>WNWU01000002.1:27026303-27037769 GCA_012654045.1 Ptyas mucosa | reverse complement strand
TATACTATACTATACTATACTATACTATACTATACTATACTATACTAATAAATTCACATGGTGCAATAGATTGATTATTAGCAGGATTCACTGGGATAGAGTTTTTTTTGTCTTTCACTGTGAGTTGTATTGCATTGGGGAGTGCACGAAGGGAGGCTCAGTCAATCTCATAGTATACATGTTGTACTCTGATAATAAAGGTTTTAAAGGTGAAAGGAGAGGTGAAAAAACATTTTATATCTGGAGAAGAACTATGTATAGTATGTATGTATAGTAGACCAATATATACATATACCTTGGCCAACAGATCTCAGTGAAAGGTGATACAATAAAGGAAATTGAATGCCATGTTAAATGTGGTTGGCAGGCATTTGGAAAGCTAAGCATAATTTTAAAGAACAACTTTCCCCATGCCTAAAGAGAAAAATTTTCAATCAGTGTGTGCTACCTGTTCTAACATATGAAACATGGACACTAATCTCACAATTCATACAAAATCTACAAGTGGCACAAAGACCCATGCTTGGCATTACAAGACAAGATAGAAAGACCCACACATGGGTTACAGAATAAATGAAAGTATACAATAGCATCAGCGTAAAAGAATTGAAATGGAAGTGGACTGGTCACATAGCAAGAAGAACTGATGGCAGGTGGACCAAGGAAGTCATAGAATGGATCCCACTTGATAAAAAGCATCCACAAAAGAGACGGATCCACAAAATAAGATGGATCGATGACATCAACACGCGTTGTGGGCCCAATTGGCAAAAGAAAGGTCGGAACTGTAATGGTTGGAAACATATGGAAGATGCTTTCATCCTGCAGTGGATAAACAATGGCTAAAATGATGAGATGATGATATCTTATTTCTGCCATGTAATAGTATCTAGAATTTTGCAACCTAGATCCAATCATCTTATGTGAAGACTTTTCTTCATATAACATAGAATGCTATAATGTTGGAATTTCTAGATCTAGGGTCACTCACTACTGGCTAACTGTGTAGTGGTATTTTGATCAAATTGCAGAATTTGTTATGTGAAGTGATGATAGACTATGGACAGTTACCTACATGATCAACCTGGATATTATTTTCCCAGATAATAACTTAGTTATAGCATCTTAATTATATCACCGTCTGAAAAAGAATTCTAAACATATGCACCCAAATCAGTAGAATTTATTTCCTAATAAATGGGTATTATTACAGTGTACAATATAGCAAAACTTACGACTGTCCTCACATTTTATGTTTTTGCCCTATTTTGTCACCATGGTGAAGAGAAGCAGTTGTGAAATGAGTGACATGGTTTTAAGAATGCTGCACGGGCATAAATGTGAGGATGGTCATAAGTGTGAGGACCAGTCAGAAGTTCGAGGACTGGTCACAAGTGTGAGGACCAGTCAAAAATAACTTTTTCAGCCCTCTGAGTAGTCCATGTGCACAAAAGGACTACTCAAAGGGCTGAAAAAAGTGATTTCTGACAGGTCCTCGCACTTTTGACCGGTCTTCGCACTTATGACTGGTCATCATTTATGCCCATTGTAGCATTCTTAAAAATGGTGTCAGTCATTTCACAACTGCTTCTCTTCACCATGGTGACAAAATAGGGCCAAAACGTAAAATGTGAGGACAGTCGTAAGTTCAAGTACTGGTCACAAGTGCGAGGACCAGTCAAAAATAACCTTTTCAGCCCTCTGAGTAGTCCATGTGCATAAAAGGAGTCCATGTGCATAAAAGGAGAGGGAGGAAGAGAGGAGGAGAAAAAGAAAGGAAGAGGAAGTAGGGAGGAGAAGAAGGGGGGGGGAAGAGAAAGTAAGAAGAAAAGAAAAGAGGTGGTAGGTTTGAGGAGAAAGATTGCTGTACAATAAAAAAGATGAAAGGGAAGAAAACCAACCCCAAACACATATAAAGATATTAAGATAAAGAATGAATTGTTAAACTTTAAAGAATAAAAAAGAACAAATATGAATAAATAGCAATAATTAGAAACACACATACAAACATACAATGTATTTTCTTTGAACAGAATATTTGGCCGGTTCACAAATTTAAACAGTGTTTAGTCATTTCACTTAAATTTACAATTTCTATATTTCCTTTTTGCCATATTTATTCCTCATCTATTTTTTAAAAAACCAATATTACCCTTCATCCTCATCTCTAATCTTAATCAAATTCAATTTTTCACTTCTATTCTATATTATACCTCTTCCCATTGTCATCTATTTTTATATCAATCCTCACATTGCTTAATTATGTAATATTACAGTTGTTTAATACAAATTCAACATTTTAATATAAATCAATTAGTTATATAACTATCTTTTTTGTATATTAATCAATATGAACATGAATATTCCAATTATTTCCATGCAATCCAATTTCTTAAAAATCAATTTATATTTACCAATAATAATAAACCAAATAATATCCCCCAATATTCTTCCAAACCACAACTTAACCATTTCTGCTTTCAACACAATATACAATTAATAATATCTCAATTATTACAATTCCCTATTTAAATAGAGCTTTTTTTCTTTTGTGTTTTAAAATCTTGAACTCCCCTCTTTTGCCATTTGCCATAAATTTCCCATTGTTTGCACCAACCTTTTTTGATGAGGAAATAGAAAAGAAATCTGCCTTAGCAAACAGCAAAGCCAACAAGCTGTTTTACTTTTGCTTTTGGTTTCAGCACAAGGAGAAAAAAAAATGTGCTCTTTGCAGCAGGCACCTTTTTGCAGCCGGCACCGATCTTCTCATTTGTTTTCTTTTAACCGTGATCAGCTTTAGGGGGGGCCTTTGAAGCCCCGCGGCAAGAATTTAAAGGGTTTTTTTTCCTCTAGCCATCAGCTGGAACTCAGGAGGCAGTCCCAATAGATTGGGAGTGGGCGGGGTAAGCAAACCCCGTTCTCCCGCTGTTTCCTAGCTTGCAGGGAAAAAGTCATTTTTTTCGTGACCCGCGTATAAGCCTAGGGGGCGTTTTTCAGCCTGAAAAACGGGCTGAAAAACTCGGCTTATACGCGAGTATATACGGTATTTAAGGTTTTCTGCCTTAAATTGGGCACCTATGTATTTGTACTCATAAGGGCATCGGTCTTAGTTAGGACTACCAAGTCTGGGCTGTAAAAATCCTATTGACTACTAAGAGGTAGCAACTCAGATCTCATAGTCCTATCTTCATGGGGGATGGCAGCTAAGGGAGGTAAACTCATGAGAAAGGTTTCCTTAGCCTAAATATTGTCAAATAATTTAATCAAAATAAAATACAACATGTATTAGAGAAGGGAAGGACAGATCCGTGAAAAAAAATGCAGCAATATTTGCTCAGTCTTCTTAACATCACAGCCGTTTGTCTCTGAGGGCTTTGAGAATGCAATTATTGAAAATGTCAAGCAAATCTAAAAAAGATGATAGCAACCAAGATCTCTGAGGAATCTGTTCCACATGAGAAGCTGTCTTTATAATCTTCTATTACTGGATATGTAGAACATTCATAGAAAACCTTGAGATATAAAGAGAAAAGAACAAAATGCATTATTACTTGTCCAATAAAAAGGGTTGCTGAAAAGAGGGCATTGAACTTTTTGCCCATTTAGGGCTTAGGGTGGAGAAAGAATGAAAATGCTTATCCAAAGAAGAAACCAAACTATTATTATCCAAGTGTCCATGCAGAAGAGCTTTTTTAAATTTAGGAAATAGTTTTCCCCAGATTTAAATGATACTCCTAACTTCATCCACTTTGCTCTCAATACAAACACTCAGAAAAAGCTAGCACAAAAAGAGAACCATTTTATATGTATGCATGAATACAAGCTTATGCATATCTATGGCTGCTGCTTCATGCACAGAATGTTGTTTCTGCCACCTGCATATGTTACATTGCAGATTTGGCCATTGAAATAGAAGAAATAGTCCAAACATAACTTTAACTTCTCTTTTGATTCTCCTTGCCCAAATCAAACATTTAAAACATTCACAGGTACTCGTCTAGTCCTCTAATCCTCTATTGCATCCAAAGCTTTTGTTTTTAATTTCTGGTACTTTCCAACCCTTACTAAGGTAAATAAACAAATAGGTTTATGTGGTATGAACTCCACGGTTGCGATCTAGCCCTAGAGATTTTGGGACAAGGTTGGTAATAGCTGGAAGAACAGTGAGGCAAGAAATAATACAGTGAAAATGAGATGCAGGACCGTCACATTTTATCTGAGTAGTGGATTCTGTTTCGCACATAATTAACAGAATCAAAGGCAGTGTTTTTTATCCATTGTGCTATTTGTAGCCTTGCTGAAATCTGTAGCCTTTAAAATTAGAATATTAATGCGCAATTCTGTATTGTAAAGATACCATACATCAGCATGGCAAAGAACTGGCTCAGAACTTGGAAAGCTGTTCTGAAGTGCTTTTGAGAGAGAAGCAGATTGACATATTTTGCCAAGCTGCAAGAGAGAACAGCAAATGAGCAAAAAGCAATGACAATTTTGGATGTTTGCACTGACTGTTCATAAGTCATTTGGATAATTTATTCAAGTTCGGAAGACAGTTGGGAATTAGTCTTTTACAAATGTTTTGAGAAATGCCTCCAGTCAAGTATGCTCTTAACATGAAAAGCAAAAGTGAAGGAATTTCCAAAGTATATTTCAGCCTGTCATCAAAATTAAGGTTCATGAATAGCTTACATCAATGAAACAGGAAGTGAAAAATACCTTTAACATGCTCTTTTTCAAGTTTCTAATCAAACGTACAGGAGAAAATGTAAAATTTACCTTAAACTAATTTGAAATACAACAAAAATTCTATAAACAGTCAATACATCATTATAATTCCAAATATTAAGTAGTAGCAGATTTTGCCATTGAAGTAGAAGAAATACTTGAAACAAAATTGTATTTATCAGGTATCTCAAAATAACATTTCTCGTTCTACCCTAAATTCTATATATCTAGAATGTTGACTGAAAGTATATCGGTGAAAAAGAAGTTATGAAACCAACAAGAAACATAATTTCCCCATGAGTCTGACATTAATCTTATTTTGAGTGCTCTGTCTTTCATTGTAGAATGGTTTTTCCAGTGGTCTCCAATGTATTTGTCTTTCCATAGATGAAGAAAATACATCATGAAGAAGCTCTTCCCACTGGACTTTTCCAGCTCAAGAAGCATAACAGCATTTTCTGTCTTCTTCTTCTTCTCTAACACCTAACATATAATATCACAACAATTTTAAATGAATTATAGATTACCCCAAAAATGGTGTAGAAAAATGCAAGACTTTTTATAAGAGAAGAAACATGTCTGTATGTGTGTGTGTGAGAGAGAAAATGGAAAACTGATTTTGCAACAATAATTCTTTTTCTTTTGCTCTTTACCTCTATTCCTACTTCTATTGTAAATCTATCCATATCCCTACTTCTATGTTAGGGATTTATGGCTTTTTTCTGTCTTTTGAGAATCTGGTGGAACCAAGAATCTTTCTCAGAAAATGAATTTAAATGCATACAGTAAAGTAGTGAAAATACGATTGAGGGTGTTTATTATATGTTGAATAACATACATGTCTGCCTTGAATTAAAAACCATGTCTGCCTTGAATTAAAAAAAAAATCCCACTGTACAAAAAAACTGATAAGGGCCCCACAGATACTCTAAACAAGACCTAGGAATGTAACCTAATCTCTAGCCCTACCCCAGATTCTTACTTTATTGTTGTTTCTTAAAATCCTTTTTAAGGTTCTCTTGTCTCCTCTTATACCAGTATTAAACAAAACCAAGGCAAGGCCTTGAGTGTTTTAAGGTTCTTTCTTTTTTAAATAAATACATTTATTAAACTTTGTAATTAAAAGGATAAAAACTAATAGAAACTTTAAATAGAAAAGTGCAGAAAAGAAAAAATAGAAAAGAAAAATAAGAATATAATATTTCTTTTAAATAAATTTTTCCCTTAATCACAACAAGTATAATTTTAGTGGCTTATCATCTTCTCTTAAAGTACAACAAATGATGTCTTCCTTCCCATAGCTCACCTCTTATCTATAAACAAACCCTTAAAGCTTTGTATTCAAACCTGGTCAGCAAAAATCTATTAAGTCTATTATCAGAAATAACAACATATCTATTTTAACCTTGATCAAATTAACCAACTTTATATTCCTGCCTTTTACTTTTAACAATCTTAATATTTAATTCCTTCAAATGATGTCCTAAAACTTGATTTCTTTCCTTTTATTTTCTTTGTCCCTCCCTTCTCACAAAATCTTTCCAAACTTTAACACATTTCTCTTATAAATGAAACTTCTGTGAAAAAAAAAAGATTTCCAATTTCTCTTATGCTCTTACTCTCTTTCATTGAAGATCTCTTCTTTCTTTTCAGGAATTCTATAATTTGCTATCACAGTGATTAGATTTAATTGTCCATGAAAGGCAATGTTACAGTTTAGTTCTAAAGATGTCTTGTGAGATCAGAAAGGTGCTTAGATTTGTGCTGACAATTTTTCTTTTTGTCCAGACATTCAGAGGCTCATACATGTTTACATATGCATGTGTGTTTTGCATGTGCTTCGGTAACAGATAAGAAGTAATAGAAAGGCTTTTCTGGTCTTCCTTTAGTATCCAGGAAGAGAAAGGATTAATTAATATATATTCAATGGGGGATGATCCTTGATATCTGGAATAGCATAGTCCTGATGTCTGGAATAAGATAATCCTTTGCACAAATTATTTCTAGCAATGGAATGCTGAGTGGGAAGACTGATGCCATCCTTAGTACCACTTATACAAACATTTTGTTGTTGTTGTTATGGTAAAGTTGGCTAAATGAGCATTAAAGCTCTGAAAAGGCTTTGGGACTGATTTTCTAATGAATTATGCAGAGCAGGTGAAATAGAAATAAAATCCAGTGTCATCCAGCAGCATTCTTTTCTAGAAAAATAAATACTACAATAGCCAAATATGAGACAGTGATGAAAATTATGAACCCCTTATATGTGGACTTTAATGAGAATATTATAAACATGTAAGCTATAAACTCAGCTGGATATTGCAATTTTAAGAACCACAGTTTCCACTAATTAGGCAGTAATATTCATATTTTAGCTCTGTATATTGAGTCCATATTATTTTTAAGCTGCTGCAGCACCTCTTCCTCCTTCCCTCCTTCCTTTTTTACAATTGTTTAGCAGGGCTGCTTTTATTGAGAGAAAAGTTCAGGTAAGCCACAAGCAATAGAAATGTATTCCTATTCAGTCAGCAGATGTGTGTTTATCTCTCTTCTGAGTAATTCTTATGTCCTTTCATTATCTGTGTGATTAAACAACACAATGTTTAAACCAGATTCAAAGGGAAAAATCCACAAATTGCCAGTCTTACTAGCAGGAGATGCAGATATTTGGTGTGATTGCTTCCTGCGTATTATTATATTATCTCATTTTCATGTACAAAAAGAAAAGAAATTATCTGTAGGCCTTATCTGCATGAAATGGGTCAGCTGGAATTACAATTAGCACAAGTCCATCTTTTTTACCCTCTGCTGTAATTCTATTGGCTTCTTCAGAGCTATTCCTCATGTAAATGAGAATGAATTATATCCAATGTTGTCCTTTATATCTGAACAGTCAAACTCACAGCTCTGCTCAAAGGGAAAAAAAGAGATTTAAGTGGGTTATTCCATTCCTGTTCTTGGAAACATCTAGGCATTAAGTTACTCCTTGGCAAAAGGAATAAATAAATAAAACAGCCCAAAGGCTGTTCCCATTAGTGGTGGGATGCCAATGGGACAAAAGTGCAAATAGAAAATATTAGGAATTATTGTCATCCATTTTGATTTCATTACTTTATTAAAGGAAGTGGGTTTACAAAGCCTTATGTCAAATCAATGCCCATGCAGACCTATCTGTGTTAATTCCTTAAGGAACCCTGGCTGAAAACCAAAAGTTAACAACCTTTCCTTTTTGACAAGCAGGAGTTCACAATGGAAGGTATATTCCATTGCCAATGGAAGGCACAATAAACATCCCTTGCTCACTTTTCTGTAGCTGTCAAAATCACAGAACTCCGGTGGGGTGAAACTTGATGACGGCAAAGCTAGATGGAATTGAATGACAGTGTGTATTGTGGGTTTTTTTTTTTCATTTTGTGGGTCAAGTTTTATTTTTACTCAGTCTGCATTAACTTCATTTGGATCTTGCCTTTCTCCTAAGAGCCCAGCGAAGCATACAAAGGCTTTCTTCATCCTATCATCATTATTCTGACCTCTTTATAACATTCCAGAAGTGCCACATTCACCAGAGGACTCCATGACTGATTGGGGATTTGTGTTTCCTCTCTTAGTCATATTTTCAATTGGACTTCAGTTCTCAGAATAAACTTCGCTTTAATGGCTGAAAAGTCTGAGAATTGAAGTTCAAGATATCAGGAAAAGTGCCAGAACAGAAAAACTGTTTTGAGACTCTATTGGCACTATTTTGAATTTATGATTCTCAGAATGTTCTCCCACATTAAAATGGTTTCTTCTGAGTTCCATCAGAAGTGAAATGATTTGATTACTTATGCCAAAGGAAGTCCGGCCCTTTGTACTGAATGGGTAAGCAGGCCATAACCAGTGGGCAGCCTTATCATGCTACCCTCTACTCCATGAATTGGCAGAAGAGCATGTCAGTGAAAATTGCTTAATCGTGATCATCAAGCAATATATCCTTTGGGAATGAGTCAGGGGAGTTCTACTTTGAATGTGAAACAAGTTAAGGACACTGATTGGTGCATTCCTCTGACTCTGATTCTCCTTTCACCAATTGTCATTTCCCGATGCCATCAGTCATTCTCCATAACATGTAATGGAGCACAGTTGGATGAGTATATGCAAAAGGTGAGGGATGAACCACCATACAGTTTGCCCAAATGAACAGTCACAAAGATGAGGGAACTCAACACCTATGATTTTTACTCAGGTTATTTCAAACACAGGTCTAGTGCTCCTTTAACAATGAAATATAATCTGACCCTCAGATCCAGGTATTGACGACAGGTCACAGGATGAGATAAAGTGGCAGAGAGCTGGTACATTAGATGAGTTACAAAGAGTGTTGATGCCCTCTCCTGCTTTACCCTGTGACTCTGGTCTAATATCTGTGACAATCCGTTAAGCTAGTAGTAGTTGTAGAAAAGGAATATGAAGCAGTAGGGAACAAATCATAACAATTGGACACTATTCTCAAACACTGCTACAGTGGGATTAGTTGTAAGTACTCATTGCAAATGACACTTGGAAGTAGCCATTGAAATGGGCAATGTGGGTTATTACTTTATTACCCACTAAAGTAATAACTATAGCTGTAAAATGTACATCCTTTGTCAACAGAAGCACATGAAAATGTGTAATATGACAAAACCCACAATACAGCACACAAAACCCAGGTTAAGATTAGATTAGCATCAAAATATTTGATTTCCCACCAGAGATATTAGCTCTGCTTTTAAATACTTTAAAATTATTTTAAAAGAATGCTAAACTCATATATTTAAAGAGCTCACTTAAGACCTAAAAGAGAATATACAGTATATAGCATACTGTACATCACTATGCAAAAACCTTTCCCTTGGTTTTGCAGTAGTTTTCTGCCTCTGACTGCAAAAGAAGTTTTCCCTCCACTAATTCACTATCTTTCAAATGTCTTTTGTGGTGTTTTTGAGATTACTTTATACTTGTGGCCTAAGCAGTTGCCAACACCTCGATGACCTTGGCCACTAAACAGAGTCAGACCCAGTTAGCGGTTGGATAGAAGGCCAGCAAAAAAAAAATTGTACCAGAGGAATTAAAAAATAACAAAAAACAGAACATCCTGCTGGAAGAGTAGCAAACTACTTTTATTTTGTTGCCAAGAAAATTGCATGACACCCATGCAATCAAGAGTCAACCACAACTCCAAAAGTCTTTGTTACGCTTTATTGTTTTGGGGAGACAGAGGGTTTGGGTTCCAAATTTGTTTCTGTTTTCATTCTGTAGTCTCTCTGACTCTCCAGGCAGCCCCAATTTGGAAGGAAGCTCAATGGAAGGAATTCTCCCATGATAACTTTCTTTGATTTTGAATGCGAGCGTGGGAAGGGAGGATGTATCCAGATGAAGAGAATTGATAGTGAAACACAAAACAGTCCCTGTATTAATGTCCACCTTCCACACATACATCTCAGATACCTTATAACTATTATAAGGATACCATCTCTTTTTTGGTTCAAAATAAAGTCTATTAATTATCTCCTTTGATAAAAAATAAATTAGTTGGATTTTCCCTCAACTAAATAAGAATAATAAAAATATGTACAATATGAGTTAGTTATTCACAGCCAGTCTGAAAACAGCACCAAATGCCCTTTTAAAAAAAATAATACAATCAAATACACATAAGTAGGAGGCAAATGGATGCTACACATGTAAATATGTGTGCAGGCAATTTATTATGGCAACTATTATGGCAAATTATGGCTGGATAAATAATGGATGCTGAGTTATTTATTTCATGTAGGCTCATGGCAGCTTACAAACAAATTTAAAACTTTCACAGGACAGAATCAATATTAACAATAAGATAGCTACAATGAATGCATCCAATAAGACATTTAAAACAAACATTAAAACATCCATGAAAATCAACACAGCAAATAACGTAATTAAAATCTACAACTTAACTAATATCACTATCTATAATTATGTAATTATAATTATATAATAAGTTGCAACTCATCAATAACAGGCAACACTCAACCACAAAATCTGGCTTTTAATACTTTCTGGAAAGTATCAAGTGAGTTTGAGTCTGACATGTAATGTGATTTGCTTTTTGTTTATATTTTTAGAGGTCAGCAGAAAGAAAGAGAATAACAGAAAACTTTCAAATTAGTTTTGAGGCACTAGGGACTGGAAATAGATTAATTGTGGAGGTGCTCTGTATTTTCAGCATAGCATTAGTCCTGCATGCTTTCTTGATTTATTTATGAAATGTAGATGACTACCCATCTTGGCAATGACTCTGAGTGGGTAAAATTTATTTACAATATTTATAATCTGCCCTAGTCCTAAAGAATCCTGAACAGCATTCAACACAACAAAAGATGATTAAAAACCTATTAATAAATCTTTGAATAAAAATATTTATCAAATACAGAGTCAGCTATGGCAGGACTTGAAAAACAGAATAGAATCTGAATGGCTTCAACCCCCAGCCCCACCTTATCTAATGGCCTTTGAATCTGAAATGGCTACTGAAATGTTCAAACCTGACTCCACAACGCCATGGTTAAATAGTTCTGGTAATAAAAATTAGGTCATATGTTACCCTTTAACAAATACAATTCTGGCACTATTTGCAGACCTGATCAATTGCAGCAAATGTCTAGCAACTGACCTCATAGTAGATTTTATTTAGAATAGAATAGAATAGAATAGAATAGAATAGAATAGAATAGAATA
>WNWU01000002.1:26888479-27026293 GCA_012654045.1 Ptyas mucosa | reverse complement strand
ATAGAATAGAATAGAATAGAATAGAATAGAATAGAATAGAATAGAATGACAGAGTTGGAAGGGACCTTGGAGGTCTTCTAGTCCAAACCCCTACTTAGGCAGGAAACCCTACACCACTTCAGACAAATGGTTATCCAACATCTTCTTAAAAATGTTCAGTTTTGGGCATTCACAACTTCTGCAGGCAAGTTGTTCCACTTATTACCGTAATTGTTCTAACTGTCGGGAAATTTCTCCTTAGTTCTAAATTGCTTCTCTCCTTGATTAGTTTCTACCCATTGCTTCTTGTTCTATCCTCAGGTGCTTTGAAGAATAGTTTGACTCCCTCTTCTTTGTGGCAACCCCTGAGATATTGGAACATTGCTATCATGTCTCCTCTGGTCCTTCTCTTCATTAAACTAGACATACCCAGTTCCTGCAACCGTTCTTCATATGTTTTAGCCTCCTGTTACCTAATCATCTTCGTTGCTCTTCTCTTCAGTCTTTCTAGAGTCTCAACAATTTACATTGTGGCGACCAATTTAGTGGTTGCTTCCCTCTCCTCTCAAAAGTCTAATTTAAGGTGCAGATATGAATTTAAAGTATTCTATATTTTATTTATTAAATTTAGAAGCTACCATGTCCCTTAGATTGTTAAAAAAAGGCTTAGATTTACACTTTAATCCTAGATTTAAAGATGCTATGGCTGAAAATACTAGCCTTAATGACCAGGATGTCTCCTTCCAATATTAACTATGATCATTTTCTGAAATATCCATATCAAACTGTGCTGTGTGATTGATGTAAACATCTATTTTAAGCCAGATTTGTGCTATCTAACAACTGGGTTTCTGCTTTGTAGCATTAATAATATAAAGCTCATGCACACAAGCATTGATCAAAGCTTTTGAAATACAAGCTGTCACTGTAAATAAGAAATCTGCAGCTGGTTTGAATTTGAGTTAGTAGATTTGGTGCTTGCTTTCTAATTTCCATATTGTGATCATCTGTTGTGGGGATACTTGGCAGCTGTGGTTAAAGCTGATGTAAAACAACCCATGTATATGTGCATTTAATGTGATACACAGCAACTACACTCTTCTTCCTTGTCATGCATTTATAATATGTAGGGCTTTGCATCTATAGTTACCAGAGAAGATAGCTTTGTCTGAATTAGACCAGAATAAACCTAGTCTTGGCCAAACAGGTATTAGACAATTTCCAGAATATCTAAAAGGATTTTTTGAAAAAGTTTTAATAGGTAGTACAACACTCTATAAACTTGGTACTATTGGCAGCTGTATTTTTGGGATTCTGAGGTATGTCTTCACTAGTTTACTTTCTCTAGTAAGTTGCCTGTGTGAAAAGCCTTATCATACTAACTCTAGTTGTGGTTTAAGAGTTAGAGAGATACATGTGTGTTTGGAATCCTGCAGCAAGATACCCAGGGGTGGGATTCAGCCTATTTGGTCTGGTTTGGGCCAGCCAGTTGCTCCAACGATCAGCTGAGAACACACCAGTTCACTCTGACCGTCAGCTGGGCCCACCTACCTGCACTATACCTACCTTTATTTCGTTCATTTGAAGCTCAGCTGATAGGCATGGCAGAGCGGATTGCCATACCTCAGCAGTTTTTAGTGCTTTTAACACTGCTTTTAATGGTGTAAGTGAAACAAAGCACGTGCTCAGCGAACTGGTTGTTACACTGGTTGAATCTCACCACTGTGATGATTTAGAGAATATAAGTACTCTTTATAAGTAGCTCTTTATTTGCCCTTCCTCAGATCTTCATGACCTTCCATTTGTGTAGATTGCACATTGCTATGCTAATTTTTATTTCTGTCTGTGTCATCCAATCTTTTACTTGTTTGCCTGCACATGGTGGAGTGATCGTAAGACTTATATTGAAACTAGCTTTCTACAGGTGCAGTGTCATAATATGAATGGATGAATAAAGGTATATAAAGTCTAGTGTACCAGTGTAAGGGTTTTGATACCATCCTCAAGCTCTCTTGAGGAGGGATTACACAGGAGTATTTTTTTAAACAATGCAAACTACATTAGCAATGATCTTTGCTAAAGGTTTTGGATAATTCTGATAAAGCCACATATTCAAGGAAAGAACGAGCTCCTATTTATTTTGTTCTATGTTTTCTCTTTTGTGGTGTAAGTGCGTGGCAGAAGAATGAGAACACAAGGGCAACATTAATGCTAATATTTTTAACTTATTTTTATTTTGTTTACACTTCTGCTCTCACCAAAGAGCTGGTAATGTTAATTACTGCTTGGGCGCACTTATCACTGGTTACCTGTCCTGTGTTTTGACCTTTAGTTTAATAGAATAAGAAAGAAAAGTTACGGTCTTTTCAAATTTTTGCTATCCTCATTAGGATAGCATTATTTCCATAAGGAAATAATAAGCAAGATTTTGGGTGACTGCAAGGGTAATTGCAACTACAGTATGAACAGGTGCGGGGACTTGTGCAACACAAATTATAGGTCATTTGTAGTTTGTGTTGTGCCATTTCTGTAGTGATAAAAGAAATGGCTGTTAATTACTAGATTATTACCATCCTTCATTCTTATAATTCCAGGCTATCAAAACAATGGGTGGAAGCACAAATCATATCATTTCTGTTCTTTCAGCAACATGGCAGAGCCCTGGATGTATCATTAGCTTTAGGAATGCAGCAATTTTAGCTAATGAATTAAATTTACAGCTTTATTACTGGTACACAGAGATTACAAATTTGCCTTGAGATGTTAAACAGTCCTCTTCTGAGTAATTTACTGATCTGCATATTATCCCTTGAAAGCAGGATGGCTAATGTTTGGTACAGTTATTACTCTCTGACTAAAACATATATATCTATTTCTTTTCAATTTCCCCCTGTTTCTCATTTTTAAAATTATTTATTTTGCACACTTGTTTTTTTGGGGCATTGACTAAGGAAACAGTTTCCACGAGAGATAAAAAGTAAAAGCAAGCTTGTTTTCAGGATTTAAACAATAAAGTTTGTCTTCAGCATTGTGTGGGCTCCAGAGATTGACCTAGTATTGTGTTTCTTTAAAATAAAATCTAAATAATTTACATTGGTACTTTTCCAGATATGTGTGTTTAATATTCATCTACATCAGTGTTTCTAACCTTGGCAACTTTAAGATACATGGACTTCAACTCTCAGTACTTACTAGCCAGAATACCGGCTGGGAAATTCTGGGAGTTGAAGTCCACATATCTTAAAGTTACTGAGATTAAGAAACATTTTACTGTGTTTCTAACGCTGTAGTGAATGTAGTGAATGTAGTGAAATGTAGGATGAGGCACAAGAATCACATTATGCCGCTGCTGAAACTTCTGTGCACTGGTTATCTGTTGATCACTGAACTCAGTTTAAGGTATTAGTTCTTACTTACAAATCTCTAAGCAGATCCATCTATCTGAGGATCTACCTTTCCACAATGAACTAGTGCTGTACTAAAGCTCCCTATTGCCAGAGGCTTATTCCTTTAGTATGTGTGAGAAAACCTTCTTTCTCCCTCTAAAAGGCATGTTTTGGCCCCTTTCCCGCCATCTTTAAAAAGCAGTAAGATTTATCTTTTATCAAGCTTTATATTTTACTAAATTTTATATTTCAATTTTGTAAGTCTTGTTTTTCAAGATGACAGCTTGAAAGCAGGTAACATATAGTACCTCAAAATAAAATAAATGCATAGCATTCTGACTTTGTCCCCACTGATATTCAAAGACTTGCCTGAAAATTGTTACTGGAAACCCAGAACACTGTTGGATCTGTGGTGCATGTTCTCAAATTATATAAATACTGGATTGCTGTAGAAATGAAAACGGATTTGCTCATTAAAAAATTCATTCCCAGATTTACTTTAACCCCTTGAATTTAGTCACTTTCCAACCAAAGTATGTGGTCTCACATAACCATACTGTGAAAACTAATGGCTTCCTATTAACTGAAGTAGAACTTATTTTTCAAATAAAATCAAACAGCAACAGCCTTAAAGTGAGATTGCTCCAGAATATATTTATTTTGCTTTCTCCATCATAGTCACATCTCAGCAATACCAGAGTTGTGCCTGAAGCAAATTACATTATCGTGTCATCCGTGTGATGATGTAATGTGACATGTGTGATTCCATTTTACCAGAGGTATCATTTTACCTCTAACAGATCCCTTTGAATGAAAGCTGAACTTTAATAAGTACAACTGGAGGTGTGATAAAACAATTGCATTATGGGTATTCTATACCAAAGGTTCTTAATTCCCAAGCCGCAGCTCACTACTGGGCCGGGCCCTGTTTGGAACTTGGCCATGCGACTCTCTGGCCAGCACAAGTGTTTACACAGCTTGACTTTTACAAATGGTGGGCCAGCACATACGAACTTCTACGCAGCTTGACTTGTGCAAGCAGTGGGCCAGTTCCCCTCTCTCCCACTGCTGGGCCACCAAGCCATAAAGGTTGGGGACCACTATTCTACACCATGAGTGCAAAAAGATTGTGGGTGCTGTTTTAAGGCGAGAAGAAGAATTAAGAAGTAAAACAAATCGAGTCAGTTGGATTTACTTCCACACAAGATTTTATCATTGCAGCTTAAATTGCACAAAATAGATAAGAAAAGATAATCAGTTTCTTTGGATGAAATTTGTGGAGAAGAAAACACGTTCGTTTTATGTTCCTTCCTCAAATCTCTTCGTAAACCTCCATCTACTAATGTATTGAAAAAGTATGACTAAGAGAGGTCAGAACTTCTATATTGTAGCCTCAACTGAAAATAATTTCAAAGAGTTGATTGATCCCTAAAGGGTAATATTAAAATAATCTTTGTGCTTGCAATGGCATTCAGATAGACACTCATGTCCCTGTTATTATCTCTAAAGAACAGAAGCTAGCCAGCAGGAAGCCCTTTTCTTATGTTCCCTTGCTGAGTTAATACCAGTACATATTAACATTAAGTTCCATTATAATGATCTAGTTTGTAAGGGGGCATTTGCTGACCACGCATTGACTGTTCCATATGGGTGCAATCAATTCCATTTCCCATAAAAATAAAATGCATGCTCCTGTTTTGATAAGTATACCCCCCTCCCCCATCTTTCTGCAAGAATGCAGGACTGGAATGAATTGCCTCAGTGCAATTTTCAAGAAATTTCATTTCTTATCTGTAGAAGCCTTCCACGAAATTTCAGTTTGGTGGTAAAGTAGAACTCTAAACATGGCTTTTTCAGCTACCCAGAATTTCTGCTACTTCTCTATTAAACTTTTAAAATATTCATTCTGTGTACAGCTTATGGCCATTAAGCAATATAGTAATTAGTCATTTATTGTGACCTGGGAAAGTATTGAGTTCTTTTTGGTCTTCGCAATCCCAGAAGCTGCAAAAATAGGTATCCAGATCCTTAATGCTTAAAATTCCGAACAGTTGAAGCAGGGCAAAGCCTAAGTGTTCTAAGATCTGGATTATTTTTGATATTGAACTTGGCTTTAAGTACTTCGTATTTGTGCTTATGGACTCGTGGCTCTTAATATTTAGTTTTCAGTTATTCACCTTGAATTTGAGGATGACAGCATCCTTCATGTCTTCATGGAATCTTATTAAGTCTGTACTGACAGGAAATAAATAAAGAAAAATCTTCCCTTTGCTATTGTTTCAGCCCAGTTTTTAATATAACTTTATTCCTTGAAAATAAAAGAGTTCATTTTCTCATGCAAGCAGTTATGAACTGAAAAGCTGAGTCAATGGCAGAAGCTATTTTTTATGTCTAGCATCCAAATTTAAGATGGCTGCCATCTGTTGTCTGTCAGCTGCTGCCAAGAACGCTGGAAACAGTAAACAAGCAGAGGAAGTGGCAAGGACACGATGACAAGATGGTGGTCATGAAAAAAGGTTTCTCAAGCCCCAGCTATGAACAGTGAACTACAGTTACTGGTAAATAGCAAAAGAGTTATAATAACACAACAGGACTAGAAATACTATAGCAGGGTATCTACAGATATGTAGATCAGTATGGATTAAAGTCAATTTCCAAGAGATTCTGAACAGATTTTCAATGGCTGAGGTGGATAGTGTCTTCTATCCCTGATCATTTTCTCTGAATGTTATAAAGTAGGCTATTCAATATAGACAAAAAAGAGTGAATTTTCATTTATTTAACAAAAATGCATTGTGTTATTGGGAAAGATGTAAAGGGTTTAATAATTAATAGTTTTCTTTCAAATCAGAGTGACCCTTACAATCATTGGTGATGGTTATTACGATGTATTGGGTTGTAGTGATAAAGAAAACTTCAAAGTTATCCGCAGCATTATAACAGAATAACAGAGTTGGAAGGGACCTTGGAGGCAGAGGTGGGTTTCAGCAGGTTCTGACCAGTTCTGGAGAACCGGTAGTGGAAATTTTGAGTAGTTCGGAGAACCGGTAGTAAAAATTCTGACTGGCCCCGCCCCCATCTATTCTCTGCCTCCCGAGTCCCAGCTGATGGGAGGAAATGGGGATTTTGCAGTAACCTTCTCCTGGATTGGGGAGGGAATGGAGATTTTACAGTATCCTTCCCCTGCCATGCCCACCAAGCCATATCCACCAAGCCATGCCCCCACAATCGGTAGTAAATTTTTTTGAAACCCACCAGTGCTTGGAGGTCTTCTAGTCCAACCCTCTGCTCAGGAATACCTGCTCAGGAAACCTGCAGTCCCATTGCTCAGGAAGCCCTATACCATTTCAGAATTGGGTGTCCAATGTCTTCTTAAGAACTTCCAATGTTGGATCATTCACAACTTCTGGAGGCAAGTTGCTCCACTGATTAATTGTTCTATGAGAAAATTTTTCCTTAGTTCTAGGTTGCTTCTCTCCTTGATTAGTTTCCATCCATTGTTTCTTGTCCTGCCTTCAGGTGCTTTGAAGAATAGTTTGACTTCCTCTTCTTTGTGGCTATTGGAACACTGCTATCATGTCACCCCTAGTCATTCTTTTCATTAAACTAGACATACCCAATTCCAGTTAGTGTCCTTTATATGTTTCAGCCTCCAGTCCCCTAATCATCATTGTTGCTCTTCTTTGCACTTTTTCTAGAGTCTCAACATCTTTTTTACATTGTGCTGAACAAAACTGGATGCATTATTCAAAGTGTGGTCTTACCAAAGCATTATAAAGTGGTATAAATACTTCACGTGATTATTGTACACTTAATTACTTTTTCATTCAGCCTATTACCATGAGCAATTCTCATAGTGTGAATGAAGGGAAATATACCTGTTCCCAGGATGATATTGGGGGATCCAATCTGGGTCAGTCACTGGGACCAGGGGTTTAGTCTTCTGAGCTTTCAGACTTATGCTGGAGCCTCAGGGAACTTTTCATAGTGTTTGTTATCTGACTGACCCTAGTGACTAATTTAGTAAAAATACTACTGAGTTTTAATGCCTTATATTGTTCATTTATTACCCTTTTTTTATATTCATAGACCCCTCAACACACTTAGGAATCATTATGAAAAATCATTATGAAATCACAGTAAAATCCACTGCCCTCAGCTAAGTTTTTTAGTATTATGAAATTCAATGGCCAGCCACAGTCTCATTGGACAGCCTTCAACAGCCTTGGGACACTCTTTACAGCTGATAGACCCTAAAAATATATTGGGTTTCTGGATAAGAATTGGGTATGTTATATCCTTTTATTTTATTTATTTATTTATTGGTTCGATTTATATGCCGCCCTTCTCCAGAGACTCAGGGCAGCTTACAATGCGTTAAGCAATAGCCTTCATACTTTTGTATATACCTGCTTAGTAGGGCTTTCGGGCCCCCTTAAGCGGTGTTCTTTTTTATACAAAGTCAGCTTATTGTCTCCACAATCTGGGTCCTCATTTTACCTACCTCGGAAGGATGGAAGGCTGAGTCAACCCTGAGCCTAGTGAGATTTGAACTTGCAGTAATTGCAGGCAGCTGGCAGCTAAGTGCTTCTTTAGCAGTGCTTTAGTCCGTTGCTCCACCAAGGCTCCTTGGTCTAGAAGATTCTGGTGGTATCAGCAGCCACCACTACAAGCACAGGGAAAGAATGGGAATGCTTTTGTTTAAGATCTTAGCTGAGACTAGATGCTCTTCTCACAAAAGAGCCTTGGTAGTACAGTGGTCTAAAGCACCCTGTTATTAACACCAGCTGCCTGCAATTATTGCAGGTTCGAATCTCACCAGGCTTAAAGTTGACTCAGCCTTGCATCCTTTCTAAGGTAGGTAAATTGAGGACCCAGTTTGTGGGGGCAATAAGCTGACTTTGTATAAATATACAAAAGTATGAAGGCTATTGCTTAACACATTGTAAACCACCCTGAGTCTCCGGAGAAGGGCAGCATATAAATCATTTTTTTTAAAAAAAAGTAACTACATGTGACTGTATGTAACTGAAATTAGGCTATAGGAGCAGATTTGGGATTCTGCCAGTGTATTTTCAGTCCTTCAATATCCATACCTGAGCTCCTCCAACTCATCACAGGGATGGTGTTGATTTTCCTAGCTATTAGTCCTGGGAGATTTAAATCTCCATGACTTCAAAGTAGAATCTGTGGTTGGTCAGGAATTTATAGTTTCCAGGACAACCATGGGCTTGTTTCAACTGGTAGCTGGTCCAATACATATAGATTAGCACATATTAAATTTTATTTTTATCTTGGAGTATGGTGACAACATTGTGATCAGTTCTTTGTCATAGTCAGATCTCAGATCTTTTTCTGGTCATTATGAGGCCTGTCATCACCACTGGTTCTAGAAAGTAGAGAAATGATTAAGACAATCTTTCCCAGACATTTGATGGATTTCCTTAGTTTCTTACAGCTACTAATCTGCAAATATGTGCGATTCCATGGCTTACCAAGGAATCTTGGCATATAAACTAGCTGAGGTGTCACAACAAGATGAAATACTAGTATAACAGATATAGGTAGGAATCCATCCATATAACTGTGCTCAGTGTATTACTAGAATGGCATGTAGTGCACCACACTGTTTATGGTGACCTCAGAACCATCCATAGGATCTTTCACTGAAGTGATTAAAATATCTTAACATTTTTATATGTTTGACTCTTTTTAGATGTCTCTATCTGTGTGTGCATCAATGTGTGTGTGTGTGTGTGTGTGTGTGTGTGTGTGTGTGAAGTGAGTGAGAGAGAGAGGGACAGAGAGAAATTTAATAGCCACAAGGACAAAAATGTCAGAGCTTGCAATGTACCTAATGGTACAATATTGCTTTGTTCCCTACTTTATCCCATGCTTCAGATGCCTTTGGATGACCCATACTGCATTAGGGAAGGACAAATGATCTTCACTGAAGCTGCTGTGACATGACTGCAAGAACATTTTGATGACAAAATCACTTTTAATCATTTTGACTTCACGCCACATTAGAAAGGATGAATAAGGTAACTGAAACAATTGCCTTGTGAAGTGATTTGCAATTCTTATGTCCTTATAGAATCTAGGACAGAATGGACTGAATTCCTGACAGAAAGAGAATTATTGCCTGTGAATGGAGAGGATTGTTTCCCCCACTCTTGAAGGAAGTGGTAATGCCCCCTCCCCCATGAAGATAGTTTTGTAGAAGGTAGCAGGGTTCCAGCTGCAAATGGTCTTTGATGAAGGGGAAAATGTAGATTTCTTCCAGTTGGATTTCAAACCAGGGTATAGGATGTATACTGTAGACCTGTTTTGACCATTTTTGTGGATGCTGTGTGCTAGGCCCTTGTTGTATTCCTGTTGGATATCTCAATGACATGATTTCTAGATCCCCTGCAAGGATTGGGAACTAGGCACACTGTTTTGCAGTAGTTCCATTCTTTCCTGAGCAGACCATTCTAATTGCTGATAATCAGGGATGAATGATTGAGACCCTGGGCATTCCAGTGTGGGATGCCATAGGGCTTAGCTTTCTCTTCTATATTGCTTAACAATTACATGAAACTGGAGGGTGATGTCATCAATTTGTGGTTGAAGGGAGTTAAATAGCTTTCTCTGGACCAGAGAGAAGATGTCACGGACATCCTTAGCAGGCAATGGGCTGCTATAACTGCTATTTTAACCACATTTTCTCTCAAAACATCAAAGTTACAAGCATTTTTTTTTAAAAAAAACAGTTTTTAAAGATGTTAAAAGTTTCTGTGTTTTCTGAGATATTTGATTTGTTCCATCTCCTACAAGGAATTATATTTATATTTTCTGCAAGCCCACTGCCCATTTTCAGCACCATCATCATCTTGTTGTTTTCATACCATATTATGAAAGAATGAACTTATTTTGAATGGAATTGGACTAGGTGTAAAATGGCTAGAAGTAGATTTGAAGAATTTCTGGGAGGCCCGAATAGCACTCCATTGACTCCTGACTGTACTAACCTAGTGCTGCCCTATTGTTAAAACTCAGTAGCAGAATTTAGTATGGTCACACCACAAATGAAGTCTTAGAAGGACTGGGTTTTTAGACACTCTGGAGATCTGTACACAATAATAGGTTAGATACATATATAAGGTGACATGATATCAGAAAGCTTCTTATTAGGTTTTGTTATATGCCAACATATTTTAGTGCTTCCAGTTATAACAGAATAACAGAGTTGGAAGGGATCTTGGCGTTCTGGTAGTCCAACCTCCTGCTCAAATGGGTTATAGGGTTATAACATTTAAGACAAATTGTTGTCCAATCTCTTTTTAAAAACCTCCAGAATCTGAGCACCCACAAATTCTGAAGATAAGCCTTTCCACTGATCAATTGTTCTAATTGTAAGGAAATTTTTCCCTAGTTTTAGGTTTACTTTCATCATGCATGGGAATGCTGAATGGGGATAGTTCAAATTATAGTCCAAGTTGCCTGGGAGAAACTGACTAAAAGATGGCTGGTCTACCTCTGCTGCTGGTACAATTAAGAACAAAGAACCTTCTAGAATTGAATGCTCTGCACCCTTGCTTAACTCCAAGGAGTTACTATCAGCATGATGAATAGATTTGCTGGGTGGGGACAACACTAACTTCAAAGAGTTTTTGCTTCACTAGATTACAAAACTTTTTATTTTGAACCCTTTTACTGATTTTGGGTATGACTTGGCAATTAACTTTTTAATTGTTTTTGCAAGGGCATGCATGTCAATTTGTTGGCCTGTTTTACTCCTGACATGTATTTTTCTGCTTCTTTTTACTCCACATCTTTTCTAAACAAAGACTTGACATTCTCATGAATTAGATTTCTTTGCTTAGACTGGCCTCATAAATTGCCATGAAATCACACTGATGATTAGTTGCTTGCCCATGACCGAATCTTTTTTTAAAAAAAACTTTGATGCTTACTTCTTACAAGATGAGTAGATTATCTTTCAAATTAAACTGCTTGTCTGCATCACAGCATATCTTCAGATTTAAGTATAGGGATGTTTGCCTGTTGACAAATAGAGATGTTGCTGTTGGCTATAAGAATGAATGAAAATTATGTATTTCTTTTCTTTAAAAAAAACTTTGTAGGGTTTCAGCAACAAAGCATAAAATAGAGATATATATCTGTGTATCTCACATTAGAATTCAGTCTTTTTCAACTCTGCCCCAGATGTGTGGGTCTTCAGTTCCATATAATTAAAAACAGCAGGTGAAGGAAAAGTAGTTTAATTCTTTTAAAATCCTCAGATCCTTGGTGCTCTGTGAGCTTGGCTGTTTTCTTGCAGACGCTTTATTTTCAAACTAGGTAGCATCATCAGTGCTCTTTTAAAATGACATAGAATGAGGTGTGATAGGAAAGCTATGAAGATAGACAGCACGAAATATAATAAATTGCTCCTTTAGCCCCAAACAAAGGTTTGAGGAGTGGTTCTGGAGTATTTCCATTTATTTTTTTTTATTATGTTGGCATGGCTGTCTTTCACACAAGATTATGTTGGAGAACATGCAAACCTTCAGAGATATGTTCTTATGGATGATTCATAACTGAATTTCTGAATCAAAAGAATATTGAAATACTATGCTACCTTTCATGTAATATAATATGCGATTTTTTTCTTCAAGGGCAGTTATGTTTCAAAAGAGTAGAATAATTTCCACAACTAGAAGGACCAGTATTTGGTTTATTGCTCCTTAAAAACTTTGCCAAGAAAATAAGAGAAGCTATTCAACTATTGAAAATTAAAGTTTGATTAAAAAACATGGTTCGTTTGTTGTTAATAAAACCCATGGAAAAAAATATGTTTTTCATTATCCATTTTAAAGGGTCAATAATACTACATACTAAATTGCTTTGTGTACTTTCCAGGTGTTAAAATATTTTACTATATCTTTTAAGCTTTCATTACAATCTTGTTATGTGTATATAATTAATCACAGTATTAGAAGATGCAGTTATATTTAAAGGAACTTTCCATATCCAATGTTTACTTAGACCTTTTCCTACACTTTCGCTAGGGAAAATTATTTTTAATTTATTTATTTATTGACACAAGTGCATAGATCACAATATTCACACATTTATATCATTATGTTTATGTAATTTGCCCTTCTTTGTTCCCCATCCACAGCAGATACTCATGATTAGAGATATGTAAACCTTGAGACTCCAGGGAGCATGAGCCCCAGTAAGTTTTGATTGCAGCCCACCATTCCAGATACCCATTACCCAAGTCATTAGCAAAGTATATCTTTTAATGAGTTGAAGAGAAAAGTATTAAGCAGGTGGCTGAAGAATACTCATATTAAATGTAGATAGCAATCAAGTGTCATAGAATCACAAAATGCTAGGTTTAGAGAGGAATGTAGAGATTATCTAAAATTCTTTCTGTGCTTCAGTCCTTCTCTCCTTAGTGCAGGAACATATTGTTATGGTGTCCTTGAATGATGTTCATCCTCTTTATTTAAACAGCTCCAATGAAGGATAGTTCACTATCACTTGAAATGTTTTTGTACCATTGTTCTGTAACACCCTGTATTTTTTAAAGCATGTGCAGCCCTTATCTCAGAAATAAATGTCCCCTCGCACATATGTGCTAGTCGTTCCAACTCTAGAGGGCTGTGCTCATCTCTGTTTCAAAGCTGAAGAGCCAGCGCTGTCCAAAGATGTCTCCGTGGTCATGTGGCCAGGATGACTAAATGCCAAAGGCGCACGGAACGCTGTTACCTTCCCACAAAGGTGGTCTCTATTTTTCTACTTGCATTTTTTACGTGCTTTTGAACTGCTAGGTTGGCAGAAGCTGGGACAAGTAACAGGAGCTCATCCCGTTACATGGCACTAGGGATTCGAACTGCTGAACTGCCAACTTTTCGATCAACAAGCTCAGTGCCTTAGCCACTAAGCCACTGCCTCCCTTAAATAATTGTACATCCCACCTATAAACCACATAGGAAGCCAGAACTGGATGACTCTGTCCAGAACATGCATTCCGTTCATTTTCACACATTTGTTTTGGAATATCTCAATATGGTGTCTGTCTAAACATCTATGATTCTAAACACATACACACATAAACTTTGACATACACAAAGTTTGGAAAGACTGAACAGTATCAGTGAATTATCAATATCCAGTATTCCAAAAATGCACAACAATTTCATTTGTCACCCAATATTGCTCATCTGTCTGAAAGACCTGCCAATTAGAAATATAATACAGGGCAGACAGTTTTGGGCTTTAGATGGATACTAGCGTAAAGGTCACAAAGTTTGCAGTATTTAATTCATCTTGCTGTGGGTTGTAATACTACTATAGTAGTACTATAGTAAATTCTGATTCTTTGTTTCCATAATATATCATATGTGAAATTAATTAGGGCAAGCTTTCTTTGAAGGAATTGGCACCTTACAAAGAGACTGAAATGAGTGCATCTTATAAAGGGCAGTCTGAGACATCCCAGAGAATAATCTTTTACTGCCAAGTCCTTCTTATAAAGAAGGCTGTCAAGAAGAGCTGTTAAGATTGCCAACAATAAATAGTACTGCAGTTAATGCACCAAAATAAATCCCTTTCAGGCTAAATAACTGTAACTGTGTGTTATCAGTGGGGACATTCTTTAAAATAGAACAGGAAAAAAAATTAACCAAATATCATATAGCAGCATTGTAGTTTGTGGTTAATGAGTCTGTGATGTACTCATTAAGAAAGTCTCCATAGCCTTCTTGTAGTATAATATCCAATTTATTAGCATCAGCTGGCAGCCCTAGGATTATGAGCTAATAAAGAGTAATTTAAGAGACTGGTGGAGAGGTTTGGCTTCAGATATCTGACTAGACAGGAACTCTATTGGATGACTGCAGACTAATCATGTTCTGTGTCTGGCCTTCCTCACAAGGTTATAGTAAGAATAAAGTTGAACACTCTATTTCAGCAATCCCCAACTTTTATGGCTTGATGGCCTGGCAAGGGGGGAAGGGGCAAGAGGGAACTGGCCTGCCGCTCATGCAAGTTGAGCCATGCACATGTGCTGGCCAGTTGCTTGTGCAGCCCGGTTCCAAACAGACCACCACCTAGTAGTGGGCCGCAGTCCAGGGGTTGGAGACCCCTGCTCTATATCATATTTGCATTCTTGGATTCAAAGGAAGAAGTCAGATGTCAGTGGCCATTTCATATACAAGTGGGACCCATTTAGAGCTGGTTGTTACAGTACAACAATTTGTAGTGTAGCTAAGTCTGGGGTTTGGGGCTGAATACAAGCACTTTTGCAAAAAGAGGCCTCCCAAGTCATTATCGAAAGATTGTTAAGTGATGTGGACAGCAGTATATTTGCTTGGTGTAAACTCATGAGTTACTCTAGGGATGTGGAGGTACAAGGACTGATATTATTTACTGCAGCATAACTTCTTTTTAATTTAGTGAAATTGTCATCTTTCTTTGTGAATTAAAGAAAGGGTGCAAAAAATAATTGTTGTGGCTAAAACGGAGATGGTTCAAAAGGAAAGCTGTTTCTTTCATGCACATCATGTGCTGTTACCTGCCTCTGGTTTCTGCTTTTCCTAAAATCTGTAAGTGCTGGATAATTACTTTCTGGGAGACATGTGAAATTCTGCCTTTTAGTGTTATGGGATGGATGACCTGAATCCATTTCGCGAATGAAGACGAATATATGTGTCCCAGAATAATGTTGCAGGATCCAATCTGGGTCGAAAAGGTTTAGTTTTCCGAGCTTTCAGACTGGAGCCCATTCTCAGGGAATTTCTCTCTAGCAGAGAGAAAGCACAGACATCAAGATACACATTTTGCTTGAGAGAAATTCCCTGAGGATGGGTTTCAGCATAAATCCAAAAACTCAGAAGACTAAAGCTCTGGTCTTGGTGAACGACCCAGATTGGATCCTGAATCCATTTCATTCATTATTTTGATTACTGGGGACTCATAAATGAATTTATTCATTTCTGAATGTCTGCTACAAATATTTTGATAAACATGCTACAGCATTGTTATTATTATATTAAAATATATATATTATAATATTATTATTATACTATTGCATATATATAATATTTTGCTGTAATACTGATAATCATTTTTAAGGATCAAAATCCACTTAAATCAGCAGGAATTATTGATATCATTATTGGAAATGGAAAGTTCCACTTGTTGCTTTTTAATGTGCTGGCTTTTCCCTGGAAGTGTATTCACTTTAAGATTTCACTTTAAGTTAATACAGGTTTCTTCTCACTACCTGTGCCTTTTTGTACCTAGTTCTCAGATGGTTCCCAGTGAGTGTAGTTATTTAAAAACCTATTCTTTTCAGAAAAATGCTCTTAGACTTGCACAAAGGAAAATCTTTTATATCTGACAGTGTATAAGAATAGTCTGTATTTGTTTAATCAATTATTTAATTGATTAAACACCTACTGTGCTTCCTCACCGAGAGCCCAGAGCTGAGCACAGACAAATGGAGCATTAAAACAATTTGATTTTTAAACTTCAGCAATACCAAAAACAAAGGAAACAGTAACAATACAATCACATAGTTGAATAGCAGTATAAAGCAAAATTATTTTGAGAGCTGAAAGGTGTTTCTTACTCCAATCATGCTTAGATGACGATGCTGAAGTGGTCATTTGAAACTTGATATCAAGAATCTCACTATAGATGTGGAAAAAAGAGAAAATTCCCCATCAATATTTCAGAACCTTGTCTTTTGAAGGTTAGCTTATATTAATTCCACAATGCATTCTGGTTATATTATCAATTCAATGCTATTTATAATCATAATTTATATATTCATTGTCTGTCATTAAAGTTATCCTTTAATTTTATATTCAGAGAATAAGACTGCTCTATGAAGAGGGATCAGAAATGAAGGAAAATGTACAATTCCCCAAAATGTGAAGTGATAAGGAAAAAGAAAAAGCAATCCATAGAACCAAATTTCTAAAGATCATTCGTAGAAATATTAATTATCAGACTATGTCTGTGTTGACATTCCTTTCTGACAGAATTCTTTCATCTTGTCTTCAACAAAACAGTGAAGTTCAAACATCCGTACAGTACTTTATACTGTTTATAGTGAC
Source organism: Ptyas mucosa (assembly GCA_012654045.1). NCBI lineage: Eukaryota > Metazoa > Chordata > Lepidosauria > Squamata > Colubridae > Ptyas > Ptyas mucosa. The sequence goes on along the minus strand of WNWU01000002.1, from coordinate 27,009,807 downwards.
TCATGTATCTTAAATTTAAGACAACCAAGTATTTCCATTACAATCAACTTTATTTTTTTAAAAGCTGCTGTTTACTTTAAATGGCTTACTGCTATTGTAAAAAACACTGAATTAAAGGCATACATGTAAACTCTGTTGACTGTATTCATTCAGATATTTTGGACAATGAAGAGACTTAATGGGTCACAGCAAAACATTCATGTAGTTAGCATCCATTTGTGGCTAACACACTACACTTATTCTTAGTCAATTAGCATTCTCTATCTTGGGTGCTGCTATTTCTGAAAGTGGAGTTTCATTGAAGACTTGTAACTAATATTTGTTGATATGTGTAGTTAGCCTATAATGTGCTTAATCATCTTTTAAAACAAATTTTATAATTTGTAACACATTTACTGTATTAGTATTTAGTGATTTATAATCTGTCCTGAGTTTACATTATCAATTTTACTGGGTAATTAAGGAAAGAAAGTATAAAGAAAGATGTACGAATGGATCTTTTATCTATTTTTCTTGCCTTGTACATACATTTATGCATCTCTTTCATATCCTCTTCCAGTCACATATTTCACAGTTCATTTGAATATATTCTATTACTTTACCTTTTTCAAGTACTGTAGTTCAGGATAAATTTATAAGCAGCATTATTAATATATATAATGTTGAAAATAAATGTTGATAATAAGAATACTTCATTAGATTTATATTGTCTTTATTTTAATGGCAATTTTGAAAACAGTTTAAAAATTTACATTTTATGTAATCACATTTTTTTCAATTTTTTTCTATTTCTATATTTTCAAAGTGTGAGCAAAATGGATATCATTATTTGGAAACCATAATTTAATGAATATTTACTTTTCATCTGCCATGGTTCAGGAGAGAACAACCAGAAATGTATTCATCAAATAAATTACAAGAAAATAGAAGCATGTCTGAAGTATTAATATGAAAGTATAAAGGAACCTTTCTCAGTGTGTTTATTTGTCTATTTCTAACCAAAAAAATGTTCAAATATTTTTATAATGTTTGTAGTTATCATAAGGAACATTTGGCCTTCAGTACTGACTAGTACTTGTTATGCTAGAAGACAGCACTAAGTAAACATGAATGTACGTAACTATTCCATAGAATAAATGTGGATCATAGGGAGATCTGGGTTTATCTTGAAGCAATAATGTCTATCAATTTTGCAAGCTGGAGTTGAAAGGAAGCATATTTACCCTTTAGCTTGCAAATTCATAGTTATAATATTAGTGGCAGAAGTAAGGGATAAAGGGAGATAGTGGCATGAAGGTGGGAGCAGTAGAACAAATGGGTACAGGAATTGAAGAGAATGGGGCAAGAAAAATATCTTCTAGGCTTGATTAGAGCATATGAACCAAAACCAAGATAGAATAAGTAAGCTTTCTCTCATAAGATAGAAGTGTCCCTTCTCTTCTATCCTTCACATTATACCTTACATACTAATTTTGGAAGACCCTGACACTTTGGAATAGATGTAATGAGTATCTGATAAACTGTAAATTGATAAACTGTAGAGGAATTTTTTTAAAACTAATTTGGGTAATATTTCAGGGGCTGCATATAATATGCTCAATGTCATAAGTATTGTCATTGGGAGTCCCAGAGGGCAAAACATAAATGTGCATTACTATATCTGGATGTAAATTGAGCCTTTTGTACTTTTGTTATGGTATCAGACACAAAATGTAAGCAGAACTTGTGTCATGACTTCATGATACATATTTCATCATATTGTTGAAACCCCCTGATAGCTGCAGACACTGATGCATTTCAACTTAGCTTAGTGAATTGTGTAGACCAAGTATAATGACATGTTCAGACTCTGAGAGAAACTGAAATTCTAGTACCCGGACGTTTCTCATGCATCAATTAAGAGAGCTGCTTTTTGTAATCTTATCCTAGTCGTTTTCAATCAATTGTGTTAAAAGAAACTTTGGCAGAATTTTGCTTTCTGTTGAAGTGGGCTGCCAAGAGCTTTGAGTTATGGTCTCTGTGGTTAGTTTATGATTCAGTGTGTCATGTGGTCTCAAAAATCTGGGTTACTTCAGCAATTTCAGAGATACACAACTTATGTATGTTATTGGTCCTGAATAAATGATATTTTTGGAGGGAATGACTTGCTGCAATTTAGGGAGAAATAAATAATAGATTTTGGGGGTAAATTTTATTCTTTTCAATGGAATTTTTACTTGGGAATTTGTGATAAAACTTTGCAGAAATATGACTGGCAAAACAATTTAATCTGTACAGATGTTTCTAGCTAGTCACAATCACTTTCGGCTAATTGAAAATGGTCTGTGATTGTGTGTCTAATAACTTAAAAGACTTTGACTTCTTTAGGAAAGAGGTTGGAACAAATTTCCTCCATCTGTTACACAGTGAGAATCTTCTTTCTTGAGCATCGTTACGCTGCTGGAGCAAGAACTCTTGTTACAGTTCATAGACAACGTTGGCAGGAGGGTCAAGGAATTATAACTGTTTACGCTGGTTGCCTATATGGTGGCAAAAGGTTGTCCTAGCACTTGCAAAAGATTGTTGCCTTCTCTCACACAGGGTCTCTGCAGATGTACCCTCACAGCATGGTACACAAAGAATTAGGAAACATGTCATCGTATTTTATGGCCAAAACCAGCAAAGTTCTTAAGAAGATATGTTGGATAGAGATACAAAGCCATGGCGTAATTTAAGATTTTATATTGTCTTTTATCTGCCTTAATGGAATTTTGTCTGCTAATACCAAAGTGCATAAATTGGTCAACTTTTCCCAATAGCCAATAGTATAGTTTTTGATGCAAATCAATCAATAAATTCTAATTTAGTCCAGTATTTCTTAATATAAGTACTGGCATTAATTTCTTTAGATCTTAAAGTAAAATAATTATCATAACCTGATCTTTAATCATAGAAATTCCAGGAATTAAATTGGAAGCTTCCACTTGGGAAATCCATCCATCCTTCCTTCCTTCCTCCCTCCCTCCCTTCCTCCCTCCCTCCCAAATAACTGTAACCACTCTTTTAACACAGTGAAATGTGTTAGCATTGCATGTCTGTGAACAGCTGGCTGCTGCATTTGCTAGAGATTAAAGCCTCAGTACACTTTATAAGAATAGCTCAATATCTCTTGCATTGAGACAGTCAAGTTGAGGAACAATTGAAATATTGGTGACTTGTCCAAACAGATCAATAATGGTCACAACTGTTTTACAAGATACAATTGTGTAAACACATTTCTTGCCTCTCTCATCATCTGGGAACCCTAGTAAACCTGAGGATTAGTGGAACATTCCTAGATTAAAGACATGCTTTTTTGGGGGGAGCGGGGAGGGAAGGATGCGATCCCATTTAAAGCTGACTGAATCCCAATTATAGACTCAGTTTCTTATTGACATGGAGCACCTCCATCTTTTGAATGCAATTTTAGCCTTCAGGTGCACGCCAGTGCCCCTCACCAGCCCTATCTGACCAGCAGACATCTGAGTTCCTCCCTCATCCTTTTTTTACCACTTTCTGCCATTAAGAGATTTCAGATTTCAGTCTCTGTTCCAAAGCAGAAAATTGCCACTGCTTCCTTCTCCAAGCCTTGCCACCAACTTAACTGGGTTCAAGGGCCAGAGGGAGGCAGGAAAGAAGGCTTGGGTTTCTGAGAAGTGTAGTTAGAATTTGGTGGTACTGAAGTGACCCCAATTTTGCCAAATTTCAATACCATACGAATCTTGAATCACAGATTCTGTAAATTAACCCATCTGATTTTTTTTGGGGGGGGGAATGTTTCAAAAATTGTTGCCCTCTGATGCACAAACAGGTTTGAGAATTTTAGTACTATATAGATTTATGTATCCAATCATCCATTAATTTAGATGCAACATTGGTGGCACAATATGTTTTTATTATGCTTTCTTTTGAACAACAGGCTAAGACAAGATGTGGTTTATTAGGTTCTGGCATAGCATAATTTGTAAATATCTCCATATATTTTTACTATGAAAATGATGGTTGAATATTATGTACAAGTTTTAAATGATTCTGTAAGACTTAAAATTTACATTTCCAGGGAATGTTTGCAAAAGAGAAGATCAAATCAGTTAGGTTTAAAATCTCGTTTCAGAAGGCTGCAAGATCCTGGCTGGAAGAAAAAAGATTACGTCATTTTTAATTAGAAGTTTGATACATAAAGGTGGAAAGATCCAACGCATAATTAATTCTGTAGTTCTTTCAAGCCATCTAATCATTTTTCCAGATTCATTTGACCTTGGTTATACTCTCAGTTGCATTGTTTGTTTTAATTTGAACATTAGTACTTTGATCTTTTGTTGGCATTGGAATTCTAGGCATCAAGAGCTTTAAAAAATCATAATAAAATTACATGCTCCTTCTTAACATATTATTAGCATTGAAAAGAGACGGTGCAATGGGGAGATAGCATATATTTACTCTAATGTAGTTTTGTGTCTTACAAATTTGGAACTCAAGTTTGAAAGTTTTTTTATTAAGTTCTTTTATTAGGCATATTTAGAAATGCTAAAGATTTTTGACTTTTGCATGAAAAATATGTACTCTAATATTGAAGCATGTGAATAAGCAGAATAGCCTAAAAGTGTGTTTAACATGATCAGGCTTTAGTTTAAATCAGGTATGCCAACACGGTCTGAAATGCTACCATTTCGCTCCGGTTCAGGCAAACAGGTAGTGATAAAAACTACTGATTCGGGTGAACTGGTAGTAAAAAAATGCTTTAAAAAAGTAAAAAGAAAGGTTCTGATAATCGTGTGGCACAGCTGTGATGGTTGGAACCTTTTCTTTACTTTTTAAAGCATTTTTTTACCATCTATTCGTCCAAACTGGTAGTAAAAAAATGCTTTAAAAAAGAAAAAAAAGTTGGCCACACCCACCCAGTCACATGACCCCCACCAAGCCACGCCTATCAAACCACGCCCATAGAACCAGTAGCACAAATTTTACATTTCACCACTGTGCCAACATGATGTCTTTGTTAATTTTTAAAATCCCATCAATATCAACCTGGACGGCCAGTGGAATACAAATGTAGTTCAAAACATCTATAGAGTGCCTGATTACTACTTCAGTTTAAATTGTTCAGGATTCAGGCTCAACCATTTATGAATGTGATTTTGAAACTTTTTCAATTTCAGTCAGGGGAAAATGAATTATGGTGCTTGCCTACTTATAAGGTAAGGCTGCCTGCCAAATAATAAAACATGGAAACAATAATTAATTAAATACATAGTAAGTGTTAAAGTATAATGAAGAGTTGCTTATGTAAATTAAAATTCATTCCTGTAAAAAAAAATATAGTTTCAAAAAATGTTAGCAATTTCTGGGTTAGATCTAGAATAGGTATAAAAAGAAAGTACAGCCCCAAACCTATTGAATATATCAACAGCATTTTAGCAAAAATTAATCAAGTTTCTCATCTATGTCTTCCAACTAATTTTCTGCTGGAAGCAAATTACATTGCATTTCAGATTAAGTTATTTTTAGTGATTGTTGATGTTTCTGCATTAACACATGGATATAAGACGATATGAGTATAAAAATAGATGTTTTATTTAACTACTATATGAGTAAGGAAAAAAACTTGTTAATATGACAAGTACGCATATATACAGGCAACAAACAGAGATACTTTTCTACTAAATCAACCACAGCTAGACAGTCAATATCCTCACTTCTGGTATATATAAGTCATAATAGGTTTTCTCAGAATATTGTGCCCATGAAGATATAAAATTGATAATTTTTTAACAGTTGAACTTATCAGTTTGCACAATCATGCAAAATAATGATAGAACTGGATCGGGGAATGTTGGGTTCTGTGGGAATGGCTTGGTGGGCATGGCAGGGGAAGGATACTGCAAAATCTCCATTCCCACCCCACTCCAGGGGAAGGATACTGCAAAATCCCCATTCTTCCCTACTCCTGGGGGAAGGATATTGCAAAATCTTCATTCCCACCCTACTCTGTGGCCAACCAGAGGTGGTATTTGCCAGTTCTCCAAACTATTCAAAATTTCTGCTAACAGTTCTCCAGAAACTGTCAGAACCTGCTGGATTTCACCCCTAAACTGGATACCCTGAAATATGACAACACAAAATGATACCCTTACTTTTTTGCAAGGTTTCTGTGGCATTCAAAGTATGTATTGCTATAAAATTTAACTCTGTAAAGTCAATTCAGAGTTCATCATCTGACATCTTTATTTATGATATTATCATTGTTGGCCATGATCATTGAAATACAAGCAGTCACTCATGCAGTTACATACATCATTCTTATTTGCAAGTAGAGGTGTTTTCCCTCCCTTAAAAATGGGTGTTGAATTTATTTCTCCCCCCCCCCCTGGTGCTTTGATGTATAGATATAGATAGGTACAAAATATAAAGGTGCTATGGATATTTTGCTCTTGGTATGTAACCAATTAGATTGTTCTTGTTGAACCCAGTTCAAATTGACTGTATCCTAATTGACTAAAACGCACAATAGCACAAGTGATACAACTCACAATATTTTGTATGTTCTGGCCATACAAAACAATGGGAACTCATTAAAGTCCTTTGCTCCGTTGATTTTCATCCAAATATAGTCTATGCTGATAACGACACCTAAAAGTTGGCAAATAGAACAATTTATTTTTTAAAAAAATTTGAAATTATACCCAGCAGATCAATTTGACAGAGGTACATTCAACCCATTCAAAGAAGAACTAACTTTCCTTTATTCTTCAACTAGGTGTTATTCAGCTTGAACTTTCTATTCATAACTATAGCATGAAGTTTATTTAAATGCTTCATAGTTTGTGCTGGTTTTAAAAAGATGGGTTGATGATGATGCTTAATTGTGAAAATAATGTCCTTTAATATTATAATAGACAAGAACCAATATTTCCCATGTCGCTACTATTTTGATTAACTTGCTAACAACAATATATTTCACCAGCATTTACTATTTATTAGAAAAATATAAAAACCAAAACTGTACTCTCTCCAGTTTTCTAATTACACCTCTGAATTTGACACCAACAAGACACAACAACATATAGAAAGAACATAAATGCTAATTCTTCAACAAACCAACTATGCCAATCCAGAGCCTTTATTGTCTTTTCACCTGAACTCTAAAAAAGTAATTATATATAAGAAAGTCAAGAATGGAAACTCAACCACTAAACAGCTAATGCCAGCTAGAGAAGCTGTTTTAAAACTTTTCTCTTTCTAGTCTAACCAAGCCATACATTATCGAACTTTCTCTTCCTCTTCCTATCTCCAATCATAGGAATAGAAGTGGTTTTTTTTGTTTCTTCAATTACCTTGTTAAGGACTTTCCCTTCCAGAGCTCTTCTCTCAACATTGCCTGTAACAGACTTTAACTCTTACTCCAATTGTCTGTACAAATTACTTCCCCCATCTCTCCCCAAAACTCCCATCACTCTTAAATCCAATCCAATGGATGCCAAAGTCAGTCATTGGGTCACTTAGGTGGCTGGGATGGAAGTACTACAGGACATATGAACTGCATACTTTCTCTGCCCCTTCCCACAACTTTCTAGTGGTGGGATTCAGTTGGTTCAGGCCTGTTTGGGAAAACCAGTAGTAAAATTGGTGGCTGGCCCCACCCCTTCCTGCCCCGCCCCTTCCAGGAGTCCCCATGCACTGCATTGGCTCCCAGGTAAGTACAGGGAGGCCTCCTAGGCCCAAAATGGGGTGCCAGAGGGGCACTGCCCCCCCCCCATGGCCAGTTTTTGCTCCCAGAAAGGTGTAGGAGGCCGAGTGCTGCCTGCCCCCTGGCCATGTCCACTAAGCCACACCCACAGAACCGGTAGTAAAAATTTTTGAATGCTATCACTGACTAGTGGTTCATTTATTTCAGTTGGTTTCTCCTGTCTTGAGTGCAAAATATGCATTATCTCTGATTCTTCTCTCTATCCTACAGCCCAAGGATGGTAGCAACAACTGACCTACCAACAAATGAACTACCTGAACAAAGACATGAGCTAATTTATATGTGGATTCAGCATAGGTGATACCCACAAAGATGGATAAATTTAGTTGAAATACCAATGATTGTATGGTTAGAGGACCTGGAAGACATGGAGAGAAATCTACCTGTATGGTTTCTTAATGTTTATGACAGTGACTTGATGGCACATAATCAAATTGATCAGCCACAAATGAATATTTCAATATTTTTGTTGCTGGTACTTTACATAGCAATGAAGATATTGTTCGCAAATGGCATTTGCTCTCTTTCATTATCTAAGTATATATAATGGGCAGAGGACAAATGGGACTTAATCGGGGTGAAATGCTCCCAGATCGGACCGGACCACCCGATCCAGTTGCAATTTTTCGCTGTGGTTGAGGGATCTGGTAGTGATCACCATCTGGGTGTGATCACTGTGCATGCATCTGTGCATGCGCAGAAGGTTTTGCACATGTGAGCAAAGCGAGCGCACATGTGTGGCACATGCGCTTCTGAACCTGTAAGGTAGGTAAGTAGATTTTACCCGTGGGCCTAATGTCCAAAATTGAAACAGAACTTTCCAAAAAATATGCCATGATTCAGCATGCTGTAGTTCAGGAAAAATGTTCTGAATGAACAGATAAAATATTTCAAAAGTAATAGGAGAGGCCACAAAGATAAATGAGCCATGTTAGAACCATGAAAGTCATATAGAAGGATATCGGTCATTTTAAATACTGCTGTTTGACCTCTGTGACTAAACTACACACTTCTTTTTTCAGTGAAAAGGGAATGTACAGCTGTTTGTTCTCCTTGTTCCCAGGAAAAGGGAGAAGGGGAAGCAAGGGGGTTTCCTAATGATTACATATGTGATCTCACACATATGGGTCCTGCTGTTTCGAGGCATACAGATTTGATCAATTTAAAAAAAAGATCTCCCTTTCAACTCAGAAGTTTCACAGAGCAGAGTATGTTTCAGCGGGATTGAATTGAATTTCGAGGGCAGTCATTGGATAAGAATTATTCTGGTTTAGGTGATAAAACATCAGATTTCTGATTCTGTGAATGTAAAAAAATATGAAAGTTTAAATGAAGCCCCCCCACCCCCACCCTGATTCTGGTTCTGTGTGAACTTGAGAGAAGTTTGTAAATATTCCAAATTCAGTCAGGGTCTAAAATATTCTGCCTCTTTGAGGAAATGGTGTGTATGCTGAAAAACCTTTCTTGGTGGTTAGACTAGCTCCTTTTAAAAACATAATTTCTTCTTGCTGGGAGGCATTGCCTGGAACAGGACATATGGGGAAGAAGGCTGTCTTCAAATTTTGTCTCTTAAAAAAAAGAGACATGGGTAGGAGCTGGCTCAAAGTGATTACTTCTGTGCTTATCAGTTGTTTTGTTTTGTTTTTAATGCTCAAGAGTAGAAAATGACCCTGAATAGTCCTATGGTTTGAGGAGACACATGGTCAATGCCTTGCCATATAATGCAGATGAATTAGGTGGAATAGTGGTCGAGAGATTATGGATCAGGACTGGGTGGCAATTATCATGTACTGGCCTAGTTTCCTCTTCCCTTTCACATTTCAGTAACAATATCTACTAATCTTACAGCATTTAGCTATATGAGTACAGGCAGCTATGTTGTTGCCTACTGGGATAATCTATTGACTAGATTTGAAATTGAGATGAGACAAACAACAGAAAATTCATTAATCAAGTAGATGGAAGAAAGAGGGAAATTGTTGTACATATGGCATACTTTGAATGGATTACATTGAAATATATTGAGACAGCCTCAAAGTTGCCTTTATACCATTTTTTCTACTTTACACCTCCCCCCCCCCCTTTCAAATCAAGGGCATCATGAATGATCAGGTACAATATGTGGACATCTGATGTTGACCAAATACATCTGTGTTTTACTTCTCCATAAGTAAAATCTGAACGGATTAAAATTATTTATTTATTTATTTATTTATTTAAACTGAACATAAACAACAAGCAATGGAAGCTGGGAAAAAAGCCAACTGAAATAATAAAAAAATACAGAATCACATTGATGAACTGAACTAATTTTCATAACCTATGCCTGAAGTAACATCCAGTGTTCAAGAACTTACTAAATGATAGCAAGATCACGGATGCAAAATTCAAAGTGTAGGACATTTCTGAGGCAGATGCTATGACAGAGAAGGCACATTACTTGAATCTTACCAGATGGCCTTGTTTAATTGATAGCATTTGGAGTATCCCTACCATTAAATATATTAGGACAGGCAGAAGCAACCAGAAAGAAGGGGTCCCAAAATAACCTCCCACATCATGAATGGCTTTGTAAGTGACAATTAGCACCTTGAAGTGTATCCAGAAGACTACTAGAAGCCAATGCATCTTGCAGAATAATGGTATAACTTGGGTGTGCTGAGGTGCATGCATAATTGCCTACATCCCCACAGTTTTACACCAGTTGTACATTTTTGTACCTTAATCTTGTCCACGTGAGATGGCAATCTGCTGGTATCTCTGGATCATCACTATCAGTAGCAGCCATGAATTCAGGAGGGAACTGTTCCTATGGGTTACTAACAGTGGTGGGATTCAAATAATTTAACAACCGGTACTCTGCACTAATGACTGGCTGGGTGGTCATGTACCTGGATGGTTGTAGCCAACTTGATTGGTCTCACCCTTAGGAAATTTCTCCTTAGTCCAACTCACAATAAAATAGCACAATAAAACAGCACTGTTCCAATATATAGAATAGAATAGAATAGAATAGAATAGAATAGAATAGAATAGAATAGAATAGAATAGAATAGAATAGAATAGAATAGAATAGAATAGAATAACAGAGTTGGAAAGGACCTTGGAGGTCTTCTAGTCCAACCCCTGCTTAGTCAGGAAACCCTACACCACTTCAGACAAATGGTTATCTGATCTCTTCTTAAAAACTTCCAGTGTTGGAGCATTTACAACTTCTGGAGACAAATTGTTCCACTGATTAATTGTTCTGTCAGGAAATTTGAGCGGCTTCTAGAAAAATGAGGGGATCAATATATTTTCTAAAGCAACAAAAGCAAAAATGAGGGGATCAATATATTTTCTAAAGCAACAATATATTTTCTAAAGCAACAAAAGACAGGAAACAATGGATGGAAACTAACGAAAGAGAGAAGCAACGTAGGACTAAGCAGAAATTCCCTAAGGGTGAGACCAATAAAACCAATCAAACCAAAGCCTGCCTTCAGTAGTTGTGGGTGCTCTATCACACACAAGCAGCACAATTACAAGATAATTTGAAATCTTTACAGTCAAATACTGTAAGCTAACTCTTAAATGCTTAAAATGCAGGATCAAAATACATAAACATAGAAACAGCATTGCAACCTTATTCCAAATTAATAAAATTAATTCTGCTAATTAGAACGTGTATTTTAAAAAACATAAGTACTCTGACAAGAAACTTCTGCTCTGTATTAACATTTTAAAAAGTTCTTCTCTGGCCTAATCCTGTCAAGAACAAGGAGAGATTCTATCTAGAAATAAGGAGGAATTTTCTGACAGTGAGAACAATAAACCAAAGGAACAGCTTGCCTTCAGAAGTTTTATTTATTTTTTATTTATTAAATTTATATACCGCTCTACTCCTGAAGGACTCAGGGCGGTGAACAGCCAAATTTAAAGACTGTTTAAAATACAATTAAATAATTTGGTCCTGCAAACAGAATTAAAAACCCCAAATTTATAAGACAGATTTAAAATTTAAGAATTTAAAGCAGGTTTAGAAAGAGGTTAGGCCACGCCGGCCTGCCGGAATAGAAATGTTTTGAGGGCACGGCAGAAAGCGCGAAGATCCGGGATTGTCCGTATCTCCGGGGGGAGCTTGTTCCATATGGCAGGTGCCCCCACAGAGAAGTCTCTCCCCCTGGGGGCCACCAGTCGACACTGTTTGACTGATGGCACCCCGAGAAGACCCTCTCTACGGGGGAGGGGATGTACTGGTCGCTGAGAGGCTACTGGTGGTAGAAGGCGGTCTCGTAGATACCCCAGTCCTAAGCCATGGAATGTTCTAAAGGTGGTAACCAAAACCTTGAAGTGCATCTGGAAGAACACAGGGAGTCAGTGCAGCTCGCACAGGAGGGGTGTCACATGGGAGCACCATGTCACTCCCATAACGACCCGCGCGGCTGCATTCTGGACCAACTGGAGCCTCCGAATGCTCTTCAAGGGGAGCCCCATGTAGAGAGCATTGCAGTAGCATTGCAGTAGGGATGTTGTGGGAGCTTCGTCACTGGAAGCTTTCACAAAGAGATTGGTCTGCCATTTGTCAGAAATGGTGTAGGGTCTCCTGCTTGGGCAGGGATGGGATGGACTAGATGACCTACAAGGTACTTTCCAATTCTGTTAATCTGTATGATCTGTAAGTTTCTCTTGTTTCTGTGCTGACTGCATTCCTGCGATTTTGTTATTGCAACTACGTATTCACCTGTTAAATGATCCCTGGCTGTCTGCCCTGAGCTATTAACTGAAGGGAGAGAAGAAAATAAAAACCTTTTACTTTATTTTCCCCACCTGAGTTTTAAAGGGGCTAGAATTTTTCTGCTGAAGAAATGGCTATGTGCTTATTTCTTCTTTTTCTTTTCCCTTCCTTTGGTTAATTTCAAATAAGAAGGAATGTCTGAGGTGTGCGTGAGCTACTGGAATTGTTAGGCAGGCCACTTTGACTATTCAGCCAGTTCACAAAACTCCATGAAAAGTTAACAAATGGTTCTCCCGAACCAGTGCAAACTAGCTGAATCCCACCACTGATTACTAATAAAGGGGCACAGGTTGACTGGACAAAGGATAAACAATCTCCTCCATTTATGCAAAAGGAACACTCCTGCATTGAGTGTTTCCTCCATTTCATCACCATAAGGCATGCAATCTGGTAATGCTATTGCTGCTGTGGAAAATATGGGTTTCAGTTTCCTTCTGGCTGTCATCTTCCCTTCACTTGAGCAGCAGACCTGTACCTAAACCTTTCTCTGAATCTCCTTCCATTTATTCTTCTCCCACTCTCAGTCATGATCACTTTAGGTATGGGGTTTTTACTAGACTGGATCTAATTACCTGGCTAGTCCTAAATTTTGTCTGGGTGCAGATAAGGCAGAAAGCAAAGCAAAGCAAAGCAAAGCAAAATCTTCTGCTTAAGAGGGAAAAAAAGCGATATCCTGATATTCTATGTGTATGTATATGTGTACTGTATGTAGGTCACCAGATCAGCTCTGCGAAAGTTTTCACAAGCACATCAGGCAACAAAAACAGAGTTTTCTGAATCTCATTTTGCTCCAGCTAGTGTTTTTATAGATTTTTGTAGAGCTATACATGTGAATCTAGAAAGTAGTACAGAAGCACAATTGTTTATTACAGACCTCACCTAATGCAAAGAACAATCCTCCAAATTTGAAAAAAGACCTTACAGGATGGGTATTTTGGAGAAAAAAAGGAAGAAGGGCTGCTTGAAAAAGAGAGGATTGGAAAATAATATTTCTTTTGTTCCCTACGTTCCCTCTCCCCATCCTGTCTCACCACCCACCTCTCAATGATATCAAATACCAGAAGAGAAACACACTTGAACTAAAGAAGGATGGGGGATTTCCAGCTTGAGTGGCAGCCATCTGTTTGCTTATATGCCTGCTGTGTTCCTTCTATTCACCAGAACTCTACTCTCCAAATAAGTAGACCTAGCCACAGCCAATAAAATCTAATTTACTGGCCAAACTGGTATTGGCAAATTGATGATGATGGTAGCAAGATACAAAATAATAGTTCCATCAAGTTACCATGAATGCTAGGGAACACTCAATGTTGCTTGAAACAGTCACATTTTATCCCAGATATAGAACAAAATACTGTTCTCTTCCCCTTACATCGATGTTTTGCTTTGCAAATAGAACACTCAAAACAACTATTTTGAGCTCAAATCAGTTAGCAACTATTTCCATATCTCTCTTTATATAGTAGAGACTTCAACATACAGCTGGGTAGTTTTAGAGTCCTTATTTTAATCCCTCCACTATAGATGATTATACATTCAATTCATATCTCCGCCTGCAACAAAACAGCATATACTACTAGTCCTTTTTTTATGTTTTTGCAACTGCTTCTTCATTATAGGTATTGGAATGGAGTGAAAAATGAAGGTCAATTTGTCAATCTTCTGTTGGTGTTTTTAAAAATATTCTTGACATGTGCAATGTCATATTTTAAAGTCAAACTGTGGCATTAAAATGGTATCAGTTTCTATTACCGAAAAGCAAAACATATTCGCTTAGGATGAAGTAGGAACATAAACCGATAATCTGAAAATTGTAGCAAATCCACCCTTCCCTTAACTCCTAACTTAATGTTTATTGTATATTTGTAGGTATACTGGAGATTTTTATGTATACAGATTGTGTGTTTATTGCATTTTAATGTTTGTAGGAGTATAATATTTCCCTGCCCTTCTTGATTTATTTAGCTTTTGTTGTTGTTGTTTCCTTGCTTTATACTATATTATTCTGCTTTTGTAATTGACTTGATCATCTTCTGGATGAAAAGGTCAATGTTGTCACAAGATTTAGCACCTTAGTGCGATTGAATTGAAAAAATAGTAAATAAATTAGATCACTCTTTTTTTTTTTAAATTTGATTTATATGCCGCCCTTCTCTGGAGACTCAGGGCGGCTTACAATGCGCTAAGCAATAGCCTTCATACTTTTGTATATTTATACAAAGTCAGCTTATTGCCCCCACAAACTGGGTCCTCAATTTACCTACCTTAGAAAGGATGGAAGGTTGAGTCAACCTTGAGCCTTGGTGAGATTCGAACCTGCAATAATTGCAGGCAGCTGATGTTAATAACAGGGCTTTAGACCACTGTACTATCCAAGGCTCTTATAAGAGCCTATCCAAGGCTCTTATAAGAGCCTATCCAAGGCTCTTATAAGAGTTAGCATGGTTTAGTGGTTAAAGTGCTAGAATAGGAATAGCAAACCCCAGATTTTAGTCCTCCCTTAGTACAGGAGCTACTAAATGACTTTGAGCCAATCACTTCCACTTCTAAACAGTGTCAGGCTCTACAAAAAGCTGGCTGAAAAAGAAAATCCCTCACATCATGCTTAATAACTGTGCTATATGGATGAGAGTGGCATACTGTAGTCCAAAAACAAATAGACCTTGCAACTAATCAAGTGAAACAAAACACTAAAAAGAACAACTGCAACAATGTGACAATTGGTCTTGTGGATGGCATTTAATTGATTAATTGTAATTAAATATAATTATGAATTAAATGTGCATGAATTTGTTGTGGCTTGATTCACTCTTTCTCCTGGCCCCAATTTCTGACATACCATTAAAAAGCCAACAGTTCTCCACTGTTGTGGATATCTCAGGTTGAATATTTCTGTCTGCCAGACTTCCACTCTGATAATGGAGAATTCTAAATTAAAACCCCAGCTTACCTATCTACTTGACAGAATGAACTGAGATATGTAAAAATGGTTAGGAACAAACATTTTTGGGATTAGTTTAGACATCAACAAGAAAAAAAGGAAGACAGTCTATTGATCTGTTTTGAGGATAAAGGGATGAAGTGCTAACAAGTGATGGCAAGAAGACAGACTTATTTGATCCATATTTTACATCTGTCTTCTCTCAGAAGGGAACTGAAACCCCACCTGGCCATCACTGTTTCACTAGTGGAAAGAGGAAACTGCAGTTCAGAACCAATAAAAAAATATTTACCTCAGTTAAATGAATTCACATATCCAGGGCCAGATGGATTACATCCCAGGATACTAAAGAAACTGGTGAAGAGATCACAAAACTGCTAACTGTGATCTTTGACAACTCCTGGAGATTTGGTAAAGGCCCAGAAGACTTGAGGAGAACAAATGTTTGTCCCTGTGTTTTAGAATGGAAAGGAGGAGGACCTGCGAAATTACAGACCTGTCAGCTTGAAGTCTAGGAAAGGCAGGGTTTTGAAACAGATGGTTAAACAGCATGTTTGGGAGTGCTTGGATAGGAATGCAACAATTAAAAAGACAAACCCCAGCATGAACTTATCATAAACAAGTCAAGCTAGACTTACCTTATCTCCCTTTTAAAACAGACTGGTAATTATAGATCATGGAAATGCTGCGGGCATGATATCCTCTTCAATAAAATGATAAAAATAGATTTATTATCAAACTGTCAGATGGATTTATAATTGGCTAAATGACCGTACACAGAGAATACTCATAAATGGTTTCACATCCGATTATAGAATCAAGGTGAATATCACAGGTCTTAGTACTAGGCCTTATGCTGCTCTTTATTTTTATTAATAGCTTGGATGATGGAGTTGATGACCAAATTTTCACATAGCACCAAACTACAAGAAGTGGCTAACAATTTAGCTGAGATAGAGAAGAATTCAAAAGATCTAGATAAACTTGACAGTGGGCTGAAAGGAACAGGATGACATTTCACAGAGAAATATAAAGTTCTGTGGCTGTAGGGTAGGAAGAATGAATTGAATTGAATGTTTTATTTGGCCAAGTGCGACTGTACACACAAATTGTGTCCGATGCAGAGGGAAACCTATCTTAGTGGTAATGTATGTGCAAACAATTTGGTTATTTGAGCCAACAGTGTTATGCAATTTCTAAAAAGGCAAGTGCTATTTTGCGATACATAGATTCCATATTATGGCACTAATTGTCCTCCACTGTCTTGTTTTGAGGTATTACTTCAAACACTCTGTAGTTCCAGGCAAAAGGAAATCAGCAAACAGGAGCAAGTTCAGATGAAACTTAGCAAGATGCAAAAGAGTCTGAAAAGAATATCCTATAATGAACAAATAAAAGGCTGTGTATAGCCTATAGAAGAGTTTACTAAGCAGAGATATGATACAAGTTTTTAAATGTTTAAAATGTTGTCCACAGAACAGCGAGTGGACTTTTTCTTTGTTATTCTAGAATGCAGGATCAGAATCACTGGATTAAAACTACAAGGAAATTGGTTCAGGCTAGACATCTGGAAGAACAAGTGGAAACAAACTGCACATGAAGTGACATGTCGCTTTTCATTGGAGAACTTCAAACAGAGTGTGGATAATCAGCTGTCTGAAATGTTTTAAGTGATCCTGAACTGAGCAGTGGGTTAGATTAGATGGCACCTGACATTTGTATCTGAGGAGATGTGTGAGAGGTAAACAATATCATTATGGTGGGTGCAATGGCCCAGTGAGTTATGAAACCATCATCTCCCCACACATCATCATCATCATCATCATAAAATAACCGAGTTGGAAAGGACCTTGGAGGTCTCTTAGTCCAACCCAGGGGTAAAATTCAAAATTTTTCCCTACCAGTTCTGTGGGTGTGGCTTGGTGGGCATGGCAGAGAAAGGATATTGCAAAACCTCTGTTCCCACCCTACTCTGGGGCCAGCCAGAGGTGGTATTTCCGGTTCTCTGAACTACTCAAAATTTCCACTACCAGTTCTCCAGAACCTTTTAGAACCTG
The DNA here is from genome assembly GCA_012654045.1 of Ptyas mucosa. Taxonomy (NCBI): domain Eukaryota; kingdom Metazoa; phylum Chordata; class Lepidosauria; order Squamata; family Colubridae; genus Ptyas; species Ptyas mucosa. The sequence continues at coordinate 26,992,267 of WNWU01000002.1, read as the reverse complement.
CTGGATTTCATCCCTGGTCCAAAGAGAAAAATCCTATATCAGTCTCAAATGAAAATGATTAACATATAATAGAAACTGTTGATAAAATCCCTCTCTTGACAATTATAAGCTACGGTAGGTATAATTAGAGTGTGATGGTTTTTTTAAAGATACAAATGTTAAAAGAAATTATTGCTCAGTCTCGTGAAAAAAATAAAGGCTTATTCATTCAGGGCTATGGATTAACAGAATGCTAAGGATTTTGATTGGAAATAATCTACAATTCTGAATATTTCTTGCAATGTTAAGATAGATCAGTCATCTTGTTCAAGAGGGGGGAGCGGACCTGGCAGGTATTACGGAGACCTGGCTGGGCCAGGAGGGAGGGGTTTCTCTCATAGAGATGTGCCCACCTGGTTTCCGAGCATTTCATCAGCCAAGGTCACAGGGGAGGGGTGGGGGGGTGGCAGTTATCATTAGAGAAGGTCTTGGCCCGAAGGAGGCCACTGTTCCTCAGACGGTTGGATGTGAGTCCCTCCTTGTGAAGTGGGGTCATGGGGTACAGATGGGCTTGCTAGTTACGTACCTGGCTCCCTGCTACGTGGCGGCAGCCCTGCCTGAGCTACTCAACGTTATAGCCGCGGTGGCGGTTGATATCCCTAGACTTATAGTCATGGGAGATTTCAACCTGCCATCCGTCGGTGAGGCGTCTGAGGTGGCTCAGGAGTTCATGGCTTCCATGACAGCCATGGACCTGACCCAGTTAGTTCATGGCCCTACTCACACTGAGGGAAACACGCTGGACCTGGTTTTTGTCTCTGGTCAGTGGTTGAGTGATCTTGAGATAGGGGATATAGTGATTGAGCCCTTGTCATGGTCGGATCACTCCCTCCTTCACTTTGACCTTCGAACCACCACACCCCGCTGCAGGGAGGCGGAACCGATAAGGTGGTTCCGCCCCAAGCGCCTGATGGACCCAGATAGGTTCCAGAAGGAGCTTGGGCCATTTCCTGAGGCTCTGGCACATGGCTCGATCGAAGACCTGGTGGCCACCTGGGATAGGGAGGCTGCCGGGGCCTTGAATCGAGTCGTGCCTTTGCGGCCTCTGACTCGACGCCGATCTCGCCTGGCTCCTTGGTACACTGAGGAGCTGAGGGAGATGAAGCGTCGGAAAAGACGCCTGGAGAGCAGTTGGAGAGCCAGCCGATCTGAATCTGACCGAACACTGGTAAGATCTCATATTAAGACTTACCTAGTGGCGATAAAAGTGGCAAAACATAACTATTTTTCCGCTCTTATTGCATCATCAGATAACCGCCCGGCCGCCTTGTTTAGGGTGACCCGCTCCCTGCTCCTTCAGGAAGCGCGGGAAGACCCCTTGGAGGGTAGAGCCGAGGATTTTGTTCAATATCTGTATGATAAAATCGCTCAGATTCGGGAACACCTGGACTCTGACATAGTAGATTCAGAGGAAAGGATGGAGGCAGGTCTTGAGAATACCACCTGGAAAGAGTTTGATTCTGTGACTCCCGAATATGTGGACAGGATACTGGGGAGGCTGAATGCTACCACATGTTTATTGGACCCGTGTCCCTCCTGGTTGGTGCTGGCCTCTTGGGAGGTTACACGAGGCTGGCTCCAGGGGATTATAAATGCTTCTCTGAGTGAGGGTGTCTTTCCTGCTGCCTTGAAAGAGGCAGTGGTGAGACCTCTCCTCAAGAGGCCTTCCCTGGACCCAGCAATATTGGCTAATTACCGTCCAGTCTCCAACCTTCGCTTCGTTGCGAAGGTTGTTGAGAGTGTGGTTGCACAACAGCTTCCTCAGTACCTGGATGAATCATCTTATCTGGATCCATTCCAGTCGGGCTTCAGGCCTGGACACAGCACGGAAACGGCATTGGTTGCATTGGTTGATGATCTCTGGAGGGCTCGGGACAAGGGTTGTTCCTCTGCCCTGGTCCTATTAGATCTCTCAGCGGCTTTTGATACCATCGACCATGGTATCATGCTGCACCGGCTGGAAGAGTTGGGAGTGAGGGGCACCGTGTTGCGATGGTTCTCCTCCTTTCTCTCTGACCGGTGGCAGTCTGTGTTGGCAGGGGGGCAGAGATCGACCCCGAGGCCCCTTATATGTGGGGTACCACAGGGATCGGTTCTCTCGCCCCTTCTGTTCAACATTTATGTGAAGCCACTGGGTGAGATCATCCGTGGTTTCGGGGTGAAGTACCACCAGTACGCTGATGACACCCAGCTGTACATCTCCACCCCAGACCACCCCAATGATGCCCTTGAAGTGATGTCCCGGTGCCTGGAGGCTGTACGGATCTGGATGGGGAGGAACAGACTCAGGCTCAACCCATCCAAGACCGAGTGGCTGTGGTTTCCGACATCCTGATATAGTCAGTTGGTGCCAACGCTGACTATTGGGGGCGAGTCATTAGCCCCCACGGAGAGGGCTCGAAACTTAGGCGTCCTTCTGGACTCACAGCTATCTTTAGAAGAACACCTGATGGCTGTGGCCAGAAGGGCTTTTTATCAGGTTCGCCTGATACGCCAGTTGCGCCCCTTTCTAAATCAGGACTCATTAAACACGGTCACTCATGCCCTCGTCACTTCCCGCCTGGACTACTGCAATGCTCTCTACATGGGGCTCCCCTTGAAGAGCACCCGGAGGCTCCAGTTGGTCCAGAATGTAGCCGCGCGGGTAGTTATGGGAGCTATGTGGCGCTCCCATGTGACACCCCTCCTGCGCGAGCTGCACTGGCTTCCTGTGTTCTTCCGGGTGCACTTCAAGGTTTTGGTTACCACCTTTAGAACGCTCCATGGCTTAGGACCGGGCTATCTTCGAGACCGCCTTCTGCCACCAGTACCCTCTCACCGACCAGTACGCTCCCATAGAGAGGGGCTTCTCAGGGTGCCGTCGGTCAAACAGTGTCGACTGACGGCCCCCAGGGGGAGAGCCTTCTCTGTGGGGGCACCCACCATGTGGAACAAGCTCCCCCCGGAGATACGGACAATCCCAGATCTCCACGCTTTCCGCCGTGCCCTCAAGATGTTTCTATTCCAGCAGGCTGGCCTGGACTAACCTCTTCTAAAATTGCTCTTATATTTTTAAATCTTAATCTCATAAATTTAGAGTTTTAATTTTAGGTTTAAGACCAAATTATTTAATTGTATTTTAATCAATTCTTTAAAATATTTGTATTATATGTATTTTATCATTTGTCTGTGCACCGCCCTGAGTCCCCCGGGAGTAGAGTGGTATATAAATATAATATAATAATAATAAATAATAATAATAATAATAATAATCTCTGGGATCTATCAAAGAATCCTGTATATTTTTTCATTGCAATTGGAACACAAACTAGAGATTAAATCTGCACACATTGTTGATTTCTATTATCATACAGTAGAAAAAACCAATACTGTAACTAAATTTCTCATATTCAGGACTCAGAATAATACCTCACAATTATTTTTAACAAGCCAGATCTTGGAAGCGGAAAATAAAGATAATTATTTTTCTTAATTTGGTCAGAGTTGTAAGTTAGCATTTATTTATTAAATTGTCATTGCAACTTCTATAAGACACTTCATGATGCGTAACATCCATAGTAAAGCACAAACATGAAAAATACAATTAAAATCAGAATTGTTAGCATTCATTCTATAATCAGACCAATATATAAAAATAAATTGTTAATTAATTTTAAAAAGCCTTCCTGAAGAGGTCTGTCTGGCCTTATTTCTAAAATTTCGACTGTATTGACTTCCAGGGAAGGGAATGGATGGGAAGGGAAGGGAAGGGAAGGGAAGGGAAGGGAAGGGAAGGGAAGGGAAGATGTGTGTGTTTGTGTGCGTATGTACTATAAATAGAATATTACATATATTACATATACAGTTATTAGTATATGTAATATACTAATGTACCTGTAGTATATGTAGTATATTAGTATATGTTTATATATAAACAATTTAGATTCCTTTCTGACAGGTGCAAATTTTACTAATTTGGGGTATATTAAAATTGAAACTTGCTTTTTTTTCCTAACAAGGAAATCCTATTTCCTCATATAAGAAGAATTTTTCTCAAATCAAGCAGATCAAATGCTTATCAATGATAATTTAAAATCCACTGGAGGGATGGCAAGCTATTATAAAATCTATACATTCCATAAAGATTGAATAGCATGAAACGTAAGCAAAGAAAATCATCTGAAAAACAGATGGGCAAAGAATGCCCAGAAAATAAATAGGCTGAAACCAGGCCAGAGCAGATGATAGTCACTGATCTTGAATAAGTAATATTAACCACCAGGCAGTGACTCCTACTTGGTCCAATATTTGTTGTATCCCATGAACAAACAAGTGAAGTGATGAATGAAGAAAACTACCATTATTGGATAAAAGAAACAAGGGCTATACAAAAAAATAGGGGTCAGAAAAAGCTCTATTTGTGCTTGCAACTGTCATAAACAGAGCACTTCTATCTTACTCATTCCCTATGTCTCACTTGGCTAAAGTTCAGGAAAGCAAATGACTACCCTGTTTCCCCTAAAATAAGACATCTCCTGATAATAAGCTCAATCGGGCTTTTGAGCGCATGGCAATAAAGCCAAGCGCTTATTTCCGGGTTCAAAAAAAATATAAGACAGGGTCTTATTTTTGGGGAAACACGGTATGGTTGTGTGTAGTTGATTTAAACAATTATAATTACAGTAATAATGTTTTTGTAGGTTAACACAGGAAAAACCCTGGTAAATTATTACTTTCCATTATTATTTTCTGCTAGTCTTTTGCCTAGCTGTCCTACATAGGACGCTCATCTACAAAATATAATATAAGGGCCTGACAGGCACTTTATTAGGCAAAAATAATTCATATAGATTAAAGAATCTGATAGTTCATGGAAAATCTTATTATTTACTTAATTTTATTTTAGATATGATTCATGTTTTGTTTTTCCTATTTCCTTCAAATATCCATATATTACATCATTTAGTTTATGTAAATTAGCAGCTTCCGAAAGTGAATTGTGTAGATAAAATGAGATTTACAACTAAGTTTTTAAAATTTAAATCTAATGTTTTTCAACCAAAGTCAGATTAGTTCAAGGCCCTCTTGTCTTCATACAGACATTTGCAGCATTTTAAATGGATACCTATAACTGGTGTGCATTGAAGATTCTGTGACTACCATTTCCTTCCCCCCCCCCCCCCCCCAGTGTTGGAAAGTACACATTGTGTCTGATTCAGTGCTGTGTGGCTGAAAGAGAGAAAAAAGAAAACAAACACAAGAGGCAGTGATTTATTGGATACCATCCATTATGAAATCAGGGGGTTACTGATGCTTGCATAAAGACCGGAGAAGAGAGATGGTTGGAAGAAATAGGCTATATCTTTTAAAATGCAAATATGGGAAGGACTGAGAAGAACTTGGAATGCTTCTTTGGCTAATGAACTGACATCAAAGTGGAAACCAGCTGGAAACTTGCTTGAAAGACTCAAATGGAATGCAAGGTTTAGTGCCATGACCAATGAGGAAAAACAAGAAATGAGGAAAAATCTTGATCAGATTTTTGTCTTGGGCACAGTTTAGCTATAGTTCCATACTGTATTTTAAGAAGCGTTTCTTGAATGATTTTCTAAATTTGGCAGAACATCTTAATTCACCGGAAAAAGAAATGTAACAAATCTCTTCTTTCATAATCCCTGATGTTTGGGGATTTTCAGTATATTTTTCAGAGAAGGGAAAGCACTTTGTATATTCTACAAAACTTGTACTTTATGAACACACAAAGACTTATTAATTAACTTCATTGAACTAGATCCATGTGAATATATTGTAGATCACATTAATCTTAAAAGTAATTCCTATGAAAGGTGGCTACATTTGGCTCAGTAGACAAAAGTATAAATCACCTTTTTGTTCTAACTGATTGCGTTGGCATTTGCTTTAATTTGTGCCAAGAAGGGTTATTTTCAAGTTCCAAAGCATCTACTTGGATCATAAACTAAGAATAAATGAAATTACTTTGAGAGAAGCACAATGCACTTCATATCTCCCTTTGAATACGCTACAGTATACCCAATTTAGTTTGCTTCAGAGAAAAATTATTGAGCTTAAAGTACCCATATTCCACACCAGAAAGTAACGGGGCAGGGGGAGACTTGCTTTGAATTTTTGTAATGCAAGATTAATATAGGATGTATCCTAAGAAAATTTGCCTTAAAGATATATGAAAATAGAATTTAAGAGCAAAATAGAAAAAATCTTCTATCTTTATAGCAGAAGAATTGAATCGAGAACAAGGAATCTAATTTAAATAACAGATCATGTGATATCTGATTTACAGAGTATAAAAAATAACTATGTAACCCTGATGCCATCAGTATAGCAACATTAACATGTTTATGCTTAGGAAAATAATTAGAACTGGAATCTATTACAAGGATAATATCATATATTCAAAAGAACCAGAATTCTGACCCAGAGGATGTAGATTTGCATTAACATAAAAGACAAAAGTAAAAAAAAAAACCTAATTTATATGTATAGATGCAAATTTAGGCCAACTTTAAATGAAAAACAAATACATTTTTGTTCTTGCTACTAGGACATATTCTGAGCTATGAGTGCCAACAAGATTCTCTGTGCCCAGAACATTAACTCGGCTTTCTGAAATGTGCATATTAAAATACTGGGAATTGTATGTAACATTCACAGAACTGTTGTAAGGATTTCTGAAATGCTACACACAATAAGCATACTGAATCCTTGAAAAATGCCATACGTTACTCTTTATACTGTGTGTTCACCTACATATAACATTTGTGGAGCTTATGTAGTTGAAGTAAGACCTTGCTTGGAAGATGCTGATGCAAGAGAAGTATATTCATTAATCTTTAAGATGTCACAATAGTCACATACTCTAATAGCCCCTGGCTGTATTTTGTGTCGTCTCACTGAAGAAAAAAAGAGGTTGCTATACTGTCTCAAAAAATTTATTAAACAAACAAACAAACAAATTACATGTGTAGCAATGGTTGGCAAAAGTATCACATATTAAGTTTAACAATACAGAGATGAGTCCTTCCAAATTTGAACAATGATTTCCTACAGCTCATACTGCAGTTCATAGGTCATTCAGTAAGGGCATTTCTTCAAATGGTTTCCCAAAATCTTTTGTAATAATTGATTCATGCTGAACTATTTGAGGTAAAAGAAGACACTCTTTTCTCCATCGACAATGTGACAGTCCTTTAAATGTCTAAAGATGACTTTGTCCATTTCCTCATGTGTGATTTATAGCATCATCTAGAGTCACCCAGCCATTGTTGTAGTGATATAAAGCCTGTCCTCATTAGTCTTATCTCAGCATAACAATGGTAGGATAATGCTAAAAGATGCTATAAATTACTAATGAGGAAATGCCCTGATCAGCTCTTAATAATCTTTTCTTCAGGCTAAATTTATCAACCTTGTTCAATCTGGGGTGGGTGTTTTTTTTTTGTGTGTTGTTTTTGCCTGCCTTGTACAAACTCTGTTGCTTTCTTCCTCTCTATATTTTATTGGTGACATGGTAAAAGATAAAATATTTTAACATATAAACGCTAAGATTGGGAAGAGAAAATACAGATGTCTCTTAGACAATATAAACTTGCCTAGAGTGAAGCAAATAGCTTCATAATAGCTCACCTGATGCAAAGCAGACATTTAAAAATAAAAATAAAAAGAGATACTTTCAACAGTTCTATCCCTGCAAAGTCACCATCTTATCTCTTTTCTGCCTTAGTTTTTTAAAGTTTTTCTATCATCTTCTCCCACTTTCTCCCTCTTTTCTGATATCTCTTCTTTTTTTCTCCATATAGAAGGTTGCCAGGGAAGGGACAAACTGATTGAATCTTGTATGCAGAGGGCTTTGGAAATGAAGCTGAATGCTCTTGCATGCTGTTGCAACAGCCTAAGCTCCCTTTAGGGAATCAACTGCTCTTGGAATCTGCCTTACTTAAATGAGCCTTTAAAAAAGGAACTCTAAATGTTCATGCTGTAAAAAAGGAAACTCACAAACTGATTCTACTTTTCAACATAAAGTCACATTAACCCCCACACACACCAAGCCACGCCCACAGAACCGGTAGTAACAAATTTTACATTTCATTGATGGGGGGGCCCTGGTGTGCTGTGGTCAATGGGGTTGTGAAGACTTGGGGACGATTTTGAGACTGAGTAACAACAAAATTACTTTGGTGGAGAAGCAGTGGCCTGTCTATTGGACTATGTGGCCTCTCTATTGTGCGTCCTCTCTTCCTGCTGGATGCATGCAAACAATTCCTTTCAGCCATTGTCAAGGATGAAGTTGGCTTGCTGAGGATCTCTCTCTTTCACTTCACTCCATATTTTTCTCTGAACCTGTCAGCCTAAATATATTTATTGAATATATTTATATATGGCAGATCATGAGCATGGAAGGACATTGCAAAATAGAATGGGAGTCACATCGAAACAACTACTCCTGCTTCATCCTACACTTCTTCTTGGTGTTTGTAGCTGTCAAGCATCCTATTTTTGCTCACCAAGCTTAGTGTTCTTTCAACAGAGTGCTAAGCTATTAGCAATAAAAATAGACTAAGTGATCACTAGGACAGAGCACCTCCATGCCTACATATGTTAGTTAGACATCTGAAAATAAAAATTTAATTGAAGTTACAAATATTTTAATAGGTATGACTAGGACCCTAGAAAGTGCAACTGAAAAGCATCATGACTTATACAGATACTTGCTGGCTGCAGTAAAAAACAATATGGCACAACATTAAGAAAGAGAAACCCTACCCCAAAGATCAAAATTAGAGAATATATGGAAATAGAAAAATGATATCTAAATGGTATGTCTTATCAAATTCAAGCAGGAATGGCTTAGTTATATATCACATATCACATTAATATTCTAAGTTAAGACACTTAGAATATGATTTTAAAATGTTTCAAAAATAATAAAAACAATTTAAATAGGAAAGAACAATAATTCCAGGAGTTTGAAGCATAATAAATATTTAAATAGCAGTAAAAAGGAGCAAAAAAATAATAATGAAAGAGAGTGTGATTATTTGAGATTCCTGTACTTACAAGTTTATTCCTCTCTGTTTCTATTTTATTTTTTTAAATTAATAAATCAAATGTCTTTCATGCTGACTTTTCATTTCAGCCTTCATCTCTATGCAACAGCAAAATAACATTAGCAATTTTGTTACCTTTTGCTATTGCCTCCTTCTTGTTCTTCCACTACTAGCTCTTAAAACCTTATGCATCGCCTAATCTACTGCTGAATGTGATCTTACTTAATGAAAGTGAAGGTAGATGTACCTATTTAACCAGCCAAATCAATAAGACATTCATCACCATGGACAGATTGATTTCATTTATATCTATGGTGGTGGGCCTTCCTCCAAATGCCTGCTTGTTGAGAAAGAGTCACCACAAAAGGTCATTGTTGTCAAACAAGTACAAAATCCTTTCACTGTGTAAGATGAGCTGTGAAATTATTTGTAACCATGAGATTATGCTAGTATTGATCGATCTTTCCTCTATCTTGGAGTTTTATTATGAAAAATAAAGCCACACTTCCCTTCCTAAAAACAAAAAATAGTATCTGGTATTTAAACACGATGGAAGACTGTAGGAAGAAGGAAGGGTGTGTGTGTGTGTGTGTGTGTGTGTGTGTGTGTGTGTGTTACAAAGTTGATTAGTCTTGCTTAATATTTTCTTTACGAAAATATTGCTAGCAACAACAAGTGTCCATCATGAAACATTTTGTTGGTTATTAATGTCATTTCTGAAGCTGTTCTAGAATTCAATATAGTCTACTGTCAAATTTTCAATCATTTATGAGAAAGGTTATGGTAGCTAATAACAGTTCAAATAGTGAACATTTACATGCTTTTTCAACAGGCCTCACAGTTTTCTAATTATGTTTTGTCCTAGTTTTTGCAAAAAGGGCCAGAACTATGATTAAAATAGTACTGGGGCAAGGTTTTTGAGACCAGATGTTTTCTGAGAGGGAAATGGAAAGATGGGAAAATAGGGAGGGAAAAACAGATGAGCAGAAAGAAAATTCTAATTGTTTTGTTAGATCAGTGTTTCTCAACCTTCGTAGCTTGAAGATGGGTGGACTTCAACTCCCAGAATCGCCCAGCCAGCAGCGCTGGCTGGGGGATTCTGGGAGTTGAAGTCCACCCATCTTCAAGCTACCAAGGTTGAGAAACACTGTGTTAGATGAATAGGCGAAGTTCCTTCTCTACCTTCAGCTCTGCTTTAATTAATTTTAAATGAAAATCATGAGGGTTTTTTTTTTTGCTATTCTAATATGGGAACTGCCATATTAATAAGGGAGCTGCCATATAGATTTCCTCCATATAGTTTCATTGCAGTTAGGTACATAAACCAAACAGGGAGAGTGTGGTAATGTCTGCAACACAAGTACTGTCATCATTTATTTAATCCTGTGTCTGACATTCAGCACCATCAATGTATGTTGCATAAGCAAATCAATAACATGGGTGCAAAAGTGGGTTTTGTTTTGTTTTTTGGAATACAAAGATTTTGGTTGACCCATCCCTGCCTGATTATTCTGCTCAAAGCTTTCCCATGAGTGTATTCTTCCCCAAAAGATGATTTACCAAGTTACTTAGGTAGCATAATCTGAAGAAGTTGGGAAGAACTACCAACCTGGGCCAAGATCCAAGAAATATAAAGCAAGTTATAAAAGGCATGTTTAGGAAATCACCGGATCCCAATTTTAAAGAGAAATCTGACTGAAAAAGCCGTATCCATCATATCTTTGTTATAAAGATTTTTCACGGTTACATCTTATTTACTGTTGAGATGTTCCCAATTTCAAAGGGACAAAAGAGGCAAAAACAGTTATAGGCTAGTATTCACATTACTGTATTTAAAAGACATACTGAATTCTTAGCTTTTATTTTATTGCAAATTTGTTCCATTTCTCCGGCATGTATGCTTTCATGCTAGTTTGCCATGGATGCCATGCAAATGGCATAGAATGTGGCACCTACAATATTTAAAGCAAACAATTGAAAGTCTCCAAAAATTCCATTGGTATATTTGAAGAAGTTAAAGTGGCAAGGACTGGAAAAGGAATTGCTTATGTATCACATTGTTTTTCTGAGCAGACAACTCCCATGGGGAAAATGAACAGCTGAAGTATCAGTTCCCAAATACAGTATGGCTAGACTGAACCCACTCAATTAAAGTCTGTTCAAATGTATGGAAATGAAAATAGAGGGTCACAAAACACTGTGTACAACTTTTATTCCAGAAGTTTGTAGCAAGAGCACAGAGCTCAGCAATAAGACTGCAATGGATAAGCCACCTGCTCCAATGTAGCCTGATCTTCCAACTCAAGCCTATGATCTAACTGACTAGTAAGTGGTGCTGACATTTCAAGTATTTCACTATTTTGGGATAACAGATTCTCATTTTTCAAATCTAAGTTTTTCAAATGTTGTAAAGCAGGTTCTCATACTGGGCATTTACTACTTTGTATATGGCTTTGAGCTGGGATGTGGCGCACGACTTCCTGCCTCTCACATCAATGTTATTATACCAGAACTTAGATGATGCTCTTCATTAACAATTAAAGTAAGCTACTCTAGTCTATATAAATGGAAAGATGCAGCCTATAAACTTGTGGCCATTTTAACCCCTCTAATTAAAAGTGCAATATTTTCTATTCTTCACCCACGCACCCTTTTTTCCACACTGCCACAAATACCACTTAGCAAAAGGGACATAGGGAATCAAGACATTTACATACAGTATAATTTTATTTTGCCTCATTGCATGGTAAATGTATATTACAAGGGTACTGTGTTTTTATAAAGGAATAATATTCAGAATGACAGAGGAATAATTATAGTATTTTGAACAAAAGAAGTAGCCAGGTTGTGTTCTTGTCATGGTGAGGTGCAAGTGAGGAAAGGCCCAGAAAGTCTCTTCCACAAATGGGAGAATTCTTTGAATTAAAAAAAGGATCAGAATATCTGAAAAAGCTACTACTTTAGAAAAAAGGACAGAAAGTGACTTCATTTTCCAGCATCACACCCATGTGTTTCTTTCCCTTTCAGTCTCTTGAATCAATTTCCATGCTTTACAAAGCTAGAACCTAAGCAATAAAGCTTGTTAAAGGATGTTCTGAATAAACTAAAAAGCTTTGGTTACTGAAAGACATGAAACATGCCTTGTTGAACATGTTATACTTCAAAATATGCCAAATGTTCCACCTAGCTTCTTTTGAGGTGCTGTCACTGCCTGTTACTCAACCACGCGTGGTATTCCCCTCTTGGTATTATGGATGTTAGCTAATAATACAGGCAAATTTAAAAATACAGAGAATGTCCATTTTAGCAACCTTCTGCTTTCATTGGGTTAAATTTCAGACAGATGGCCTGAACAGCTGGGGAGTTAGTCTGTGAGGTAATATTAAGGCCCCTGCAGCTAAATTTGCTATAGCTTATAGACAATTTTGATAGCTGAGTGGGTATATATTAGTATCAGATTGTCAACAGTTGAAAGAAATGCTAAAAATCATGGTGTTCTCTGAAAAAGGCTTGTTCCTCGCTAACGTTGTAATGGGTTATTAATTTTTTTAAAAAATGCAGAGTATTCCATTGCTTTTATGGACAGATGCTACAAAATTCATTGTGTGATATAATATGATATGATATATTACGCTGTAATCCTTTGTTATTATTTTTCTTTTTTGTACACATATTATTGATTCTTGCTTGGGGTCAAACTGGGAACCTGAATGCTTGTTGTCATGGTTGTTACTGTTTTGGCTTTGGAACATAACATCACAGATATTTTTTTTTTTTTTACCATCTTGATATACTGAAATTGGTATGCAGTGCAACAAGATAAAGGTGACTAAAGTTACTGTATTGCTTCCAGCTATAGGTTGATATAATTTTTGAATGTTCTGTGCAGCTAGGTAATTTTAAACCACTGGGCTGAACAATCTTACATGAAGCCTCCTTAAAGTCAAGTTTGATTCCTATAAAATGAGTTCAGTCTGTGGTGGACGGTCAGGTACTTTTGGGAGGCAACAATGTGAAAATGTTTTGCCATTGACTTCTTATAAAATATTTCTTAAATTCTCAGCCTAGCCTGATAATTCTCCAGTTGTCTTATTCAGTTGCTAAACAGATTTGACCTTACTACTGGTAGCTTTTTGAGATCAGCCAAGTAGGTTAAGTGTTGCCACAGGTCTGGGTCTTCAAGGCAAACCTAATGCTGGTGATAATAGATATATAACTGTGTTGTATTCTTGGCAACAGTACAGAAGTGATTTACCACAGTCTTCTTCCAAGATGCCTTTTATCTTCTAGGTCTCACTTAGAGTATGGGTATTTGATGCTTAGTACTCATACCCCGAAGGCCAGGTCCTGAAGATGAAACTCAAATACTTTAGCCACCTAATGAGAAGGAAAGACTCACTGGAAAAGAATCTAATGCTGGGAAAGATTGAGGGCAAAAGAAGAAAGGGAAGACAGAGAATGAGGTGGCTGGATCACTGAATCACTGAAGCAGTCAGTGTGAGCTTAAATGGACTCCAGAGGATGGTAGAGGACAGGAAAGCCTGGATAAACGTTGTCCATGGGTCACGATGGGTCGGACACAACTTCGCAACTAACAACAACCCATATCCCAGTGCTAATTAGCTTGATGGTAATTAACGATGGTGAAATATGTGAGGTATCTCCACCTGATTATTTTCTGGGAACCCATTTGAAATTGCATATTTAGCTATGAAGTACACAGGTTTCTTTTCTTTTCCTTATGCAGCATTCTGTTCCAGGGTTACCTGGTTTAATGCCTAAAATACCAGATTAGAAATCAAAAGACTGCCTTAGGCATAAAAGCCAGCTCGGTGATCTTGAGCAGACGCTCTCTCTCAAGCCATCACTTAAATCATGGCAGCATTATAACTACAATAATAATGTAGTTTACTTCTATTACTACTGTTTCTAAATTAAACAGATTTGTCCAGGTTTCAGCAGTTTTATTTTTAAAAAATAATATATTTTCAAATCCAAGCTAAGAAAAAAGGTATGTGTAACCCTAACACATAGGTAAAATATACAGATTAAAACTGGACCCAGATGAGAAAGTGGTTTGGTTATTGGGGAACAAAAATCTCTGTATGACTTTGCTTGCATTTTGTTGTTCTAGTTGTTATTATTTGCATTTGAGTTAGTTTTTGACTTCTGAAAATTTCCTGGAAAAATCCCTGCTTTTTTCTTGGTAAGATTTTGCAGAAGTGGTTTGCCTTTGCCAGCTCCCTAGGGTTAGATGGCTACTGTTTCAAGGTCACCAAGCTGTCTTTGTGGCTAAGGCAGAACCAGATTTTATAATTTCCCAAATTCTAGCCTGATGCCATAACTACTTTGTCAAACTGGTTCTGTTCTTGGATTAGAGCAGGTAATAATTCCTCTGAAAAACAGGTGTGCAGTTTGGGAATGCTATTTAATCCTGCACTGTCCTTAAGTTCTCAGTTTAGGCCACTAGAAAGGAGTGCCTATTCCAATTATATCCCTTCTTGAAGAGCTATAGACAGTGGTGGGATTCAAATAATTTAACAACCGGTTCTCTGCCCTAATGACCAGTTGGGTAGGAGTGGCTCGGTGGTCATGTGACCGTGTGGGTGTGGCCAACTCAACGTCACTCATGTCAATGTGCGTTTTGCCTTAGCTGGTACAATGTAATAAGGGTTAAACCACAGAGGCAGTTTCTGTAAGCAGGGCAATAAAAATTAGGCTAGAAACACCACTAGAAGGTTTCCTTCCTGCCTTCCTTACAGGATTAGCCCTCTAAAGTGGAAAAAAACAAAAAAGATTTCTTCTAACAATTAGTTCTCCGAACTGCTTAGAAAGTTAACAACCGGTTCTCCCGAATAGGTGCGAACTGGCTGAATCCCACCACTGGCTATAGAGATATAGATAATAGTGCCCACTATTATTCATGTTCTTGTTCCTATTGTACCACACTCTGGGTATACACTCTGAGATATACCTGAAGGAAACTGAGCAAATAGAAGACATTCAGAATGCAGTGTCCAGGCTTATATCTGCTCTTTCCAAGCACAGTACCCAACATCTGTATAAGCAAAGCTTTACTATCTTCCTGGAGATTTAAGCTGCTTGTACTAACAGTTAAATCCACCAATGGTTGGGTTCTGCCCTCCCTGGTATATAAGAGTTTACCAATTAGATTAGAAACATTTTGGTGCAAGCTAAGCAACGTTTCCCAAATTCAGGGCTAGCTGTTCAACTGTATTTTTTTAAAAATAAATAAATGAAAATCCTGCAATAAAAAAAAATCCTGGCTATCAGGGGTAAGGCTTCCTCCAGTTATTTTGTAAAGCATTTGAAAAGAATACATCTCTGTACAAATTAGTCTGTTACCTTCAGATGCTACCATTTCTCTGGAGAATCAAGGAAATAAAAGAGAGCACTTAAAGAGCAATCAAAACTGTGTCTCACCTATCTCTATTTCCTTATTTAGTCTTGCTTTGTGGCTCTGAATTGAGAAAACAGCAAGAATCTGTACAAGCACACTCCTTCATTTCAAAGGAATAGAACCCAGTGAGAAAAATGTTTGCTTATTTATTCAAACTTTCTTAAAAATCAGTATGCATTAAAGCTCAAATGATAACCTACATAAAGACTATCATATAATGAGCTTTTATTTAGGAGAAAGGGAGGAAATCAACATATTTTCAAGAGGATGCATAACATAAGTTGTAAGATAGAAATATGTTTAGATTAGCAGACTTCGAATAATATATTCTGAATGCCATCCTTGAGGTTTATTGGTAAACAATGGAAAATATTCATAACAGTACTATTTTTGTCAAATCTAGTTATATGTTTGGTTTCTATCAAGTATTATAAAAGGGAAGATATATAAATGAAATATGAGAAGATATGATAAAGAATTGGAAAAAGAAATTCTATCAAATTGTGCAACTCCTATTTGCACATAATTGAAGGTTTCATATTTTGGGAGACATTGAAGGGTGTTGAAGCTACTATTAACTCACTCAATGGATATTTATTTGATTTCTATAGCTGCTCATCTCAATAAGCGACACTAACCCTAGTCAGAATTGCAACAATTTTGGATGATGTGATTGCTAGTCTGTCTTATAGGTCAGACAGTTTGATATGACAACATCTCTGAGTTATTTATCTATAAGAAAAGTCAGCTTCAACAAATGCAATTACATTCTTTCTTTACTAGAAAAAGTGAGGTAAATGGGAGGTTGGACCAAGACAGCTTGTTACTTGAAATAAAACCTGACTGTAATATTCAGAACCAGTTCTATTGATGACTAATGTATGGTAGGCAATTCTTCGACATACAATGTGATTTTTGTTATTTTCTTATTTGTTGATTTCATTTATAGATGCAATTTCACTGATGACTGAGTAATATAACATACTTCTGTGACATTGGAGCAAATCGTTGCCATTTACTTAATATCAAGATGCCTATAACTTTCACTGAAAATGTTTTAAATTGTTTTAGGATCTTGATAATCACATTCTCCCCTCCCCTTTTTTTAAAGTTTGAGGTTGTGTGACACTTTTTGCTTGCTCCATGGTTATCTATTATATTTGACAAATTGTTTTATAAAAATAGTATTAATCATTTAAGACGCAAGAGAACATTGATATACTCTTTTCTATGGGTTCAATTTTTAAATTTTCTGTTGGGAACATTGTGTGGCATTGTGTCTAAGCAATTTTATCATTTGGCAGAATGCCAGACACCGTTACCATACTTCAGTAACATGCTGAGCAGGGAAGGAATTCAATGAAGATATTATGGAAACCTCAAAATCATTCTAATTAATCAAATATCAGAGTAAAATGAATACACATTGAAAAACAAGATGCCCAATGTATCTTTTCAAGCTGATTGACAGAAGTATGGCAAGATACACAACATCCACAATATGTCTACTTAAAATCAAACATACCATTTCAAATTTTCTGGGGTTACAGATGTGTACATTTTTCTTCTGCGGAAACAACCACTATTGAACCTCCTCAACATTTTGCATCCAAATAACCCATTGAGCTTCTTCATTTTGTATTTACTGCCATGACCTTTCTGCTATTACAAATCATAATAAATATCAGATAATGATAAAACAAAAGAATGAGTTGAGATTTGTCTGCTCCATTTCAGGATGATGAAAATGTGTTCAAAATCACTTTGGAATTGGCTGATTGTTATGCACAAACTTAGCTTGAAGTATTTTCATTGCTATCCAATATCTGAGGTAACAATCACAGTTCTGTGCAAACATAGGGACACCCAAACATCTGATAATGAGTCCACATGTATTGTACATTAATTCATGGAATAAATTTGTGGTCATAAACATTATCTGAGCTGCTACTATTCAACCCTGTCATTATCAAGCAAACTGAACAGCCAGTGTAGGCGACAAAGGATTCACTGAAGCAGATTATGAGACATTGATCAATACAATTGCCAACTTTTCTCACTGCTCAGTATACTTGGTATTCAACAGTGGGGTGATTCTTCTGAGATTCTACTGAAAGGACATCTCAAGATATTCCTTATATATCCCAGCACACATAAAGTTAAGGATGTGCAAAACAAATAGTAATATACTCTGGATGCCACTCAGCCAGAATCTATTTTTTACTGCAGTTATATTGCAGAAACCAGTGTTTCCTAGAAACACTAAATGTAGACCAGGATGGCTGTTGCTATTATAGAGTTGCTGTTACTAGCAAAGAATCAGTTACCAGTCTGATTATTTAGATGTCTTTGGCACATAGAACATGTCACATAAAGAAAAACATGAATAAATGTAGAGGAAATTGGAGCAATCTTCCATACGGTACTACTTGTATTTCTCAATCTATTCAAAGCATTTTGAAGACTGTCATACAATGATTTTCACTCCTGTTAACTTTGGTAAGCCAAAAAAGAGGCAGAAATCAATCATTTCTTTATCTGTCCAACAAGACGGTGAAAACAAAACCCACTTAGTGCTCCACTTACTGAACTACACTAATTACACCAGAGTAACAAAAATCTATTCACTGAAAGTGGGGAAAAGTAGAAGACAGTCTTTCAGTTTATATTCAGGAAGGGGCTTTCTCTGAATTGCAATGATAATTGTGAATTGTATTGTACAGCCTCTCTATGTTGTGGGGAGATGAAAAAGAAAATAATGGCTTCTACGTCTGGAAAGTCAGTTGAAGGAATGGTTTACTCCTGGCTGATTGTATACACAGGAAAATCAAGTGAGCCAGTTTTTATAAGAACAAAAATACAGGAACTGTGTAACTGACCAGAAACTGACCACTGTAGATCAGATTCATTGATAAACTTGTGGAATCAAACGTAAAATTCTCTGTTCAGGCAGAAGGAGGCAGGAAGAAGCACAAGTTCCTTAAAAGGGGGAAACAACAGCCTTGTGGAGCTCTAGCACCATAAATCTCAGGATTTTGTCATTTGAGGGGCACCACAATTGGTCCAGAAGAAACCTCTCTTTGCTGTCCAAGGAGACAGTAGCATGCAATTACATCCCTTCATTGCTGATATAGGAATAAAACTAAAAATTCTTGTGCAAATATCTTTAACTGGGGAATTTGCAACTGTTTAACAAGCAATTGAGTCGTAATGTTTTTAGGCTGAAATAATTTCTTCACTATAACTTATTAGGTTCCACTAAGTTCATATTATTATTTTGTATGATGTGGAAAGACTCTGAGTATTTGACTTCATAAACCAGTTTTTTAAAAAATCAACACCTAGGCACATAGTATACAAACAATATTTTGTTTTTTTGTGTGTGTTTATATATTTCAGACCCAGAGAATTACTCCGAGCAATGGATACCATATAAAAAGTAAACCATAATAAAATCCTACAAGTCAATAAAAGCCTAAATCATCTGTAATACAATAGGTGCAGTGTTGATAATTCAATCCCCGAAAGCCTTCCAGACAAGAAAACTAGCAATAAGGCCAACAAGCCCTTATTTACAGATATAGAACAGTGTATCTAGGGCAGGGATGGTGTTACCTAATTGGATAATGAAACATCTACAAGAAAACTGCCAACTTCAGAAAGTACCAAGAATCCAGTTAATAGAATATTCTGGATGTTCTATAGAACAGGACAGGATATTTTGTTTTTCCCCAGAATACACAACTCTAGCCATTCCAGAATGATTCTGAGAAAGTGACTTGTGATTTGGCAAGCTGTGCTCCAACGTCATGTGGAAGGTTATTCTTCTCCAAGGATGTAAGTTGTTCTTTTTATTTGATCTGCAGTTGTATTTTCATATTTGGCTGGTGAATGAAATAATTAAGGTTGTGATGCTGAAATGATCCCTTTTCTATGAATGGATGATGAAGGACTAATGCCTACATAGCAGGATAATGGGAGAAGATGGGAAAAAACTTGAACAGCTGCCTTTCCATAAATACATTGGTGTTCGTGTGAAAACTTCCACAGCGAGGGTGACTTTCAACAGTGCATGGTTTATTGAGAGAAAAAAAGAACTTACGCACAAAACAAAAACAGAGAAAATTTAGCCTAGTTCTCTTTCTAATAATAAAATATCATGTTTCCACTCTGAGATAATTTTGCAGAGCTACAGTAGCCAGAACGCTTCCATAGCTATTTTGAAGGAACAACATCTGTTTCTAGTTATAAATCTGTCGTATAACCAGTAAATCCCAAAAAGGAGACATTACCAGTTTATAACTTGAAGCCCACAATAGCAGAGATAAAAAGAATATGTCTCACTGAACAGTGGCAATGTCATCTCGAGTTCACTTGCAAGCATAACAGTCTCTCAACCCACACTTTCATTATGGTTTTATAAGTTGGACTGCTTACTACAGGGACTGAGTCTTGATGATGCTCGATGCCAGATTTTCTAGGTTTTTAAAGAGATCTTAAGCTGGACAAAGAAACAGCACAACAAGAAGGCTCCCTGATCCTTTATCATCTTGCTGTGTGCTTGACTTCATGAATAAACTGACAGGAAACATAATCAATGATTAAGCACCAATGTCTTCCTTAGGGATAAGTAAACAGCTTGATCTTTGTGAATTCTAATACAAATCTGTTCTATATTTCCTAGAGCAATGTGCAGCTCAGAATATAGTACCCTTGTCCAAATATCATTTTTACAAAAGCCCTAAAGTCTTTTCATAGATTTTTTTTGAGGGGGGGGGGGAGAAGACAAGGATTTATGTGTATTGTTTTTACAATATATATATATATAACTGAATTAACTCAAGTTTATTGTTAGCACTAGTCTTTCCCCCCCCCCCTCTTTCTGGGCAAAAGCAACAGTGAGGAAAGATGCAGGGTTTGGATTTTTAGCACAGAAGAAGAGGGTGTTGAGAGATGTCTCCCTATTGCTTACTGTGGGAAAGTAGAGAGGGAAAAATTTCTCCCTATCTCATAAGATGAGAAGTGGGGTTCATTGAAGAAGCTGAATGGTGGGAGAGTCAGGATAGACAAAAGAAAGAAAGTGCACATAGTTAAACTATAGAGTTCAACTTTTATGAAGAAAGAGTATGACTCACCAATTGAGGGGTTTTTTTTAGAGGCAGTTAGGCAGCATCACAGAGAACAGGCTATATGTGGCTTGTAAGTCTTCTTTAAGTCTTTTTCGTTTGAATTGATTATTAGTAATTTAAATATTTTTTTCTCATATCGGGACTGATTTATATTTCATTTCATTTTACCTTTTATTGTTGACCACATGGAATGTCCTTTAGGACAAAGAGAATACATTTCCTACAGTCCTAGGATACAAAGATATGTTGTAGAAAATATTAGATACCGGCAGAAATGAATATTCTGTGTTAAATTAGAAGTGCTTTTTATGTCACAGCTGATTTCTGCATCCAATTGACTTTGCTAAGTGGTAGAATCAGGGAAAAAATCCAGAAGTCAGGGTTGTAAGAGACTAGGAACAAACATTTGATAAAAGTGTAGCTACTGTTTATATTTTAAATATTGTTTAAACGATGCTGTTAATAGACTTCACTAGGACTGCAGATTTTGACTGTAATTTTATACACACAAGTTCTGTGTCATTAATAGTAGTTACCTCTGAGTAAATGTAGAATTGTACAAACAATTTAGCAACCTGCAATTCCTAAAAATAAATAATGTTTTTTTAAAAAATTCTTCATGCTGCTACATCCTTTTCTAGGAAGCCTAGGAACGTTAGTCCTCCCTCACACAAAACTTGCTTTGTCTATGTCATATGATGGCTTAAGTCAATATTGCACAAAGAAGCTCTGTAGTTGTACTCCTGATAAGTTTGAGATTAGTTTTCAAATTAGGGTTACATTCAGCTATGCCAATTAGAGCTACAGTTGGCTGATTTCCATCTAAAACAGCCCTAGTACTCTGCAAGTACTAAATAACAGACTTCACAAATTCATTTTAGTGTTTTTACTTTTTCAGATTATTTTGGAAGAAAATGAAATCAGGTAATTTATCTAATTAATATCAATGACTCTGAAGCCTGAGACCCAGTATAAGTACAGGAAAAAAAGAACAAAAAATCCTTGAATTATTTATATCTAAAATGTATCAACCCAATGTAGCTAAAATCTCTCATGGCAACAGCATGCCATAAATGTACTAATAAAATCCATATATAGATTACAGTATAGCCAACAATAAATTAAAACAGTGTTAAAAACAATAGACCAGCGGTTCCCAAACTGTGCGCCGCGGCTCCCTGGGGAGCCGCGGCATCGTCATAAGGGCGCCGCGAAATATTCCGCCCGCTGGGTCTAACGTCTAATGCGCATGCGCAGTTGCAAGTCGGATTGCTTATGGGAGCCGCGCAGTTGCAAGTCGGATTGCTATGGGAGCCGCGAACCCAAAACGATTGGGAACCTCTGCAATAGACAGTAAGAGAATCACCGGAAAGAAAATTAAAATTATCATGGGATAAATTTTAATCATAAAATCATAAAACAAGGAAACTAGATCCTTGAAAGGACTACAAATTTTTATTTACTGATTTATTTATATCTTGCCTTTATTATTTTAATAAATAATTCAAGGCAGCAAACATTTTTTAATACTCCTTCCTTTTCCTATTTTCCCCACAACAGCTCTGTGAAGTGAATTCGGGTGAAATTCTTTGTCTCATGTCAAAATAAATAAACAAAAATATAAATTACTAGCTCCACTCCCCCAAATCAGATTAGGCATCAGGATTCCTGATATAAGGGATGGGGTGGCTCAGTGGCTAAGATGCTGAGCTTGTCGATTGAAAGGTCGGCAGTTCAGTGCTTTGAATCCCTAGTGCCGTGTACTGGGGTGAGCTCCCGTTACTTGTCCCAGCTTCTGCCAACCTAGCAGTTCGAAAGCATGTAAAAATGCAAGTAGAAAAATAGGAGCCACCTTTGGTGGGAAGGTAACAGCGTTCCGTGTGCCTTTGGCATTTAGTCATGCCGGCCACATGACCACGGAAACGTCTTTGGACAGTGCTGGCTCTTCGGCTTTGAAACAGAGATAAGCACCGCCCCCTAGAGTCGGGAACAACTTACACAACTAGATGCAAGGGGAACCTTTACTTTTACCTATACATTCCTGAGAGACATGTTTTTTAATGAATGGCTTCAATTGAAAAGGCCACTTGTCTTATTTCAAACAAGGGAGAGCATGTGGAATAAGGCCTTTTTTATGATGATCTCAGAACACTGACAAAAAGAGATGAAAGTAAATACAATGCCTAGGTTTGGGTTTATAGATTAGCAGCAGCAATTTGAGAACAGGACCAAATGGGAACCAGCACTCATTAAGCTGATGTTCAAGTTGACAATTTCTTTAGAATGATGTAACGGTCAATCATAGTAAAAGCAGTAAATTGTCAAAATGTGACAGCACCCAGCTATAATTATTTATATCTTTTAAATCCAATTATTTCTCTTCAGGTGTAGTTTCATTACCCCCTTCTTTAATGAGACTGAGATCAATCCTTCTTTTAAAGAGGAACGTATGGCCTATTAGACTCAGATACTGATCTCATCTTAATGAATGTAAGAAAATACAAATCGGAGGAACAAAAAGAAAACCTTACTAAAAACTGAATAATTCCTCTGCGTGTAGTGGTCTAAAAGTTGAATATCAATTGGAAAAATCCAATCGGTAAGTGATCCTTGAATCAGCCAGAAAATGCCAGAAATTGAAATGATAGATGGTAAAAAAAGATAGAAAAACAAAAGAAAAACATTTCTTCCCTTATGAACACCATCATAATTCTAATAAATAGAGAAGGGAAGAAACGTTTTTCTTTTGTTTTTCTACCATTTTACTATCTATTATTAATGGAAAGATATATTAATGGAAATTTTTTTCGGCAGCAAGTATAAAAGAATACATAATTATATCCATAATTTTAATCAGTTAAAAGACTTTTAAAAAGGCTAGCTTTGTAACCTAGTTCAGAAATTTTGACTTTCTACACCAATATTTGGACTTCAAATATTGAGCTGTAGAGCTGTAAAGATACCAGGACTGGACAATATAAAATAAAATAAACCAGTGTTTCAAAAATGTTTTCAAAAGCAATCAGAAATTGATTTTTTTTTTTACTATGGTTAAATAAAGACTAGATTGTCAATCAGGGGAAATCAGGAGTCACAGCGGTTCAAATGAATTTAGGTTTATTGCAAGCTAACATTTTGTACAAGAATCTATATACTAATGGTCAAAGCAAAGCAGTAGTAGATAACACTCAAAGGAATTCAAGGTGGGTTGGTCTTAGATCTCTTGTGGGCAGAAAGGGCTTCATGTCTGATGATGTGCTTTACCCCTCCTTTGGGCTCAACCTGATCATTTCCTGTATAAATATGGTAAATGGTACATTGCCTTGATAGCAACTCTTCTTCTTGTCCTTCAACGCCATTCTCTGTGGCTTCTGTACATGCATAGCATCTGTTCTAATTTGGCATCAGTCTATAAAATAAGATATATTTAGCTTTAGTATTAAAGCTATTGGGGCATATAAAGAAATACGAAAACAAAACAATGCCATACTCACTATCCTTTTTAGTTTTTGCATATATAGTGGAAAAATAGCTTTCTTATAAATCAATGAAATCACAAAGCAGATATGAACTAAATCACTAGAGAAATTGCAACAAAGATATAAAATAAATAAACTACAATTCTAAAATCAAGGTAACTATCATGTATTGCTGACTGCCATATACATGTGTATATGTGTATCATATAAGATAGAAGCTTTAAAAAGGACAATGAAATGAGTATAGTATAGTTAAAAAACAAAATAAAGTATTATCAAAATACAAATACGGTATACAAATATCAGGATCTGTTATTTTTTTCTGATTCATTTGCTTATTTTGGAAAGTGGGTAACAGGTTTAAATAAGCAACACTCACAATAGCTTATTTCAATCATAAATTCATATTTGTGTGATAGGAGGCTTTGCCTAGTCATAATTTAGACTGTAAAAGAAATATTGAAGTAGGATTCATATCTTAATACAGAAAATTCTTAAAGCGAAGATCAAGATTAAACCAGAAACTTTTCTTTGGGCTTAATGGAAAAAGACTTGGGGAAAAAATTGGAACTTTGAACTTATATATGTTGACAGCAGCAAGACTACTGTATGCAGAAAAATGGAAGGACATTTCGATCCCTACCATGGACGAATGGCTACAGAAGCTGATAGAGTTGGCAGAAATGGCTAAACTGACCATTTTGATCAAAGAAAAGATTATAATAAGGAACTTTTGTTTCTACTTGGAGACTGCTTCAGGTCTTTGTGCTTCAAAGATTCATTTGAATTCATTGATTCAAATGAATCTTTGATTTTGGATTTTACTGATTAGATTGATTTGTTATTATAGAAATGGCTAGTTTATACTATTAAGGAAAAGTAATAAAAGTTGAGGTTCAATGTTAATGCTTTATTCTACTGCAACAGAGGGAGTCGGAAGTAAATGACTGTTTTCCCCCCGCTCTCCTCCTCACTTTTCTTTCTCTTTCCCATCCTCACTGTATCCTACTATTTGTTTTTGTGTTTTTTTCTATAATTTAATAAACATTATACAATTTGTAAAAAGTAATAATTTAGACTGCAGAATGCCTAAATTCCAAGAGTGTGTTAAATCAAGAGATATTCTAGGAAACATTTGTGTTCCCCTTGTCCTGACAGAGCTGAGGGAAAAAAAAGTCATAGCTGAAAGCAGGGGAAGACAACATATTGCCTACAAGTGCCATGATGCCCACAGGCTTTTTACTTAGGTATCTCCATGCTTCCCATTACCTTGCTCTGATTTTTAAAAATATTCTTTTAATTAAAAAACACACTTCAATACGGAGGTGGCACGCTGCAAAAAAAATAGTGCCAGCTCTTTATTAACAAGAATGCCTTTGGGCACCACATAGACCCTGTAAGTATTCAGTATCAGAAAATAAATTGCAACCAAGTGCTTTGTTTTGAAATGTTAAGTTGGAGTAATAGAATCTGGAAGGAGTTAGAGAGAGGTGGGGAGTAATCATACTAGTTTAAATAGAAATGTGGAAACTGGCCATGGGAGACTGCTCACAGTTCTCAAAATGAAACCTATCCCAGATTAAAACATGATTTTCTATTTAATCATTTTGTTTCCAGCACTGAACCTCTGATGACTTGCAGTGCTTTAGCACTTGGTTTACAAGGTACACTAGAGGGAACTTGAAGCAAGATGGCAGTAATAGGAAACACTGCAGCATATAAGTCAGACAAGACCAAGTATGCAAGCTTGCATATCATGGAAGTGTAAAATGAACCAGGCAAACTTAATCCTGTCTTCTTTCAACACTTTATCAGCTTTACTTAACCTAGAGAACTGAGAAGTCTGAAGTGTCAGTTCTTTTAGCGAGTGTTTGGTTGAGTGAAAATCTTTTAATGGAAATTGTGAACATGCCTTAGAGACATTTCCATGTTTCTTTTCTAGAGCAGACACCTGGACTTATACTTGGAAATATAATTGCAACGATTTTATACAGATGTTAAAACAATTGGTTAATATGAAACCTAGGGTTTTTTTTATATAAGGAAATGACTGCTTTCCCAATATTATTATAGAGTTCCTACTGGAAATAAATTAAATTTATATTGTAGGCCCCCGATCAAAGGAATATAAATGTATGGGAGCAGGCCTCAACAAACTTTCAAAGGAAGAGGAGAAAGAGGAGAAGAAAAAAGGGAAGAGAAAAATTAATGTTCCTGAAAATTTCAAATGTTAGGAAGAGTGAACATTACAGCGAACATTTCAAAGAAAACCTCAGTGTAAAAATAAAAGTATATGTTTTGTTTATTGAGACTTCTGGCTTAAATCATTCAGAAAGTGTAATAGGTTTCCAATGGCAACAAAAGGCTTCTGAAAGGAGATATTCACTCTGCCAAGGCAGAAAATCATTGGGTTTGACCTAAGACACACGGGTTACGAAAAGTGCTCACCTTTTTTCACCCTGAAGCTACACTTAGCTTGTGTGTGTGTTTGTGTGTGTGTGTGTGTGTAACTTCAAGACATTTTTTTTTTACTCTTGGTGACTGCCTGGACAAATTCCTTCTGTTTTCTTGGCAATGTTTTTTAGAAGTGGTTTGCCATTGCTTCTTTCCTAGGGCTGAGAGAAAGTGATTGCCTCAAGCTTACCCACTTGATTTACTGCTAAAGTCAGGACTAGGATCCATAGTCTCCTAGTTTATAGTGTAGCATCTTAACAGCTACATCAAACTGGTTCTCTAGTTTTCAAGACGTGCACTGAAAACTGCATTCCAGAAAATGTTAGCTGAGTGAAGAGAAAAATCAAGTGCAATCTCATATCATATATACCAGGCGGGTCAAACTGGTGGCCTATGGACCAGATATGTCATGCACAGGCCACCCCCCAACCCCAGTTCCACAAAGGCAAAAAAGTCACAATACGTCACATGATGTTACGTGACATGATCAAGTTTGACACCCGTGATATATACTGAAATGTAGTTAACATTAAATACAGTTACCATTACCACTGGGCAATGCAGTTGCTCAGAGGTTAAAATGCTGGGCTTGTTGGCTAGAAAATTGGCAGCTCAGGTCCAAGACCCGAGCTTCATGTGATGGAGTGAGCTCCTGTCCTCACCCCAGTTCATGCCAACCTAGCAGTTTGAAAGCATACAAATGCAAGTAGATATATAGGTGCCACTTCGGTGGGAAGGTAACAGTGCTATGTGATGTCATGCTGGCCACATGACCATGAAAATGTCTTCAGACCTCACTGGATCAATGGACTTGGAACAGAGATGAGCACCTTCCACTATAGTCAGCAATGACTAGTGGAGTAAAATCTGCAGGGAATCCTTTACCTTTTGTTACTATTATCACTAAGCAAGGCAGAGGCATTCTTCTGCTTTTTTTTCCTACCAACTTTCCATCTATTCTAATCAATGGAAGAGAATTTGTTTTACAAATTATTTCAGAAGAGGAGAGAAATTGGTGCATTCTTGCATTCATATTATTAACTTTCAGTTCTAACGGTATTTAATAACCATTTAGTGTCTGTACATCTACAAAGAATTTCGGTGCGACAAGCTTGGGCTGCTATGAAAAAAAGTAGTTATTTATTCTTGGAAGGAGGCTTGCCTTCCAAATTCTTAAAAGTTGCTTTAATGAAATCTGTCAGCTCTCAGCCTCTGAATCAATTTTGTATGGAAGGAGAAGCAAGACTGGACAATATGATTTTGTATAGACTAGGTTTAACTCATTGTTCAGAAAGTGAATTGCAACGATGTAATTAAAGAAAGTTGCATAATTTCAATAGCCTGAATTTTTTTCATTAAATGTATTTTTCCTTTCATTTTACAATTGGATATAATTTAGTTATGGGATTGTGCGTGGTTTGTTTTGCAATTAAATTTTATTTTTAAAGTTTTTCCTTTGTTATTCATTATGATTGTAAAAAGACCGTAATACCAGATAATCTATAGAATTGCATATTACTTTAGAGAAATCTCAGCTGTTTTGAGCAGAAGTTCTGTTGCTTTTCTAAACAGATGCTTATTCCTGACAGTATACTTAGTCTTTATTTCTATGAAACCCTAAATTTTAGTGAAGCCAGGCAAGGATTTCACAAGTATTATTGCAGCACTTTAGCATCTGAATGTTGTCCCTCCTGCCTTCAGCTTAATTCATATGTATATATCATACTTATGCAGCATATTTAGAATGCTAACAAATTTAGTGAAAAACCACCATCTGTGTTTTTAAAACTAAAATAAACTTAAAGAGAATGACTGGGCTAAAACAAAAATCCAGGACGGTGAATTTGCCATGCATACTGACACAGTCTTATTGAAGTCATTTATTATTAGTATTATAGAGGATGGAATGCGTGCTTAGGCTGAATAGTTTTTAAGCCATTTTCATTACTCACAATATTGGAGACATGTACATATATGCAAATTCTGAATGACAAAATACTGCTTTGAAGGGTAAATGGAGCTTTTTCACACGCTTAGATGTATTTTCAACTTTGTATTTTGCTTTAATAGATTCTGGATGAAGCTCTAATTTTATTTAAACCCTTTATCACATTTAGTTATACGAGAAAAGAACCATACGACCTTGTGCAAGAACATTTTTGAATATATTGTAGAAACACTATCTATTGTTCCTACTTTGATATTACAATGACACTGGAGAAGAACTTCCTGAATCTCCAGTTAACAGGGTCAATAAACATTTGGAGGACTCCAAGTAGAGAAGATAGTTCTACCTTGTAGAAGAACTCCAGATAGCTTCATTCATCAATATTACTCCGGGTCACTTCCTCAAACTGATTTTATCAAGTAAAACTCACTATCTGCAATATGTAGAATGCTCCATTTTCTTTCTCTCAAAGATGGCATCAGCTCTTAGAAATAATATTAACCCAATTTCATTTTTTCTCCCAAACGTCTAAAAAAATCTATCGAAAAAACCTGTTAACATATTCTTGCACAGAATTTCTTTCCTTTTTATATGGAATAGATTTTTTCAATATATAGAATGAAAACATGGATATGGACAATAGAATAATAAATATACAGAAATCGGGTTGTTGTTTTTTTGCATCATCTGAGAGTGTATTACTTTAGCGAAACATTTTGGAAGAATCACAGTCCACAAGGAGAGAAGGAAAATGGAAGAAATAGGGATGTGATGGTTATAGCTTCTAGGAAGGTGAAAATGAATTCAATATTTGAGCTTCATCAAATTTCTGGAAAGTCAGGTGTGATTATGTTGCATACAGTGAAAAATAATATGATACAATGAATAATTTGCTCTTTAAAATGAGCTTGTTCTTAAATAGGATTGCACCTAAAGTTAAGCTACAGCTTTTAAGAAGATATTTTTCAGATAAAAGTATAATAATTTTCTTGCCTGAGTTACAGAGGGAATTTGAATAAGTGTAAACTTATCCTTTATTAAATTACATTTGCTGTCTTATTAGACAGGATGTTTCCTACATACGCTTCTAAGTGTAGTGCTGATGGTTTTTCTGGAAGATTTGCAAGAAGGGATTGGTTAATAATGTGTACTTCTTTCCCTTAGATGCATTGTACATAAAACACTATGTAATACCCTGTTTTCTCCAAAATAAGACATCCCCTGATAATAAGCCCAATCAGGCTTTTGAGCACATGGCAATAAGGCCAAGCGTTTATTTCAAGGTTCAAAAAAATATAAGGCAGGGTCTTATTTTCGGGGAAACACAGTATTTATTCTATTTTATTATTTTATTTATTAGACTTGTATGCTCCCCATTTCACCTACAGAGTTGACTATAAAATACAGAACTATATTACCATTTATTTTAATCACCAAAGGACTATCCTTTGGGAATACTTAGCTTTTTCCCCAAATTTGATGGGATATCTCTGCAGAGTAGGATAATCTTTGTCATTGTCAGTCCAAAAACCTTGGGAAACAGATACCTGATAAGTTTGAAATGGTTTCATCACCACCTGATATAAGGAAATACAGGTAGACCTCAATTTACAACCTTAATGTAAAGGTGGAATTTTCAGAAACTGGCAAAAAACATTCTAAATCACAGTCATGTGGCTTGGAACAGTGCAAAAGCCCAGAAAGGTGAGCTGGTTGCCACCTTTACATTGTCATGTGACTGTGGTGTGCATGCATAGGTGCATGCAGCTGTCAGAACTTAAGAACAGGGTTATAGCTTTTGGGGATTTCGTTGTAACTTTAAATGATTGCTAAGTAACTGATAATAAATTCAGGATTACCTGTATTCCTTAACTTTAAGATAGTGTCACTGCTATCTGTTGAACTTGTGTTTGGCAAAATACAGCTAGATAAAACTATCAAAATGGAGTGTCAATCACAGAAGTTCAGAGCCAATATAAGGAAATCAAAATTGGGAGTTTGAAGCAATCTACCCATAGTAATCTCATTGGTGTTCCCTCACTTTCAAAAGATCCATAAGGTCTTTTTTTTTTCATTTCATTCTTGAATATTCTTTGACTGCTGTCTCATGTCATGCGTTGATGTTATTTTCTTGTACTATCTTCCAGTTAAGCCTTAAGTACTGCTACTGTGTGCTTAATGAAAAGAAGGACTAGGGGAGACATGATAGCAGTGTTCCAATATCTCAGGGGTTGCCACAAAGAAGAGGGAGTCAAACTATTCTCCAAAGCACCTGAAGGTAGAACAAGAAGCAACGGGTGAAAACTAATCAAGGAGAGAAGCAACTTAGAATTAAGGAGAAATTTCCTGACAGAACAATTAATAAGTGGAAAAACTTGCCTGCAGAAGTTGTGAATGCTCCAACACTAGACATTTTAAAGAAGATGTTGGATAACCATTTGTCTGAAGTGGTGTAGGGTTTCGTGCCTGGGCAGAGGGTTGGACTAGAAGACCTCCAAGGTCCCTTCCAACTCTGTTATTCTATTCTATCCTTATTGGAACTTAGCCTCCTGGGCTGGAATGACTTAATACTCTAACTCAAACTTCAGCTACACTATCAAAATTTGCTAGGATAAAACATTTCACTGGTATCAATAGTGTCATGGTGAACTGGAGGAATTTTTTTTTCCCCCAACTTCACTTTTGATAAAGGTAGAGATAGAATCATTTGTTCAGCTTCCAGGGAGAGAGTAAACTCAAGTTAGCAAATATGAAGTGAGTGCTGATTGGCATGCACTTTTAGAGCTCAGGTGTGGGCTAAGCAAAAATTGTTTGAAAGTGGTCCCTATGATTCTTACACCCAGAGTAAATACATTTGGGGTTCAAAGACATAAAGGACAAAGACCATTTCCTCTCTAGTAATGTGTAGCAATTATAGTGTCACTCAGTCAGTATTATAGTGATATAAATCCTGCACACTTGTCATTGTAGCACAATGATGATTGGCTGATACTAAAAGATGTTATAAATTATTAGGGAGTAAATTGCTAAAGTGGTCAGATTAAAAATTTGTTGAAAATGGTTTACAAAGAGAAGATAATCCAGATATACTTGTAATGCTATAGGAAATAAATTGTGGGCATTCAAGTTTTTGTTAAACAGAGAGCAATAAATTAATATAATTGGAACAATGATTTTGCAGATGTTGAAATATATTTGAGTAAGTTAAATGATAAGTATGTATTCCTCCTTCATAGCAATGTCACAAAGAAAGCATCAGTGTCTATATGTGCTCTTAGTGTCTCCAACTTATTTAGATCCCTGAAAATGTTTATGTTAGAACATTCTCTCTCCTTATCAGAGTTTCACACATGTGTCCCTATAAACAGGGTGTTTAATTAATCCAAAATATACAACTCTGTGGTGTTTCCAAGGCTGCTTCCCCCAATAAATGGAATGAAAAATGTGCAGATGTAGTATTCCTACACTCTGCATATCAATGTGAAGTATTCATATTGTAATGCCTTCAACAAAACCTTCACTCCCTTTCTTTCATATTATTTTGGCTTGCACAATAAAGCTTTCATTTTACTTGGCCGAAGAGATTCTGTAATAAGCAGCTGATATAATGGGAACCAATATTATGCTAATATTTTGAGTCGAGATATATACAAAGAATGAATTGACAATTCAAAATGTTCCCAGTGCAACCCTTGTTCTTTCCCATAGGAGAAAAATATGTTGTCCTGTTTTAGCAATAGTTCTTTGTATTACGTAGGATTGTTATTTCTGGATATTCCGTCTTTACTTCCTGACCCATTTGGAATCATTGTTGTCTGTACTTTACAATTATTTTGTTACAGTAATTTCTATTGTAGTTGCTGCATTGATGAATTAATATATGAAGTACAGAATAAATTGAACAAAATCCCACTAGACCCTTCTTTGGGATCTAGGGAACGTCCAACAGAAACAGTGCTGCTATTGAGAAGCAACCTTCAAGAATGTTTCTTTGTGCCTCACTGACCTAGATTACTAGACAGCATTAATTTTGAAAAGGGCATTGCTGAATAATTTCAGTTATTTCAATTATATTTAAAAGATGTATGGGCCTCTTTCAAGGGAGGGAACACATAAGAAATATCATCAAAGATGCTTCCTTTATAATAAAAGGAATTACATTTATATTGTTATTATTTAATACTATTAATATTAACCTTATTAGCAGAAAAACATCATGAAAACATAAGAGCAATCTTGGAGTTGTAGTGGACAATCACTTAAATATGAGCCAGCCATGTGCTGCAGCTGCCAAAAAAGCCAACACAGTTCTAGGCTGCATCAAGAGAAGGATAGAATCAAGATCCCATGAAGTGCTAATACCACTTTATAATGTCTTGGTAAGGTCACACTTGGAATACTGCATCCAGTTTTGATTGCTACAATGTAAAAAAAAGATGTTGAGACTCTAGAAAGAGTCCAGAGAAGAGCAACAAAGATAGTTAGGGGACTGGAGGCTAAAACATATAAAGAATGGCTGCTGGTTTAATGAAAAGAAGGACTAGGGGTGACATGATAGTAGCGTTCCAATATTTCAGGGGTTGCTACAAAGAAGTCAGAGTCAAGCTAGTCTCCAAATCACCTGAAGGCAGGACAAGAAGCAATGGATGGAAAATAATTAAAGAGAGAAGCAACCTAGAACTAAGGAGAAATTTCCTGACAGAACAATTAATCAGTGGAACAACTTGCCTCCAGAAGTTGTGAATGCTCAAACACTAGAAGATTTTAAGAAGAGATTGGACAACCATTTGTCTGAAATGGTATAGGGCCGTGATGGCAAACCTATGGCACAGGTGCCACAGGTGGCACGCGGAGCCATATTGGTGGGCACGCGAGTGTTGCCCTAGCTCAGCTCCAGCGCGCATGCACGCACCGGCCAGCTGATTTTCAAGCCTTCCAGTTCCACCAGAAGTCCTGAAACTGGCTGTTTCCGGCCTCCAGAAGGTCTCCAGGGGGATGGGGAAGGCTGTTTTTGCCCTCCCAAGACTCCTAGAAAGCCTCTGGAGCCTGGAGAGGGGGAAAAACGGGCCTACTGGGCCCACCGTGCCATCATGTGCCAAAAGCAGGGGGAAGTGGGGGGGCACGTGCACGTGCGCGGGAGGGCCAGGCGCATTGAATTATGGATGTGGGCACATGCACCTGTGACCCCCCCGCTCCCCCCGCTTTTGGCACGCAACGGCAAAAAGGTTAGCCATCACTGGTATAGGATTTCTTGCCTGAGCAGGGGATTGGACTAGAAGACCTCTAAGGTCACTTCCAACTCTGTTATTCTGTTCTGTTCTGAAAACAGTATACTTCCAACTCTTAACATATATCTTCAAGATGCTAATATGAAATCTGCTTCAACTGGAAACTTGGGCTGAGCAAGAAGATGCTTTCAGAAGTTAACTGGTACATATAAATGTATGTTAGACTTTCCTAAAAGCTGACAATAGCAGAATCTTATAAAACCTGAAGATAGAAAGGTCCACTATCATATCTCCCTTGGTTTTGTACGTTTGAATTGCTGTTTAGAATGCTACATTCCATGTTCCTTACTTAGACATGGAAAAATTGATGTGGTTTCAGATCATCACGCCATCTTCAGTTGGAAAGCTGGGGAATTAAGAAGTATTTCCATCTAATAATTGTCTTTTATTTGTATATCTTCAAGAGTACCTGGATTTTATAGACTGCAGACTTTGGATGCAATAGACAAACATCTACTTTGGATTTCATCCTAAAATAACAGGCAAATCCATTGTTTCTAAAACAATCCAGACAATTGAAATAACATGTAACATTTGTATAAATTGGTATACTTTGCATACCAACCATGTTCTCAGCATTACATACTTGGACCACTGTAGTTCACTCTATTTGGAAACTCTAACTGTACAAAAGGCAATGAGTGCTTCACTTGCTGGGTGGAGAACCATTTCAGCAGATTAACTTTTATATTACAAGTGTTGCATTGGTTCATAGTAGACTTTGGAACACAATTGCAAATACTGATGATGACCTATAAAGTAATTTATGTAAAGGTCCTTGCTGTCTTCAGGACAATGATCCCTAAATAGAGTCCTTCTGTTTGGGAGATAGAAACTCAGAGGTGGGTTTCAGCAGGTTCTGACCAGTTCTGGAGAACCAGTAGTGGAAATTTTGAATAGTTCAAAGAACCAGTAGTAAAAATTCTGACTGGCCCCGCCCTCATCTATTCTCTGCCTCCCAAGTCCCAGCTGATTGGGAGGAAGTGGGGATTTTACAGTAACCTTTCCCTGCCATGCCTACCAAGCCATGCCCACCAAGCCATACCATGCCCACCAAGTCACGCCCACAGAACCGGTAGTAAAAGTTTTTGAAACCCACCACTGTCTTCAATCAGTATATGCTTCTGATATGTTTTCTATTGGTAGTTAGGTTAAATAGGAGCCCAGAGATAGACCATCTTGGTGATCAGCCCAGACCTTTGGAATTGTCTGCCTTCTAAGGTTATGGTTGGCTCCCTCCCCAATGTCTTTCCAGAAAGAAGGAACTCCTCTTTTGCAGGGCTTTTGGATGTTAGATAGTTTGTCAGTTATTTTAATTAGGTGTTCTGGTTTATTAGGTATTAGCTCTGTGGTTGCTATTTTTTTTTAAGTTTGGCTTTTATATTTTTATAGATTTCAATTTTATGCTTTATTTCCATGGATGGGAATTGTTCTAACTTTACAACCAGAAAATCATAGAGAATTGCTGATAATAAATATAAGGAAATAACATCAGTGTGAACTGAACTGACTCCCAGTGGCTTTCCATGTGCAATTCAAAGTGCTGGTCCTCACCTTTAAAGTTCGACATGGCACAGAGCCAGTTTACTTGTGGGATTGTCTCTCCTTGATCAACCTATTAGATTAGATATGATTGGTGTGCTTTGGGTAAAATATTGCCACCCTTAATATGTGTGCCTTCTTAGTGGCTTTGGAACAACTTCCCACTTGAAACTGGATGGATCCCTACTCTTTTAGCATTCTGGATGGATGGATGGATGGAAGACAAACAGACAGACATTGAAAATGCTCAGGAACATGCTAATTTGGATCAATGCATATTGGAAGTAAAATGGTTTGTGGTAAAATAAACCATAAACGTGGCAGGAATTAGATTCTGCAACTGGAGTGCTAATGATATTCAATGCAAAGAGATCTGCTTATTTTTTCTTCTGATGCAATGGTCCACAGATTCATGCTGTATACCCAATATCACTGTATTTTGAAAAAGTACCAGCACAATAGAAACTCTCAAGAAGCAATAGAGGAAGATCTACTCCGAAGACTTTTGGAAAACACCAGATTGGGTAGGCTAATTTGGATCAAGCATAATGGATAATAGTCAATGTTTTGCAAATCATTGATTCCGCAAGCCATTCTCATCTAGTATCGAAGAAAAAGACACTAAATGTTATCATCCTGTGATAATAGCTCATCAGAGTCACACTTGCTCCATATGTTCTGTTACCCAGCTTTGACCCTGCTTAATAAATAATATACATTGTGAAAAAATGGTACTACTGCATTTTATTAAAATATGTACAGGAGGTTTTTGCAGGGGCAGTTGTGTGTATAATTTATTGAAGTACAGCTGTTCATTCTCATTTGCTATAGCAATATTCATATTTTGGTGATAAATAATTGAACCTACATAATCACCCTCAAGTCATCTCTAAAATAGCATAGAAAATAAGTTCTTTTGCTTGCCATATTGTTATTTTATTTTTTTAATTAATGATTCCTTCCGTTGGGATAATATTTTACTGTCAAGGATTTTAATAGAGAGATCTATAGAAGATATTGTATTGGTTTCATTCAGCACAGAGCTATAGCATACTTCAGCACAGAGCTATAGAATACTTTGACCTCATGCCAAAGAAGACTAAATTTCCCATAAGCAAGATACATGAAATGTAGAGCAGATTTTAGCAGAGATAATGGAAATAAAATTGCTTATTTTATTCCAGACCTATCTAATTTTTACTATATATGAACCAATATTGGAAAGCAATTATATTTGGAATCTGCACTCTACTGGTGTAATTTGTCAATTACAAAATATGCCCCAGAATATTTTGAGAAAAGTAAGACATGAGACTTATGAACTAAGATGTTCATCATAAAAAATAAAGTTGAAAAAGGTTACATATTTCTTTATGGATTTTTAAAAAAATGTAGACAAAGGAGAAACAGGTAAAATGTCATTGAAGTTGGGAAAGGATCATTTAAATCCCTTGAGTTCAACCTTCTGCTTTGTGCAACAATCTAAATTAAAGCATGTAATTAATCTGATCTTCTTGAACACCATTTATTGTCCACTGTTGACTATACTTATGATTAGGATTTACCCCCCCCATCCCCACCCCTAATATTCAATTGGAATCTGCCTCTTATAATGTAAAACAATTATTCTGTGGCTTTTACTCTATGCTGACAAAGCAGAAATATCTCAGGTTTGTTCCATATAAAGAAAGAGAACAATCAAATGTCCTTCAGTCTTCTATTCTGAATACTAAATATTCTGAATGTAATTCATTCCATTTTGTTTCATATAACTTATTATTAGTTTTGGCCTCCTCTGTACTGTTTAATTTTGGTTGAATTATTCTTAGCATGTACCCAGAACTGAACACTGCACTCAATGAGGGTCTGACCAATGAAGAATCACAATGAGATAAGCAGGAAATTAAATAAAGTCATGGAATTATATCTATGAGTATAACTTCTGGATTGAACTCCTTGAAGAAACTTGTGAGACTAGGGTGAAGTTGCCATACCTAGAGATGAAGCAAGCCCATAAACAGGATTGGCCAAAGCCAGGAATTTTTGTCCAAAATATCATTTCATGGGAGATAGATAAAAAGGACCCAAATCATTAAACAGAACAGAACAGAACAGAACAGAACAGAATTCTTTATTGGCCAAGCGTGATTGGACACACAAGGAATTTGTCTTGGTGCATACACTCTCGGAGTTCATAAAAGAAAAGATACATTCATCAAGAATCATAAGGTACAACACTTAATAATAGTCATAGGGAAACAGTCAATATAAATCTTAAGGATACCAGCAACAAGGTTACAGTCATACAGTCATAAGTGAGAGGAGATGGGTGATAGGAACAATGAGAAGATTAATAGTAATGCAGACTTAGTAACTAGTTTGACAGTGTTGAGGAAATTATTTGTTTAGCAGAGTGATGGCGTGGGGGGGGGGAGAAACAAAGGAAAAAGGCAGCTGAACCAGTTAAAAGAAATTGGGCATGAGCACATGGGAAACCCCAACCCAAATCTCACCGACAGCTAAAATCACCAAGGCAATGCTAGATGCCAATTTTGTGAATCAACAAAGCAAGGACTCTGGGGGATAAAGGAGCTTCTGGAGCTTGCAGTCATCTTTAAATAAGATTTAGCTTCCATCTCTCCTGGGATGGATAAATGTAGATGTATGTGTGCATATGAGAAAGAGTAACCAGTAAAGATTTGCTGTCTCTGTGTATTCCAAAGAACTGGCTGAGCCTTAATGTTTGGTGGAAAGTGATTTCAGTGTGGCTCTTTTCCAGGGCTAGGAGTGCGTGAGTGAATGATAATAAGCCAAACCTGGGTGCATGTGTAACAAAATAAAGAAGAAAGGCTTGCATGCATGGAAGGGAGGTAGAAACTATGACGATCATTTTATCACATGGTAATGAAACACCATCCCATGTTAAAAACCAGTGGGGCTTTGATCACACGGTTGTGACACCATCTTGACTTTTGTGACTTGCCCATTCTTGATCTTGAGGAATATGTTGCCTCTTTATCAATATGTTCCCTTAAGGGTTATCATCTATCTGTCTGTCCTCTGTCTGTTTCTCTGTCTATCTATGTCTGCTGTCTGTTGTCTGTCTGTGTATCAACTATCTATCTATCTATCTATCTATCTATCTATCTATCTATCTATCTATCTCTATCTATCTATCTATCTATCTATGAATGATCTATCTGTTGGTATTATGCACACATTATGCAAGTAGGCTCAGGGCAATATCACTTTTAGCTGGAAGGCAAGAAAAATTCTTTGGCAAGTTGTAAATTGCTTTGTAATGAGCTTAGGAAAGCTAGCCTAAAGCATTTCAACACCTGGGGCTAAAAATGCAAATACCATAATCTTATATATTTGTCTTATTTATAAAAGCTTGGAAGCTTTAAAAGCTCTATACTGAACAACTACAAATTGCCACCATTCAACAGTTCTCAAGATTCCTACCTGGCCCATCACGTGATGATAGACAATATGTCATTTCCAGTCACCTTTTTCAGACCCTGTCTGAATAGCACTCCTTCATTTTTTAGAATCAGCTATAAGAGATCCTACTGAATTGGCTACTCACGTCCTTCCCAAATGGCCTTTCTCAGTGAGAAAGCAACTCACTGAAACAGTATTTAACCTGGCCATCATATGGTTGACTGGCTGCTGGCCTGAGGCTTCAGCTTTGGAATTTAATAAATAGAGACTAGGTAGCAAGTATCCAGGGTTTGTCAAATCATCATGTTTAAAGAAAAAAGAAAGACTGATGATGGTGGTGGTGGTGGTGGGGAGATACTCAATTGATTTGAAGAGATCTTGCAAATAAGCTATGTTTAGACAGGCTTAGCCTGTTTTTAGCAATTTAAAAATGCTACTAAAGCTGTCAAGCTGTCATTAAAGTGCACTTTGTGGGGGTTCTAACCAAAGCAAGTGGAAATAAATTGGCTGTCTTCAGCTTGGAAGCTTGGCAGCCCTTTATTGACTTGTTAGGGAACATCTCATTAACAGAGTTTAGAGTTTCTCTCTGACACCTAATGCTCCAGAATCTTGACATTCAACAAACTCTGCTTCAGTGACTATGCTTAGGTGAGGCAGGAAAAAAAAAAGAATGAAAAAAAATGCTTTAAGCCAGCCTCGACTGATTCCCAGTGGAATAGTTCTATTTATTTACCCATTTTATATTCTGTTTTTCTATACTAGCAGTAGCTACTTGATAGAATGTATTATTATCTGTTCTTGGTTTTAAATTCTTCTAGTTCAGAGGTCTTCAAACTCAGCAGCTTTAAGACTTGTGGGCTTCAACTCCCAGAATTCTCCAGCCAGCATAGCTTGCTGGAGTTGAAGTTGAAGTCCACAAGTCTTAAAGCTGCCGAGTTTGAAGACCTCTGTTTTAGTTGAAGGATTGTCTTCTTCAGCTAGAATCTACTCATATGATACAAACATCCGGGGAGGGGGGGAACCCAATGTAATTTCTCATTGCTATGAAATTGGGAGAAAATGTTACTTTGCTATATGGAATAGTTTTCTAGAAGTGAGATTGAAAGTATAACTTCTCCTAATATTGCTAGCCATTCAGAAGCAGATTAAGTTGGAGCTCTTTAGGAAACTATGATAATTAATTAAAAATGCAAAAAGCATTGTTTATACAGTATGTTGCTCAATCAACAATTGTTGATTTTTATTGATTTTAATATATTCAGCCTTATAGTATATGCTTGTATATGTCTGAAATTGAGTGCAATAACAATTTTGATTTTAATATTATTCAACCTTATAGTAAGTGCTTTATGTTTTGTGTACCACTGAGAGTATCATGATTGTGGCAGTATAAAAATCAAACCAGCCCAAAAATAATTAGTAATTTATTTGGATTGTGCCAAAGTGTACTTTATTTTGAAGAAGGGCAACTGCTAACTTCAGCAAATACCAGTAAAACGGTTTGTTTTTCCTAGAGCCATCCTGGTTAAATGATTAATCAAGTCAGTTTAAATAAATGTGCGCATCATTTGTTTAAAAAATGCTTTTGAATGAACACTTTACCCAAGCATCCTGTCAGAGTACAGTGAAGATTATTTTTAAAGAGTCTCATTTTCTTATGCAGGAAACATAGGAATAGGATTCTTATGAATAGGATTCCCACCCCACATGGGACTCTCTGAATAAATGGGACATAGTGTGTTCCCCTCAGTATGACTGTGGGGTCTTATGTCAAACTGTAGATCACATCATGACCGACTGTAAGCTGAGACCATTTACCGGTCCAGTATCTGATTTAAAAAAAAATATAAATGATATTTTGCTTCAATGGTTATGTGGCATTGACATCTGAAGATAGAACTTTTTAACAATTATATTTTATTGGGTTCTATTAATCTAGTTGAAATGTTAATTTACATTGCTAGCCCATGTATGATGTGCCATGAACTAAATAAATAATAAATACTTATGCAGGCTGAGTAAATGAAAATGAAATTTGAATACAATAAAAATGTCTACCTATGAAGCAAATAATTATGCTTCATACCATTTGGTCAAATTGAATATATTTTTTGGTAGAATAATACACTTAAATTAAAATAGCTTAATAAAATAATGACTGTGATATTGTGAGACTATGCTACATAGTCAGATAGTAAGATACAGATATAACTTTCTACTACCTTGTTTCCCCTGTTTAATTTTTTTGTCACCAAAAAGGCACTAGGTCTTATTTTCAGGGGGATGTTATCCACTGCCTAACCTCACTTGCGTGTGTCGCCCCTGGCCTCTTTTTCACTATCAGAGGCCTTCAGGAGCTTCTTCATCTGGCAAGGCAAGCAAGGTTTTCCTGAAGGCCTCTGTAGCTGATAAGAGAGCTCTGGATCGCTTATCGGCTACAGACGCCTTCAGGAAAGCCTTGCTGGCTACAGCAAAAGAAATGGGCCAACGTGTGCGATGCTTGGCTGCAACTATCCGAAGATAAATATTAGGGCAGCTCCACCCCTCATCCCCACCCTAGCTTAATTTTTACCTGTGTACCCTGGAGTGGGCGGAGTCTTCATTAAGGCTTATTTTTTGGGGGGGAGGGCTTATATTGGGTGCATGTGTAAAAATCAAGCTAGGACTTACTTTCTGAGTAGGGTGTATTTTCAGGAAACACAGTATATACTACCAAATATAATGTTATAGTATTTATAGTTTGTCAAAGGTTTAAATGGTAGAGGGAATAAAATGGATTTTCTTCCATCCGTCATTTAAAAATGGGAATGTATTTTAGGAGGCCATCATTGATAGGGATGAAACTACCTATTCTCCCTCTGTGTGAAAGAAAGAGGTTGAGCCATAATTCACCTCAGCTTTGGCAGGTATTAACAGTGGCCTCTGGCTAAACTAGTGAGAATGGCATGAGTGGGAATGGTGATATGGTATATATACAAGAAATGGTGGGAATGCTTCCTGTCTATGGCTAATGGATGCTAACTGCTGTGCAGAAGCATTCCAGGGAAGTGGACTCGTCAACTAATTGGGAGACTCTGCTGACTATGAGGCTTTGAAATGAGGCTTTGACCTGGGAGAGAGATTTCAGGAATTGGGATTCTACTGTGTAGAGGAAGAAGAGGCAGACAGCAAGATAAATTGTGGTGATGGACAAGGGTAGTATGGCATGAGGCATTGGAAGGTTATATGCAAGGAAAGTGATCTTGGTGCTTTGTATTGATTCCATGCTAACAGCTCCCTGAGCTCTGCTCCAATGTCAATAAGTGCAAGTTTTTAGTTATTATTACTAAATGCCAGTTTGGCTTCTAAATAGGACTTCTTCATCCAAGACTTAATAGGTATAAGAGGACCAATCTGGTGTATATTATCAAGACAATTTTGTGGGTTGTGGGTATATTCTACTCTCAAAGGCTCTGTTGCATATTCATTCTAAGACTCCCTTGTGTCTTAGAATAAGAAAACAGTGATGGCCTTAGATGTCATGCCTGTACAGACACTTTTGTTTATGGAATCTGAAAACTTCCTAGTTTAGAGAGGCATTTGGGGAGCCAGCAGAAGACATACCTAGACTGCTGGTGATTGAAAAGAACAAGTGGACTAACCAAGCATGAAGTCTTTATTAATGATTAATTTGCGGCAATAAAATCAGAAAAACATAATTATTTTCCTGTGTTTGTCAATTAGCAGCTAGCAACCCTACTCCTTCTTGCAAAAGGAAAGGCCAGAGAAACATCAGCAGGGTTTCTATGAAGATTTTTCAAGGCATGCATTGGATACAGTTGCTCACATACATTCTAAGATGGTCTCTGGCTATAGAGTGCTATAGACTGATGTATTTAATATCTATATGAAGCCATTAGATGACTTCATTTGTCAGCATGAGATTAAATAGTGTCAGTATGATGATATTCACCAACACAACTTTGCCCTGGCCAACAAATGATCATTGGACTATGAAACAAACAAACAAACAAACAAACAAAGGCTTTTGACTTTAATCATAGAAAAACTGAGTGGCTGTGAGTTTTAGAAGTTGTGAATCTGGGTGGGGGCCTTTTATGTTTAGTTCTAATTGAGGTAAACACTCTTTCGACAGACTATCTCTTGGATTTTTAGATCCTGCTCAAAGAACAAGGGTCAATCATGGCCATGTTGACCTTTGCACAAATATATTGTGTGTAAATTATAACCATTCCTATATCAGGAGATACTGCTTATTGTCACTAGTGTCATGTATTCTCCCATCTAGATTTTTACAATGTGTGCTACAATGGAGCTGCTCTTGAAGATCATTCAGAAGCATTTGGAAGATGATTTGTGGTATTAACAGGATACAGAATGCAGCAGACTGGGTAGCTATAAATGTACCGTGGTATACCATATAACATCACTATTCCAGCAACCCCACTTGCTCTCTATAGGCTTCCAGATGCAATTCTAGATGCTGATTACATTTAAAAGCCCTTTTGAAAGCTGAGAATCTACTGGATTATTTAGCTCTGATTATTTCTTGTCATTCCATAAGGTCCCACAAGCTCCAACAGTGTGGGCATATTCCAGGTCCCTTCTATGAAACTATACTATACAATGAAACAAATGATTGCTTGCCCTGGAACAGTATAATCCAGATATTGTAATGATCTCAAGTTATGTTTTTCATAAGGCTTTTAAAAAGTGGATTTACTAGAAAGCACCAGACCAGAAGGTTGGATGGGCATGTTCTAAGAGAATTGTGAGAATGATTTGGTTGGCTTCATAACCAATTGTTAGTTGCCTGGAATTACAATTTGCTAGAAGGGTAGCAACATAATTTGATTAATAAATGAAATAAACCCTACCCAAACCTTCTATTCATTTTCATTATAAAACTGCAGCCCAGAATAAGATGGAATAGAAACAGGAAGATAGAATTGGGGGTGATTTGCAATTTAACAGAGAAATAAGTCCAGCTAAGGACCTTCTGCAGGTCCAAACATTTACGTGGATATTTTTGGCAAAACAGAAACTGTATCAATCAAAATCGGAATAAACAATCTTCTCTCTCCTTTTTTGGGACATATAACCTGTTTTAAAATATTTGTGCAAATATTTTTTAAATTACACTCATATAACAGGAATGTTAAAAGATTAAATTACAAATACTATGTGTGGATATAAAACACGAAACTTGGTTCTTGCCAATATAATTTTTCGGTGTACTAAGCAAGAAA
Organism: Ptyas mucosa; assembly: GCA_012654045.1. Classification (NCBI taxonomy): domain Eukaryota; kingdom Metazoa; phylum Chordata; class Lepidosauria; order Squamata; family Colubridae; genus Ptyas; species Ptyas mucosa. The sequence goes on along the minus strand of WNWU01000002.1, from coordinate 26,948,212 downwards.
TCCGCTCTATGTAATAATGGTCTCTTTCCTCAACTGAAAGCTAAAGAAGCAAAATATCTTGCAAATGGCTGCCTAACAGCAGGAGAAGAGGAGAACTGTTTTTCTGGTTGAACCCAATTTGAACTTTTTAAGCAGTCAGACTTTTTAAGTGGTGGATTTTTTTGAGTCACAGGGATGCATTTTAAATATCTCCTATGTGAAGCCTTCCTCCACTCTAATGGGATGTTTTGATCTGTGCTATCTTTCACTTGGGATAAGTGCAACTGTTCAAGCCAATTGGGAGGAATCTTAATACACATATCAGGGAATGATTTCTGGACAGAATAATAGCAGGGAAAAGAAGGCAGAAAGATAATTTTTCACAGTCCTTCTTAGTCTCAGCACATGGAACTTCCATTAGTTTCTTCTACAGAATTTCAGCAGATGAAGTTCTGGCAGTGTCCAAGGGGGTCTGGCAACGTCTGAGGGAAGACATAAATATGTTTCCTTTAAAAGATATATTTTCTTCCTGAAAATATATTTCCCAGGTCACCAATGGATTCCTGATAGAACCAACATAGAATCTTTCAAGACTCCATTTTCTGATATTTAAAAGCAGAAGTACAGTACGTAGTGGAAGCTGAGTGCTAGACAGAAATAAATTCCCACTCTAAAATTTCCATAGAGTACAATGAACTTCTCTGAGTCCCTCAGCTGCCACATTGTCAATGTAAGCATTTTTACCTGTCTTGTTATCCGCTCACAGAGAAATTTAAACTAGAAGCTCCATAATCACTTCCATATGATCAGACAACTATAGAAGAGATAGAGATGCACATATATTATCATACGTAAATTGGAGTGTCCTAGCAACAGTGACTATGTTACTTTGTACATAAATTAGTGTTATATGCTTTACATTGGACTATTTCTAAAGATGATTTAGAAGTTTCGGTTGGTCCAAAATGTGGTGGTTTTCTTTTTTTTTACTAAATGGTTTTTGTTGATTTGGTAGTATTACATCTCTGATACAATTTCCGCACATATTTGTTATCAGGTCCAGTTTAGAGTGCTTATCCCATTTAAAGCCTTGCATGGCTTACCACAAAGCATCTACTGGACCATGTTTCCTGCCTAGATTTGGATCACTTTGTGTGATCGTGGAGTATGATGAGCATCCCTAAAGGTCTTTAAAATGATATTGTTCCAGAGGGCATGTGGGTGTAAATGGCACGATGACTGCCTTAGGTTAGATTAGATGGATGTATTGTTTGGTTTATTTTTCTGTCTGCAAACTGCTGGGAAATGACTAGTCCATAAATAATGGAGTAGTTAAATAAATAAAACAGATCCAGATCTATGAGATGCACTTACATGCCTATCCATTAACACGGGAGATCTATCTACCTGCTTCAAAAGATATTGAGTAGGCCATTTTTGTGGCATTTAATATTTCCATGAGAGTCAGAAGTCTTATTTGTACCTAACTATGGGACAAATATGCATGGGGATATCTACAATTTTCCAATTAAGGTATCTTCTTCTTTCCCTTGGCTGATGAATGAGACTTAAGTTGCCCCAGTTGTATCCATATTAAAGCAGCAATCTCCCATTAAGAGGTGTGGTGGCACAGTGGTTAAAATGCAGTACTGCAGGCTAACTCTGCTGACTGCCAGCTGCCAGCAGTTCGAGTCTCACTGGCTGAAGGTTAACTAGCCTTCCAGCCTTCTGAGGTAAAATGAGGACCCAGATTGTTGGAGGCAATATGCCTACTCTGTAAAATCACTTAGAGAGGGCTGTAAAGCACTGTGAAGTGATATAAGTCTAAGTGCTATTGCTATTATTCTGACCCTGCCCTAGGACAATCTCAAGCACAGTAAAATCTTTTAGGCTTTGTCTCCCATTATTCTGGAGGGAAATTAGATATTGTGATTTGAAACAAAGACAGTAGATAGTGATTGGCATCAGGAAAGTGTCAAAGACTCTTCAAATTACAAGGTAGATAATTACACTGGAAGGTGTGTCTTATAAAAAGTAGGGCATAGGAACACTCTTCTACAGTGAGGTTAATCAGAAAGAATAAGTGGTTACAATTGGGACTAAGCTCGAGTATCTAGGTACTTGGAAGAATTCATTCATTGATTAATTTTTTTATAATATTTATATAAAAGCCATCTAGTTATTTCCATTGAACTCCTATAGCAGGCCTGTCAAACTGGCGGCCTGTGGCAGCCTGTGGGCCAGATGCATCACTGTGGACCATGCCCATCCCAGCTCCGCAAAGGCAAAAAATGTCATGCTACATCATCATACGTCACATGATGCAATCGAGTTTGACACCTGTGTCCTATAGGGTATAATAGAATATAACTCATTACTTAGGAAATTCAGGTATATAGTTGGTTTCAAATGCAAGTGTATGTTAATATAATTTTTATATGTCAACAGATTACTCATATGTTGAATTATATTTCTAAATATAATTCATATTTTGAATGCTTTATCAAGCTTCAAATGCAGCAGCAGAGGTCACACCTATATACCTGGGAAAAAACCTATTCTCTTGATTTTAAGGAATGTCTTTGATCTCTAAAAATTAGAAGATGATATATTATGTTCTATCATTTATGTACCAGATTTAAATGATAAGCTCAACGATTGAATTAATCAAATATAGATATTTATGCTTACATAGATATATTGCTGTTATTTGGTTTATCTAATCACTATAATATATTTAGGGCTTTTTTTGTTTATTCATTATTCAGTGTAGATTTTTTTCTAGTCTATTTCACTATAATATAGGTAGAAATAAAAGCATATACCTATACACTTTAAACATTTAAGGCCTGTTACTCTTTTCAACAAGGGAAAAAAGCTGTCCTGTTACTATATAGTTACTATGTAGTAGTATGCAGTACTATGTTACTATATTGCTATCTAACTATTTTGTGATAAACAAAGTTGAGGGTAAATTCCATTTAATTTTGTCAATTGTGCTAATTTCTTATTCACTTTCAAATTTTATTCAAGTTAGAGATCCAGTATCTACTTGAACACCTCTCCTCTACCAGCATAATAATTAAGAAGTTTGGGAATGGCCCATCTCCCAGAGTTCTGCTGAAAGAGAGAAGTCAAAAGGTCAAACTACTAGAGGAGCTAAAATTCTCTAGCCTTGGAAATAGTAGAGTTGTAATCTAAACAAATTTCAGGACATCAGGGTAAGGAAGGCTGATGCAGAATCATCATCAAATCTACCACCTTTGTGAAAGATTTGCAATTCCAAGTATTCCTCAAAAAGAAAGGATTAGAAAAAAGGATTTTTTAAAAAAAACTCCTGTTGCTCATCTAAATGTCCTCCTTGCTACTTGCTTCCTGATTTCCCTAAAGAAGCAATTATGTGTGAGAGAAAATTAACACTCTTCCTTCCTCAGTACAGTCCAGAAGCAGCTGTTCAGCTGCTGCTTTAAGTAAAACTGGAGGAAAGTAAAGCTCAGGTTACACAGTAGATCCAGTAAACCTGGGAGCAAAAGGATCCAGAAGAGATATGTCTAGAAAGCTGTGCATAGGACTGCTCTATTTGTCCTCTGGGTGAAGTATTTTGGTGACTCCTCCTTTGTATCTATCAAGTAATCTGTCATGCCACTAGATAATTTTAAATTCTCCATTGAGAGTGGAGACAGCAGCCAGGATGGGGTGTACCCGCCCAATCAGCTTAAAGGACTGAGTCTGTCAATCAAGCTAAGTCACGCCCTTGTTGCCGGGTAGACCAGCTTTTGGTGAAGACCTGAAGGAACAGACTCGGCGTGTGGGATGAGAGATAGGCAACACAAGAGAAAGGTAAGCAGGAAAACACAGAAGGACCAGACTAGCACAGGGAGGGTCTGGCTGCTGTCTCCACTCAACAAGAAGGTGCATCTCAGGTAGGACCAATGCCCCTTCTAGCTGCTATTGGAACAATTAGCAGTTCTTCCATCCAAGCAGAATTCCATTCTATTTCAGCTGGTGAATTGGTGATAAAAGTAGTGATTTTAGATTCAAAAGGTCATGCCCTCATATGTTAGCCATTGGATCATGCTGTTGTATTTAAAATAACATGTAGAATATTGGAAAAAAATTTGCTCTACTTAACGGTTCAATTTCCTTTACCTAATACATTACTCTGGTAACAAATGACTATTGACTATTGCAATGCCCTGTACATGGGGCTGCCCTTGAAAAGTATCCAGAAGCTTCAGTTGTTTCAAAATGCAGCAGTCTGCATGGTTTTGTACAAACCTCGGTGTGCGCCTGTGTCACCACTCCTGCGGGAACTGCATTGTTGCCAATTTCATGGCTTGGGACCAGGTTATCTGAGGGACCGTCTCTTGCCAGTCACATCCACTTGTCTCACTAGAGTGGGGAGACAAGGAATGTTGCAGGTCCCATCCCCTAAGGAGGTACCGAGAAGGGCCTTCTCTGTAGTGGCTCCCTCCCTTTGGAACATTACTGCTCCAGAAATTATACTGCCCCCCCCACTCTGACACTCTTTCGTAAGGCCCTGAACATGTGGTTTTGCCAGAGGACCTGGGGAACCCAGAGTGAGATGGCACCCATTAAATGGCTGATTTGAGTATGTGTTGTCACCCAGGGTGGGTGGGTGGTTATTTTATTATTATTATTCTACATTATGTTTTTCTTGTCTGTAAGCTGCCTAGAGTCACCATAAGAGAGTAGGCAGCTATATAATTTTTCTAAAATAAATAAAAAAATTAAATGGCTGTAGATGCTGTACTCAAAAGTAATATGGCGTTTTAGATTTCCACTTGTAGATGAAGTGGTCTCCTTTTTCTCAAGAAGTTGTTAATACTGCGATGGCATTATTCCTAGACCTGTCACTCATCTATTTGTGGAAGGCTGTCACAGCCTAATTCTATATGCATGCAGTTCTACTGCATTTTACCAGCCTATTCATTTATTTATTTGGCCTAGGAAATGGGCATCACAAAAATGACAGCATTAGTCTAGTATGCCCCAAATATACTCTTTATCCTAGACATTGGTATTAGGGCTCTGCATGCTTTCCTCAGAATAAAGGCTCTGCAGAGCAATTCCTCAGACTTTTGTGGAAGTTGTTTTAACCTGACATCTCTGCCCTATTCATTAAAGCAACCCATCTTTTTAAGCTTCTATATGAGTCTGAAAAAAACTTGATGCTTTTAAATGGAGTTGAGTCATTCTTAAAGCAGCCAAGTTCTCCCCCTCGGGGTTTGTGCTACCTTTTTTCAGGTCATCTAGTAGAATGGCCTAGTTCAAACAACAGCTAGAGAAATTCCTGGTTTCCTACAACTTATTGAACTACAAATTCCAACTCAGCTTTAACATGTCTGAGTTTAAATAAAAATGTAGCAAAATATAGTATAAAGAGAAAGGTTTGTAAAAAAAAATAGTGCACGTCCGAGGAATGACAGCAGGAAAAAAGGATAGATTAATATCCCTCTTTCATTGTTCCTTGCCTTCTTCTCTTGCGTTAGTCACTAGATCAAGTATACCATGCTGTGAAAGGCTATGGAGTGTGTTACAGTTTTAATAATGCTTTAGGCAGTACATTAGCTTCATCACAGTCTCTCTAGAAACTTGAACATCCAAAATAATTTCAGACTTTATTTTGCTCTAAGCCAGAGTTGAAGCACATATTAATGAGGCATAAGGGCATTGCTTGCTTCAGATTCAAAAGTGCTGGTTTCCTCCCATATATGTCCACTGTCACTTTTGGAAACATAAAGATATTAGAAGATGAAAAACTGAAATTTAGATTTATCCCGAAACTCATTAATCCAATATGTACAATGTAGTAGAAAAGATCTGGGTGCACACTCTTTGCACATACACTTTTCTTGCTCTCTCAAGGAAGGAAACTCTAAGTTCCTAATATAGTTGAATGCCTTCAGCTCAGCTTGGAACTGATCATCAATCCTGACTATGCTTCTAATGGTAAGAGAGCTACTTGACTGATGGTAAGATGCCATCAGACTGGATTTATTAGAAGGTATTGGTCACCAAAGCAAAAATAGCCTGGAAGGAATTGGCCTCTGAATCAGGGGATATTCCTGCCTTGTTAGAGATGTCAACTATGATTCCCGGGAAAGCATTTTCAAATATGTTTTCAGTAAAGGATATTTGCTGGTCTTTCCTTCATTTATTGAAGTGATTGCTCATTCATTCCCTTCATCATTTCATTGTGATTGGAGGTCAAGCAATCACAGAATAAACTGTTCCTTTGTTGTTTCTCTGATTTTAGTAAAATCTAGACATGTTCTGTTCTCCTTTTAAAACACCAATTTTCAGATTAAAAATTCAGCTAGTATGATATGCTGGCATACCTAAAACAAATTGTAAATGACTTCCCTCCTCCACCCCAAGTGTTCTGGATACACAAACCATTAGAAAATGGATTAATACTGCAACTACATCAACTGCTAAAGAACACACATTTTTATTAGTAGTAGTAAACAACAGTCAAATCATTTTTGGGTTTCATAAATGCCTCTTATTCTTAGTATGAGAATGAGTACTTTGAGAGTTATGTGCTCCATTTCACCGGTTACTTTAAGGGTTAAGTTCTGATATGGCAAATCCATGAAATGCATGAGATTACACAGGGTGTTGCATTTTTTATCTAAGATTCATGTGGTAATGGAAGCATTCCCATATCTTTTTAAAAGAAACACTTTAAAACTAGGATTCTTCAGGTAGTAGAGGGTTCTAGTTCAGCTTTTGTGGGTGTGTGGGTGTGATGGGGGAAGATAACCAAATTACCATTAATCATCAACCTATTGTGCCAGATTTCTGCTCAAAATCTGTGAAATATTATTTTGCCATTATTTGATCATCTGAAGGAGGAAAAGCATCAGAAAGGAAACTCAAAAGTCTCCTTAGTTCATGGGAGATGGTTGACTATTCTTCATTTAAAATCATAATTTTATTCAAAATGTCATTTATGTAACTCAGTTTCAGTGTATTTAACTGAAATTGGAAGAGATAAAACTGGCAAAACAATTAACTATTCAATATGCATGGATTGAGTTAATCTCCTAAGCAATGCATTTTTCATATATATTTAAGCAAGGCTCTATAGCAGGGGTGTTAAGTTCGTGATGACATGTTGTCATCATGTGACGTATGACAACTTTCTTCCCCTTTACTAAAACAGGGGTGGCAGCATGTGACACATTCAGCCCACAGGCTGTAAGTTTCACACCCCTGCTCTATAGCATGCAATGAAATATAAAGGAAGCTCAAATTTTGTTATAACATCTACACAGGTGTGAAATCTACTTACTTTCTCTCGCTTGTGCATGCGCTTCACATGCACAGAAGGTAAAAAACCAGGAACTAATGACACTGGGGCGGGTGGGCAGAGCTTTGCTCCGCCCTCGCTACCGGACTGCCGAACCACCCACCACGATCACTACCGGATCAGCCAATTCAGTCTGAACCAGGATCATTTCACCCCTGCATCTACACAACTAATACCAATGGCTTTCGTTAGACTGGAGCCTTTATAAATTTGACTGACTCCCCGTGGGCAATGGCAAGAATCCTATGTTTTTCCTATCAGAATTGGAATTGTCTCAAATGGCAACTGAGACACTTCTTAAGCCTAGTCAAATCTTGGGAAATGGTAGCTTTGATGAATTTGGCTATTGCAGGTCTCAAAGGCGCTTTTTCAAAAGACAACTAGACTGTTTTTTACTTGAGCAGGAAGAAGAAAACATCTTTTCTTCTCATCCAAGAAGCTTCATCAGTTCTGAACTGATGAAATTTCTTGGATGAGAAGTGACATGTTTTCTTCTTCATCATCAAGGAAAAATAGTCCAATTGCCTTTTGTAAAAGCACCTTTGAAACAACTATGACCTGAATAATTGAGAATCTCTACAGACATTTGGCTATTACAGGTGTAGGCAACCACAATTCTTCATCATCCTTAATCATGTGTGTCTATTCTAACCACAATTATACTAAAGTAACAAAATGCTAATTGTGGCATCATGATATAACCTCTATTTTTTGGTATTTGTGTTCCAACTTTGCATAGTATTTAAGAGTTCTGTTGTGATGCATATTTCAGTAGTTGTTTCCCTTACCTTCTTTCCCAGGGATATCATGCTTGATTTCTCTTTTTTACACAGCTTGGCAATACCTTCCCCTAGCCCCCAGATGGCATCATAAAAATTCAGCAGAATATTGTTTTAAAAATTAACATAAAACTCAATGGACTAATCCTGCACTAATCAATGCACTAATCCTTTGAACCCATTTTTATTTTCTGAACTACTTCTGAACTATTGAACTACTCCTCTTTCTCCCAACAAGCGAGTCTAAATGAGCCAAATATTTTAGGTTTCTAATTTCCTTTGGTGGATCTAAGCATTTATTGAAAAGTAGCCCCCTCTTCAGAATGATTGCACACACCTGGTATTCTTCCCATTGCACAATTGTAGCATTTGAAACACCTGTTTCCTTGAAACGCTGATTATACATGTTTAAAGTTCCAGAAGACTCTGACGTCTTGGCTGCTGCTCAATTCCTTTTGTTAATTTTAGTCTTTTGCTGAGTAAAATTGATGAATACATTTAGATGCGAATGACAATATATCAGTGCATGCACTGTGCTTCTGGTACCGTGAGCCTCTCCCCCTAACTCCATTCTTGCATCAATGGCTCAGCTATAGATATCTAGTTTATGTTAATTTAAACAGATTCAAAAGCTTATTTTGTTCTTTCATACATTTCCTCTTCAAACAATGGCTCTTTTTCTTTTGTCTGTGCAACCTGCTTATTGCAGAGGTGTCCAGAATTTTTTATATTGTAAAGACATTTTAATGTCTGTTATGGTTATATTTATCAACCCAAAGAAGAAACATTTAATGAGTCTTGTCCCCTTAGGTTGCAGTGTGGAGTATAAGAAAGTTTATCAAAAGCTGTTGATGGAAAAGCTTGTGATTGTGCAATTTAAACTTTGGAAATGTGTCAGAAGCTGTGTGGGAAGAAAAGAATTTGATTTCTCCACAGGTTGAAAAATACCCTTAATTTCTACATTGCCTTGGATAGCAATGTGGTGTCTTCAACAAACCAAATTGACATTGCATTTATTTTTGTTTGAGGTTTCTACATTTATTATTCAGTAAAAGCCATTATTTTCAATATCTGGCACTGCGGAAAAAACCCCTAGTCCTTTGATTTTGTTAAGAAAGCAAATATAGGACTTATTTCAATAGCCTTCATCCCAAATTGAATTGCAACCCCGTGTTCTTGTAGGGCTGCAATTAGACCAAATTTAGCTTTCTCGATGACCCATAGAAAGGAACTTAATGTACTTCAAATGCTTGCTGTGCATTTGAATCATTTGTACACACACACAAAAAAAATCTGTTAAATAAAAATGATTCCTAGGGTCAAATTGCCATTCAATGTGTGGAAAGGTCAGAATGGAAGATCTGCTACAGTTCCATTTCCTAGAAGTGTGGGTAGATGATCAGGTGGTGATGGGTGGTGATGTGATGGTCTGGTTCATCGTTTTCTATTTCTTCTCAAATAAGGCTTTTCTGAAAGATGCAAAACCATTTCACAGTAAAGGTTTCATATTTATACATGCTTAACAGGGATGCACGGCTGTTAAATTCAGAAACTTGATTAGTTTAAAAATCAAATCTACTTACTAACTCAAAGCACTGAATTGATTTAAAGAAGCACATTGAATTTTAAGTTGATTTGGATGGCTTTTACGCATATCCATAAACAGTATTTCCAAACTGAGTCAGAAAATTGAATCATATGAATCGAGCTTGATAATCTAAAATGGTTAAAACTGATGATCTAAATTGAATTGATAATTCAAATCAGATGGGATTTCACAGGCTTAATCCTACTTTTTTCTTGACATGTTCCATCACCAATTATTTATTTCCAGTTTTTCAATTGCAAAAATTGCCTTCTCTATGTCCTTCACCTCTCCTTCCCCTTTGCTTAAATCCTTTAGGGTTTTTTCCCCAAAATTGTGATTGTGTCTCTATTATATTTGGTAAATCCAATGTTTCTAGTAGCATTATATATATTGCAGTAACTTCTCTTCATCACCATCATATATGTCTCTATCTTAAATTTCTATCTTTACATCAAGTTATATCTTCTGTCAGTTATCTATAATCTTCTGCATCATTCATATCTACCTATCATCTATTTATAATTTATCATCTATCCAATGTCTGTCTGTCTGTCTGTCTGTCTGTCTACATACCTATCATCTATATATCATCATTATCTATACTTTTTATACTTCAAACTATTAAAGTCTTTTCAGGCTTAACAATAAAATAATTTGATATCCAACTTTGATTGATTATGCACCATCAAATTGGTGTCAACTCTTAGGAACCATACAGTTAGATTTTCTTAGATATCAGATTGAGTACTGTTTTACTTTCAACAAAGATTGTCTTCTTAAGTTACTTTTTCCTTGTCAGTTCTCATACCTGTTGCAATATATCTTCTAATATTTTCCTTTTAAATAGAATGAAATAAATGCTTAATGACAGTGAAGGTTAATTATCAGACATATCATAAGCAATTAATAATTGTCCATTGCTTTATGATTCAGATTTAACAATTTTTAAATCCTGCTTCAGTATTTCTCATTGCATTAAAAAAAAAAAGAAACAAAGGACTTCAGCCTCTACTACCACTTTATTTCTAGTTCCACATTGTATAGAGCTGGTATCTTACATATATGAACTTTCTCTAAATGTTTGGGACTTGCTTGTGATTAAGAATTCTAATGTTAAAAGTTTGATTGTTAATGTTGGGAAAGGCTCTTTAGAATAGCATGTATAGCCAAAAGGACCACACTGGAGACAGATGTTCCTGGATGCTTCCTGCAGAAGAATTTTCATTAATTAATTTCACTTTTTATTCATTTCCTATACCACTATTGTAATGTGTGCCCTGCATATTTAATCTATATATTGATATTGTCTTTTCATTATTTCAAAAATTACTCATATTTCTCCTCCACTTTCTATTACTTATTTTGTTTACTCTTTTATTCATTCTTCACCTCTCCCACTGAAACTGTTTATTCCATCATAATACTTTTGATGCCAAATCTTCCTCCTTACTTGTTTGAAATTTCATTTTGCCTTATGTGATCTTGAACTTCCAAACTCTCTTCCCAGTTGGATAGTGACATGTATCTTTTGGTCCAAAGATTATCTCCTGTCTCTTCTCTTTCTTTTACTAGATGTGGCAAGTTTTTCTTTCATCTTTTTTTGTTTAAGGAAAGAGATTTATAGACATCTGCAAGTAAGGGCAAAGAGCTGCAGATCACAAAACTTGGGTCATGACATCATAATCCAACTCCATTCCTTTTGTATTTACTGGCAACCAGTATCTCCACTGCCTTAGAAGATAGCTTAAGGTGTAATGTGGTGTAATTTCCTTTTTTCCATTAGTAGTTTCCTGTCCAGGCAGCCATATTAAATGGACAGCAGAAATAGCTAAAGCAAATAACAGGGAGAAATAGAGTGGACTGTAGTTGTGAAACTTTGCAGTGCTGCTCTATTATACTATGTTCCAGAGTGGCTACAGCAGCAATGGAGCAGGATTAACAGTAAGAAAATGGGATAAATTGCTCAGCAATGTAGAAAAGCATGAAGGAGAAACAAGGGATGAAAGGGAAAGATGGCTTCCCGATGCTCCTTTGTGCCTGTGACTTGATAGCTGAGCTATATCTTGATTGTTTTATGTAGACTATTTCAGGAGTCAGACTCTTGGCAGACTTCTTGACTGAAACAAGATTCTTCCTGAGTCAACTTTAACAAGATTTATTTAAAGTAGGACTGTCAAATTCACTGTCTGCGGGCCAGATGCATCACGTGCTGGCCACGCCCACGCCCGGTTTAACGAAGGGGGGGCAAAAGTCACACTATGTCATGTAATGACACCATGGCAATGCAAGTTTGACACCCCTGATTTGAGCGGTTACATTTGGTTGCAGATATTTCAGCAACTTGGTTACTTCACTTTCAAACCAATTTATCTTTCAATTTTTTAGCCGGCTGTTTCCTTGACAGCTAAAAAATGTGCAGATATCTGGTAACGTTTTTTTTCCAACCTTTTCTTCAATCCTTATCAGCCTGTGACCAGGCCATTACAATTGGACTAGCACTGTTTTTGAAAGTGCTATATCCCTGTTCACATGTAGCCTGGCTAGTGGAGATTGCAAGCTTAGAGAAAGGGGATGGGAGGAGGAAGGAGGTAGCTTCCCTGATGCATTTATTCTGCATGAGACCTCTTTTATGCCTATGCCTATTTAGTTTAGCAACTTGACAAGTAGAAAAACTTAATTTCAAATACTTGCCTACGCTTGTTCAACCACAGTCCGCTTTATCTTAGAAAGAATGATTGATAATGGGTTTCACTCCAGTAAGCAAAGCTTGCTGGAAAACAAAATGAAGCTGTGTGAATCTATCAGCCATTTTCCTTGACTTGACCCATAGTAAATCCATACTAGCTTGCTTTATCACTGTGACAGAATAGGGCTCAGCAATAAGGGTAGGAAATGTTATGTTGCCCTACTTTTCTGCTATCTCAAGGACTAATGGATAGTATTTTAACATGGCCATCTGGCTCTGCCCAAAATGACATCAAAGATTAGTCCAACATTTTATCTTATCCTTTTCCCCCTTTCCTGGTTCCAAGTACATTCATAATCAAACATATCTGCATATGAATCTTCTGTTTCCAAGCCAACCTTCCCAGGAAAAACAACCAGAATGGCTGCAGTGATTATCAACCATTCTTGATCACCCCAATTACTTCAATATGCAATGTGAGCAGTTCCCTTTTCATTGATAAAATATTCCAAACCAGTTATATAATTTCCATAAAATATAAACAATGTGCTACGTAACCATTCCAGCTTTCTTAAAATAGCTGTTATAGCAAGGACAAAGTCGCTCAGATCTGATGTGTGAATGATCTTGGCTTGCTTTCCTGTTCTCAGCCCTTGCTTCCTACTCTATAACATTCTTTTTCAGTAAAGAGCCCTTTGGGAAATCTTTTGGGATGAAGATCAGATCAAAACATGCTTCAAATGGATAAATAAAAAGTGCATAATCTTAGGCATTCTAACTTGCTAGTAAGTTTGCCTCCCGCTGCCTCATTACTAACTACCGGTATATGATTGCAGGGCAATATGGGTTTGGATGAAATCCTGTAGATCAAAGAAAAACAGAATAATCAATTCTCTACCACTAAGATCTATATATTGATGTGTGGTCCATCTGGTTGGCATCAAGTGCAAGGTAGTTTTTTGCTGTTTGTGCCCCCGCACCACTTCACACAACAAGCATCTTTACAGTGAATTGATTTCATTTCATATCATGTACATAGAGCTGATGTACTTTGCAAGCTGATTTTAGATGGATGGAACATGTTACATTTCATTATGTCCTTAAGCACTATATATGCATTTGTGGAGTCAAATCCCACATTCAATCACTTAAACAAATATTTTTCATCTTTCTTTGTTGATGACTTGAAATTTAGCATACAGTTTCAATTTTTCTTCATTTTGGCTCACCAGAAAATAGTGGTCCTTGAAAATGCTAATACCAGATATAGAGCATGCATTTAATTTGAAATATTGATTAAAGATGTTTTTCTATGAACAGGGTTGCTAGTAAGCTATGACATTGTAAACTTGAACCAGATGAAGTATTTACTTCTTCCTTTAAAATGTTTTTTTTTTCAATAGTAAGCTAAGTCTTGAGTGTGCCTAATTAGAGATTTAATCTATCCTATAAAGTGCAGTTATTATACTTTCCAGATTTCCACAGGACTTTATGTAAAATGTTGAGCCCATTATGTTCAAAACAAGGTGTATGTGTGTGTTTAGCATCAATTAATATTTCAAATATGTTATTTGGCTATCAAATTGAAAATTAGCTTGATGTGCAGATAGGGTTGGGCTTCTTTCTTTCTTTCTTTCTTTCTTTCTTTTTCTTTTTCTTTTTTGCTTTTCTTTGATTATAACCATCACTCTCCATCATTCTGAGAAGAATAAGAAAAAGAGGCAAATTGTGTAAAAGGAAATGAGTTAAGTGGACAAAATTGAGACCTAGCCAGGAACTTTAAAACCCACTGTGATTACATAAATGTGATTATAAATTAATAGCAGTTTCCCAGATGGTAATGAAAATATCATATTTTTTTTATTTTAGAAAGTCCACCTATGAATGTTTGTTGTTTGCCATTGACAACAGATATTCATAGGTGGAGTTCCTAAGATGAGAAATGCTACATCATCATTGCCATCTGGGAAACCATTATTAATTTGTGCTTATATTCTTCATTTATGTAACAGTTTGGTCTGTGGATTTATGGCTTAACCATTATGTAATGGTTTGGTCTGTGGGTTTTTTGTGGAGACAAGAGAGGTGCATTTAGGGTTTGGCTATTGGTTGTGAGGGAAGCTCTGTATTGAAGAGACATATTATGGTGAAAGAAAAAGCAAAGGAGCAAAATGAGAGAATAAAATGACTGCTGTGAAAGATATCATCTTATGATAAGCAACAAAGAGGACCAGTAATAGAATTGACATAACATTCTGGTAGCAGTACTTTTTGAGCAGCACAGAATATTATATTTGGTTGTGGTTTTGCAGTTGCACAAGCATTGGGCTGCTGTTGTCGAGACTAGAATTGTGTCATGAAGAGAGACCTGGCTGTGGGTCTACAAGCAAGGTGGAAAGAGGAGTGCCAGGACTATGGCAGGACTTGAAATAGCACCAGCCTTCTGGAATGAAGTATCTGAGATTGGTCTGGTCCTGCTGTTGATACTTCCACCATTGTGCTTCTGGGCAGATTTTTGGATCCATTACACAGGGAAAGGAATAGTTTGAAGTTCTCTCAATTGGCTGGTAAGGAATTAGATATCATGAATGGAAGAGTTTTGAACCTACAGTACATATTGGACTGCAGATTTCCTTTCCTTATCTCACATGGAGGGTTAAGAAAGAGTCCACCCATGTAAATTGCTGGCACATTACTGATTTGGTAGGAATATTGAAGCATGAGATAAATGAATCTTAATGTCAAATAGCTGGAAGAAGATGTTTCAAAACCTGGATGTAAATTCAGAGTTGTGACCTAAGAGCACATGTGCATAAAAGGCCCATGTACATAAACAAGTGATTTAAAAGAAACATTTCCTGATCTGATGGCTGCTAGAACTTTCTGAGTACCCAAATGCAGAATTTTAAATATGCCCCATGTCCATTCTTACTATTGCAGAAGAGTTATTACACTATCTTTTTCCCCCAAAAGAGGAAGCTATAAACAGGTATTGTTTTAAAAAAAAACCTCCCATCATTGAGAGTGAAAGGTGAAGAATCAGTCTGTGATGCTCCCTGGAGATTGTCAATTTGGACCCTGACATCCTGTTGTTGCATTCTATAGGTACTGTGTCCTAACAGGTCTTCCATCTTTCTGGAGGATTTAAACTTGACTGCAGTTTAGTGGTAATTTGAGTTGGGATTGAAAGGTTGTATTCAGGTTGATGTTGCTTAACGCACTGTAAGCCGCCCTGAGTCTCCGGAGAAGGGCGGCATATAAATCAAATTTTAAAAAAAATGTGGGTGTACATACGGTAGCTTTCTCTGTGAACCAGGAATGTAGGTGATATAACAATGGAAACAGGAAAAAGAATTGTGCCCAGCTGATCTACCAAGGTATGTAGAATTGTGCTTTTTGCAAGATTTTGCAGGATTTTCAAATCCAACTGATGCTTGTCTGTACCTTACGCAGCTTTTAGCAAAGCATTTCAATAGCTGCACCAACTTCTATCTGTTCTGCATGCAAATACTGTGGTGTAATATACATTTTAAATTCACATTAAATAGGGATTTAAAGGGCAATATTGAGCTTAAATAGACAAGCTTTAAATCACTTTGTACGTGTGCGTTGACCTCTTGTCACCTTTGTGAAAGTTTAACAATTCAAATTCAGAACTTGGTTTTCAGTAAGATCAATAACTGGTGCTACTGGGCTAATAATATGTGAAGTTACTACACAGCTTATTTAAACTATAATTAATTATAATCATAGCTTGGGTGAGCCTCATTAAATAAAATATTATGGTCTGATTGGCTTATGTTTGAAAGTCGTGTTAAGAATGGTTCATGAATTCTGATGAGCATTTGGGAATTAATTTTGGACACACCTAATGTACTACATAATCAACACATCCATCCCCTGGGCATTTTCAGATCTAACAGCATAAATCTTATTTTTCCCTTTCCCCCCTGTTGTTACCATGCACAGAAGAAGCCGTTTATTGATTTTCTGGAAGCCTGTCATCCTTCAACTAACTAATGTGTTATTAGAATTGTGCTCAATTTTTTGAATGCATTGAATAAACTTTACATTGCACAACTGGCTGCAATCTAGTAAAGTCACATTTAGTGACAGCAGAAATAAGCCTCGTAGCGACATTTTGTTGGATATCGTGAGAAAAGCTTTTATAAAGGGCAGAATGCAAGAACTTCCTTGCTCTTATCATTTTACTAATGTGATCTCCCTTGAAGGCTAATCTGTTTCCTTAAACTATCTGCATGTTATAACCAGCCATTTCCAGATAAATCTGAGTAGTCATCTTGGTAGTTAGACAGAATAACAGTAGCCAGAAGAGCGAATGCCGAAAAGAATCAATTTTGCCATATGCTAGAATGTTCTTAGTTCCATGAGATTGCTTTGATATTTATTAGCCACTGAATGGATTCACAGAGTAAATCTCTGCTGCCATCTCTCATGCCCTTCCCTCCTCGTTTCATGCAATGGGACATAATTTTCTTTTGGTTCTGTGCCATTGTTCTTCCATAAAGATTAATGCTGGTGTTTTCATCAAGATGTGCAAGGATAAGCAAGTTATTGCATTCACTCATTTCCTTGAGTTATTTACTTGGGGAATGAAAGAAGTGTGTTCATAGTGTGAGAGAAAATTGTTTGTAATTCACTATGAAAGCTATAATGCATGTTATACCACACTGCTGCTCATTTTATTACAGAATTTCTTGCTAAATGGACTGTATTATGTTACACACAGCAGTTGGCAATAACTGTTCATGTCTAGGTCCAGAAGCTAAGATGATCCTGGTTAGAATGTGAGTGGGAGGATACGAAGAAATTCCTCTAGCAAGAAATACAATGTAGTGTAAAATAGATTGAGAAGTCAAGAAAAAAAATCCCACGAAAATTCCATAGCAAACCACTTCCATGCTAGGGTTAGAAAAGTGCAGGTTGCATTCATGGGGTAACCAGGAGTTGAGTTGGACTCAGGATATCCTGTACCTATGTTAACTATTCCTCCGATGGGCTATACATCTTCCCTTAAACCAGGGGTCGGCAACCTTAAACACTCAAAGAGCCACAAAGGTCGTAATTGGAAGCCCCTCATTCAATTCTGGAGCCGACCAGAAGTCCAGTTCCCCCACCATAGAGTCTCCTCCTAGCATGGCATCCTATCTTTCCTAAACAAAAGCCTTATCAATTGTGGAGCTGACCTGCGACAGGGAGCCGCAGCAGTGGGATGAAAGAGCCACATGGGGCTCCAGAGGCCCAGGTTGCAGATCCCTACCTTAAACTCTGACATTTTAAGCACTCACCTTTTTTCCCTGAGCAATGTGCAAACTAGGTTGGGATTAGTGCACAGGGAGAATTAGAAGTATTGTACATTAGCTCACTGGCTGAAGAAGAGTAGCTGTTCCAAATTGCCACCATCAAACATCTCTGGCTTCTGTTTTGCAAAAGCCATCCTGATTTGCTACAGAAATTCTGATAGGATTTGAGACAAGCAACATCCTTGCCTAAAAGGCCTCTCGGGTTGGTGGAGTGGACTGGCATTTAAAGAACTAACCACTTTGGAACAAGAAAGGGAATTCCTTGAGGGCCCAAATAGCTGATCTCTACAGTCAAGTTTCAAGACTCAATGAGAGAAAATAGAGGAGGCTCCTTCTTAGCTCTGGGTTGAATGTCATGGCAGCAGCACGGTGAGATGTGGGGGCTTTGACTAATGTTTTCCATAACTAGGAGTTTCTTTGAGTAATGTTTTTAGTAGATTAGGATGTTTTTGAAGTAACAAAGCAAGCTGTGAATCAGGAATGTGCAGCCTGATAAGAACTGGTTCAAACCATCCCCAAGGACACTGACTTGAAATTTTGTGCTCTGAAAATTCATTATAATGTGAAAAACATGCCTCCTAAAATATTTAGATGAGCATTAACAAGATCATATTAAGAAATTATGGAATGTTACCTATTGCCCCAATATATTTGAATTGTATATAAAGTAATTCTCCACCTTTTTAAGCTGCTCCTCTCTTGATGAGTGTTCAGTGAGGCATCCTCTCTACTTATCTACATGAGTAAAGAGTAATTTTAATCTACTTTTTCAGCTAAGAGTCTGGGCAGAGGCAACACTGGAATAAATATACCATTGGCATTTCTGGCTAACAGGTGAAAGAGGCTTGATGTTGTCCTTAGCCTCAGGGTGGGGTGATTCTTTGACAAATGATAGTCACCTCATGGTTAGATGGGCAGCAAAAAATAAATTAAATAAATAACATCTCAACACAAATTTCCATTACAGTTTTTTATGACATTATAACAGTAAAAGCTCTGAGCCAGCTTTAGTCTAACTTCCCTGGTCTTTACTTCTGGATCTGGTCTCAGTTCTTCCTCATCAAGCAAACTTATACTGTTTTTCCAGCTTCATCCTGGACTATTTTAATTGCTATGTAGAATCTATTTCTGTGAATTGAAAAGTGTAGAGGTAGTCCTCGACTTACAACAGTTCATTTAGTGACTGTTCAAAGTTACAGCATTAAAAAAAAAGTGATTTATGACCATTTTTTACAGTTGCAACACTTGTGGCATCCCCGTGGTCACGTGATCAAAATTCCAACATTTGGCAATTAACTCATATTTATGATGATTGCAGTGTCCTGGGATCATGTGATCACCACTTCGGACCTTCTGATAAGCAAAGTCAATGGGGAAGCCAGATTCATTTAACAGACATGTTACTAACTTAACAACTGCAGTGATTCACTTAACAACTATGGCAAGAAAAGTCGCATAATGGGGCAAAACTCACTTAACAAATGACTCACTTAACAACATAAATTTTCGGCTCAATTGAAGTCATAAATTGAGGACTATCCCTATTCAGGAAGAAGGGCTGGGTGTATTTAGCATGAGCAACTTTCTGTTCTATTTTGAGTTACCCAAAAACCATGGAGCCATTGTAAGAAGGAGTGGTTGAATTACACAGAGTCAGGGGTGAAATGTAAAATCTGTAACTACCAGTTCTGTGGGCATGGCTTGGTGGTGGTGGTGGGGGTAATGTGACTGTGTGGGCATGGCCAACTTTTTTTTTTTTTAACTTTTCAAAGCATTTTTTCTAATGCTCTGTCTGCTGATCAGGAAACTCAGCTGGGATCGTCAGAGACTTTTCAAAGCATTTTTTTACCACCTCTTTGGCCAAGAGGTTGCAGAAAAAAATGCTTTGAAAAGCTTCTGACGATCCCAGCTGAGCCGCGCGATCATCAGAGCCTTTTTTTTTTACTTTTAAAAGCATTTTTTCATCGGAAGAGGTTGTAGAAAAAATGCTTTTAAAAGTAAAAAAAAAGCCTCTGATGATCGTGCGGCTCAACTGGGCATGGGGGGGGGGGGGGGGACTGCAGGGATTTTTGCTACCAGTTCTCCAAACCACCCACCGCCATCGCTACCGGATTGGGCGATCCGGTCCGAACCAGGAGCATTTCACCCCTGCACAGAATGGTATTTGGAGTGGGCTATTGGCTATTGTTGCAAGAACAATACTATATTAACTGATTGGCGGCCATATGATCATATGACAACAACTTGTGCAAACTGCAAGATTATTTTATATACAAAATTGAAAATAGAATCCTACTGCAATTTTGGCATTATCTGGCATTCTGATAATTTTATAACCTGCCTATCTATATAAATAAATAAAAGTGTAGGCAAGTTGTAACTCTGAGACTGGATTGCCCCTATTTCTTTGTGATCACAAGGAATAGTTCTAAAGAACCATGCTTATGGCACTGCTAACACTTTTAAATCTTCAGAAAGTGTTGGGAAAGAGTACTGGGCTAGATTTCCAGGACAATATTAGAAAGTCAAAGCTATCTTTAGACAGTCATTTCTGGAAAAATCAACATTGAATTATGGTTTCCTTGTCAATTTATATGCTCGACATTCTCTTATAATTCATTATGTGTCGGGGCTTGGTTGTTCGAAGCTGAACAAGGACTTATTTTAAAAGGCTTACCTATACTGTGACCTCATCAGTCACAAAAATTGACAAGCCTGAAACAAGTCAACTTGTCTAGTGCTTAATACTTTAGGGAGCTAAATGAAAGAAGTCTACCCATTTAATGATTTATTGGATGAAAGCAAGACTGTTAATGCTCATGCGAGTTGGACTTGATGGATAGTTATGCCTAGAAACATGATGTATGAAGCATTCCCACAACAATATGCGCCTGCCTTGTTTATATTTCGGTTAAGTTTATAAATGCACATGCTGTTAGAGATTGGGTAGGGATAGATAAGCATCCTCTTCTTGTTGTCATTAAAAAGTGTGGTTATAAACCCTAGTATTGTGTGTGTGTGTGTGTGTGTGTGTGTGTGTGTGTGTGTGTGTTTTGCAGATGATATCCAAGTAAGGCTTGTAACAAGTGTTTTTGTGAAACTGATTTCTGTCCCTCCCTACCTGCATAGATTTACTGGCTTGTCCTCTTGCCACACATTGGAAGCCAGGGATCAGTGTGTCCTTTGCTAAAGTTTTACAATCAGGGGTCTCAAAACAAATTATTTTCTAATTAAAACAAAACTAACAAGTAGATGGCAGCCTAGAAAATAATAATCTTAGATACTAGTTCATCAAATCTATACTATACATGTTTCAGGGACATGAATGAAGATACTTGATGGGTCTCACCATGGGACTATTGACCATAGTTATCCTACTATAACTTTCAAGCAGATTTGCGACGTTTTCTAAGCCAAATTTTGCATTTGGCCTTGAGTTGCATTCTTCAGGCATAATTTCCCCAAAATGTATGCAAGAACGGAATTGACATATTAGTTTATTAAACACAGCTCACAGACATCGTTTGGATGTTCAAAACTTGGTTTACTGTACATTTTGTTTGTGGGTAAATGCATATTTTGATAGATATATTCAAAACAGAGACTCTTGGAATTGCTGAACCAGCTGTCTGGAAGGAGGATAAATCCTTCCATTCTCCATCATCCAGTCAGAGCTGTGGATGAGAAGTGAAATGTCTTCAAAGAAAAACAAAAAAGTCCAAGTTGCCCCTTGAAAAAGCACCTTTGGGACAACCATGACCTGGATGACTGAGAATCTCCATAGACAAGGAAAAGAGACTGTTTCATCTGTTTATTTTCCAAACCTGATTTTCCATTCAATAGGGAGGTCTAGAGCAGATTGCTTTTTTTTTTTTTGGGTAGATGAAGAAGTATACTTAACTTTGACATGGTATGCTAGTCAGAAAACTCCCAAGATATTAGGTGGTGAATCTCAAAAGCTAAGGAATATCAAGCTTTGTTATTACATAGATAGAAAATCAGCAAAATGCACCTGTATTCCTCTGAAATCTGGGAATTCAATAATTATTATATGGTATCACTGGATACCAAACCAAACTTTTAAAGTCTTCATTTGATTTTACGATTTTGCCAAAATCTTTCCTCTGATTTTGTTAAATATTTTTTCTCATTTCTTTCTCTTATTCTCATGTTTATATATTTCTTACTAGTTTTTGAGTTTACTTTATTCTAGTGGTTGGCCAGATATTTTCCTTGTTCTGTAGGTTTTGGGTTTGTTTGTTTTTTTTACTTTTTTTTACTTTCCCCTGTTCATGAACTTTGAAGGCCTAGAAAAGGATTTCCCTTATGGTGTTTTTTTAAAAAGATCTTGGAGAACTAATGAAAGCTTGCAAGAGGTGGCTGATACAGAGATGTAGACTTTCCCAAACAACTTTCCCCACCTTTTAAACTACAATCAGTTCAAGTAGAAGACGTACAATACCAGCTATAGAGAATTGGTTAATTTTTTTTCCTTTTTACCATCACAAAATAATATTTAAAATCATTTTGCATCATTCGCATCATTTAACCATAGCAAAGTTTTATAGGAATACTATTTGCATCATTTAACAAAATTTAATATCCAAGAGCAGAAGCGGAGAGTATGGGCACTCCAAATTCTACTTGAATTTTAATATATAGGGTATGGACTTCTAAAAAAGAAAAAATAGCTACAGGATACAAGAGACCACATCTAATAACCACCCCTCCATCATTGCTTGAAGTGCAACACACAGGGAGAATATAAAGCTTCAGTTCTAAGAAGAATTGTAAAGGATAAAGAGAAATCAACTGTGTTAACAAAAATACAATTAGGCTTAGTGTACTTATGCAGAGGCAAATCCAACTGAGATAATTGAAACTTACTTCTGAATAAATGTGATTAGACCTGGAAATGTTAAGAACTTCAAAAGGAAATACCTTGACATTTATTTAGACTTATTAATTTGAAAAGCAAACTGTGGGAAAATAGCATAGAAATGTTCAGGTTTCCAGCTATAATTTCAATTACTTATGTGTGGGTTTTTTAAAAAACCATAAGGTAATTCATATATAATTTTTAAAAAGAATTCAGTCCCACTATTATATTTGGGAGGTGCGACATGTTTATGCTGAAAAAAAATCATTAAATATGTGTGTGGACATAATTTATATATATATATTTAAAAATTATAATCTTAAGAAAAAATGACTGAGTTTACTTGATCTATGCAAAATCTATAAACTTGGAGCTATCAAGATTTATCTTGATGGGCCATTAAATTAGATGTTATATTTGATAAAGCATGGAGGTACCATATTCATCACCCAAACTGCCTTAATTATTACTGGGAGTGAGGATACTGTAGATTTTTGAGCTGAATGTGAATGATTTTGGGAGACCTAATAAAAGGCTGTATGGTATGGGAATCTTCAAAAACTAGACTCTTTTGTAGGCCACAAGCATATTTTAAAAAAGAGTCAGGGTGCTTTAGACTTTATTCCAAATGATTGTACCTTTGCTGCTACTTCAAAGAGTTGGAAGAAAGTATTCTCAAAACATCATTGGAGTAAATCTTGAAGTATTGCATATTCTTTAAAAATAGTTTTTCAATGTTCACTAAAGTAAATGCTAAGGGGAGTGTAGGAAGGGAAGGGAATCATTTTGTGGCTGACAATCCTACGTTCTACTCAATAGATTGTTTTTCTCTCTAATCACGTTGCTTTGTGGTAGAAATATTGCTGTAGCAGTAATAATCCTGGTTTTCCTTTCCAGAAATAGTGCAAATAAAAAATGAAAGAATATATTAAATGGATTTATTGACTTCTGTTAGATATGGGAATTTATAGCTTGGCAATTTTTAAAAATTCTATATGTTCACATCTATTATCAATCATTAATCTGTTGGAAAGTTTCTGTTGGTAATTTGCAATTTAGTTTGCACATTCCCAATCATTCTCTATATCCAGATCAAAACAAATACATACTACTCAGTTCAACAAGTAATTAAAAATATATAGCTTGATGTTTATTTATTAAATGTCAACAACATTAACCACAAGTAACAGGCAAAACTGGAACCAAAAGGCGAGGAAAATCAAGGACCGAGAAAAATGTGAACAACAGGCAATAGATAAAGGACCGAGCACTTAATGTCAACAATCTATATTATCTTGCTATACATAGCTATATACCACAAGGTGGGTGTTTTCCAGAGCTGCTGGAAACAATACCAAGGACAGTTAGCATAGATCTTTGGTCATTCCTCTCAAAGCTTTTTTATATATAACTGCAGCAGAATGGAAAGTAGGGCATGATAATTGAATGAGAAACACACACAAACACACACACACACACACACACACACACACACAGGCCTTAAATCCTGTAATTAACCCTTTGGAATCATGGAAGTCTTTTATCTATTTTTGTTGAACAGTCATGCAGATTGTCAATCAACAGTAGAAAGCCAGAAGCACTCTTGACTTTTAAAATTTCCCTTGTCGAAAGTCCCACTGCTGCCATCTTTCTAAATTGAGGACTAGAATCCTTTCTGCATGTAAATCTCTTTTAGAAAATATTGAGTTTTAAAAATAAGCTGCTTGTCCAAATATAATAGGAAAAAATCTCTTCTTAATAAAATCCCTGGCTTGCATGCATTTATGTAAGTGGCATTTTACAGGCTGTGTAGAAACTGGCTTGTAGGTGAATAAAAATTGCATGAAGAACAACATAGTTTAGAAGAGCAATTATAGAAACACAGGATTGTATGGGACCTAGGAAGTCTTCTATTCCAGCCTGTCCTCATGCCATACTGAGCCATATTGAGCCTCCTTCTCATGCCACATTAGTTGTCCAGTCTTTTCTCCAGCAATGGAACACCCAAAACTCCAGGAACCAAGCTATTCCACAGCTTAATAGTTCTCACTGTCAAGAAATTCCTCTTTATTTCCTGGCTGCATCTCCCTGTAGCAAACTTCCACCCATTGCCTCTTGTCCTACCCTCAGATGCTATGGAGAATAAATCAACACTCTCTTCCCTGTGGCAGCCCTTCCAGTATTGAAAGACTTCTACCTCCGCTCATTCTTCTCTTAGTTAAGATAGTTCCCTTAGCTGTTCTTCATAAGATTTGATCTTCAACACCTTATCAGCTTTGATGCACTTCTCTGCACTTTTTCTAGGGCCTCAGAATAATTTTTGCATTGTGGTGACCAGAACTGGATGCAGTATTCCAAATTTGGCCTCATTGGTGCGGAAAAGAACAGTACTATCACTTCCTATGATCTTGATACTATCCTTCTATTGATGCAGCTCAGAACAATATTGGCTGTTTTGGCAGCTGCAACTCATTGCTGACTCATAGTTAATTGGTGGTCCACTAGGATACCTAAATCCCTGTTATAGCACTATGTTGAGTATATTATATACATGTCCGCTGTTTTTTCATGTCTAAGTGCAGGATCTTATTTTTTCTGCCATTGAATTGCATTTTGTTGGATAGGGCCCAATGCTCAAATCTGTCAAGATCTTATTAAATCTTGAGACTACCTTCCAACATGTTAGCAATTCCTCCCAGCTTAGTGTCATGTGCAGATTTGATGAATACCTCATCAATCTTCTCATCTAGGTAATTTATGATGTTGATGTGCATTGGATCCAAAACCAAACTTTGGAGCAAACCACTACATGCCTCTCTTCATGTAGATTTAATTCCATTAAGGATCATATGCTGAGTACAGTTGATAAGCCAACCGCAAACCTATCTGATAGTGGTGCCATCTATCCCACATTGTTCTAATTTAACACGAAGTAGATTGTGGTCTACTTTATCAAATGCCTTACTGCAATCTAAGTGTACTATATCTACAACAGTTCCTTGGTCTACTAATCTAATCATTTTATCAAAGAATGCAATAAGACTTGTTTGGCATGACCTGTCCTTAACAAATCGATTCTGGTTTCTAGTAATCACCTAGTTCATTTCAAGATGTTTATAAACTTGCAGCTTAATTACCCTTTGCAGAATTAATTCTATGTTTAAAATCAATTCATCATTTTTTTAATCACTGACTGTATAGAATAAAACTACAGATCTTTTAAATTTATTAAATCAAGCTACATGACAACAAAGCAGGAAATGCATATTTACACCCCCTATCCAATCAAGTATATAAATTGAATTAGGAATTAGCTCAAATTAGATATTTTTTTAACAATTTTTTAGTTTGTTCAAAAAAGTAACATACCAATTCCAAAGAAATTGACAAATAACAACAAAAATGGACAGAACATTAAAAATGTATATTAAAAAGACATATAAATATTATCTCCTTGGTTGATTATTGATAAATATATTGCAAAAATGTTAGTTTCTCCCCCTTGAGATGCATACCCACAATCTATTAATTTCTACATGTATTTACGATGAACTTAGCTTACAATCTATCTACTATATGTAAAAACAAAATGGTTAACAGGCAAATCAACAGCAAAGTTAAACTTCAAATCCCCTGTTAACAATCTGCCATTGTATTTAACTCGTAGAAAGTCTACAATGGCTTCTTACCTGCCAAACATCATCATAATCACTATATCTGATCTATCTGGGATGAAATATCATCATTTGGTTGTTAATAATAAAACTTTCCCTTAAGATTTTTAGTGAAAACTTTCACAACAATATTTCATCCTCCAATATCTTAAACCCCTGCTTTAAATATCTCCACTCTTGTCAGTTGTTGTCTGGTTAAGTATAATAAATCCATTTTCCAAAACTCATCCATCTTCCCAGAAAAGTCCAGTCCAAATTGTTTACAAATCAGGTATGTTAAATCCATCACCTTAAGAGAGTCTAGTTCATCACTCATCAATTCTGCCAATGCTAAGTCTGTAAAATCCAGATCTATTTCAAATCCCTGCAACAAGCTTCTGCTTTCCAACCAAACTGCTTCTTCTTCAAATTTACCAGCATGGACTTAGATTCCAAACCATCCAATTGTAGATCTGGTTTGGCTGAGATTGTTTGTATCTGGGTATTATCTTTGGATTGATCTGAAACCCAGGTAATTTTGACTTCCGCTTCCGGTTCCGCTGGCGACAGACTTTGATCGGGCTAGCTCTGGCCCCAGAGTCTGATCCCCCCCATCTGGAGGCCCTTTGGGCCAAGCGCCCCATTATTGGGGCGTTTGCCATTTGAGGGCGGCTCGCCAGGGGTCCCCTGCCTCACTTCCAGGGGCCGGGAGGCCGATGCTGGCGCGCCCGAGGCTCCAGGGGGGGCGGGAGGCGATCGGCGGCTTTTTTTCGAGGCCGCCGAGGCGCCACAGCGCCTAAGGGGACTGGTGCTACCTAAGAAAGCACAACGGACTGTACTGACTGATTGCAGAGTGGAGCAGGCATCCTGGAGGCGAGAGGGGGGGTTGGAGTTCCCCCCCCCTTGTAGCTGGAAAGGTGCCGTGGCAGAGAATTAGGGGGAAGGAGATGGGGTGAAACCCCTTACCTTTCTGACTTTTCCTTGGAGGATGGCTGTGGCAGAGCTTCTTGGAGAGGTCTGGTGGCCCCTCCCCCCGGCAGACAATGGCGGCGATCTGACTTCCTGCTTCTTTATTTATGATTGAAGACAACATTCTCCTCTGGCTTCCTGTTTGACCTACTCTATACTTCGGACTCGTTGCTCCTGTGAGCGCCCACTGGTGGACAGTTGAAAAATTACTTAGATTGCGAATCCCTCTTTCTTCTCTGGAGGTTTGCCCTTTGATTTCTCATCTTCTACTGATCTAAGATGGCTAAGGGCCACAAATCAGCAGCAACTGACATGGCGAAAATTTTGGAAAGACTGGCAATATTGGACCAAAAGTTGGACAAGTTAGATGACGTCCAAAAAGGATTATCTGAAATTAAATCTGAAATGACACTTATGAAAAAAGATTTAAATGATGTTCAACAGCTGGCAGAGCAAAACAAGAAGAAGATGGGGGGTCTGGAGGGGGAGGTACGGGCACTCCAGAAGGTGGAGGATGGGAGAGGAAATGCAATGTTAACCTTACAATTGGATAAGATGTCTTATTTTCTCAGGTTCCAAAACGTGGAACAACTTGACCAGGAAAATTTGAGAGAAGTGATGGTTAAAATGTTGGGTGAATTTTTAGAAAGAGATTTGGAGTCTATTGGAAGGGATGTGGACTTGGTGTACAGAGTAAACTCACAATTTGCAATTTTACATAATCTACCAAGAGAGATTCATATTAAATTTGTGAGAAGGGAACTGAGAGATGAGATATTGAGAAAACAAAGACTGGGGGCGCTGGTGTACAGGGGCAAGGAGATCACCATCCTGAAGCAGATTCCCAGACAGGTACGAGAATTAAGAAGAAAATATTATTTTTTATCAAATAAGCTGTACCTCAAGGGAGTAGGTTTTAGGTGGTTGATTCCGGAGGGCTTGATGATTTTTTGGGAGGACAGTAAGAAGAAAATTAATAATGTAACGGAAGCTAAGGCTTTTTTTGACCAACATAAATCCTTCCTAAGTGGAGAAGATACAGGAGCCGAAGAGGGGGAAGTATCAGATGATCAAGGAGCGGAGGCGGACGGAGCTGTTGCGGTCCGGGAGAGGGAGGGAAGCCAGACCATGGTTTTAAGAGCCAGAACTAGGAAATGAAGAAAGGAGGGGAATCTATTGTTTAAGGTTTTTTTAATTGACATTTTTCTTTTCTCTCTCTTCTTTTATTGTATTTTGTATAACACTCCTTTTTTTTTGTTTATATAATTTTTATATAACCTGGTTGTTTGTTTTGATTTAAGATAATAATGTCTGTTGTGTGAGAAATTTAAAAAAAGAAAATAATATGAAACCCAGGTAATTTTATCAAGCTTCCTAGCAAAGTTTTCAATTTGAATTTGTAGATTAAAAACACTTTTTTCTGCAAAGATAGCCCAGAAGGCTTTAGCTTTAACTTGGTGCATTATTTGCATTTTTAATATAAAGCAAACTCTCGTGTATCTAAACTTACACAACCAACAAAAACAATTTCTTTTAAAATTAAAAAAGAAAAATGTACTGCAACAAAATGGCCACATAAAAACTTAAAATGATATATCTCATGATGAAACCGTGAAGCAAAAAAGGAACAAAAATCAAAAATTTAAAAAGATTTTAAAATTTAAATTTAAATTTAAAAAGAAAAAATCCAGACCAAAGCTTTTTAAGAGTGAAATCTAATATAGATATGAATCCAGTCTGGTCAGTTTCACTACTCAGAAACTTGCCCTTAGCTTCCATATGGAAAATAAAAGTAGTTCAAAGCAAAAAAGAAGCAAACAATAAAGCAATGGGGAAAAAAAACATTAAAATCCAGCAGGGGGTTAGCATACATCATCCTTCAATCAGTTAGTTAACTTTTAAAAATAAGAAACAAAAGAAAAAAACTTTGAAATGTGCAGTTAAAACCCAAAGCGTGCTTTAAAAAATGAATAGCTGAGAGGAAAGATGGAGTCTAGGACTCTGTGATTGCCCCTTCTAGGGATTGCAATATCCAGTATTCCTCTTCCCAGGAGTGTCCAAGGTCCACTGAAGTGTCTACCTCTTCCACCAGAGTGTCCACCTAAGAGTCATCTTAGGTCATTCCTAGTGCTCCCATTTGATCTAGGAACCTTTTGCTTTGGCAGCAAAATCAGCTGTTCTTCAGTAGGAGAAATAAATCCCTCCCACCACTCAGCATACCATCTTGGAGGGAAGTGATGAAATGATGTATTCCATTGTCATTTCTTCATGATATGATTCTCTGGCTGCTGTTATTCTTTAAAAGTAGAAAAACAGTTTATTTTGAACTTTTTTTTTCAATTTCTTAAAACCCTGGACTTACCATGGAAGATTCTTTTGCTCTTCATTATTATGTATCAGTAATAGAAGCTTACAGGTAAGCCTACTGAAAACCTATGTTAAAACCCTAAAAACCTAATTTGAAAGATTGATGCATGTTTGAAGGTATGGTTTGTTTCTATAGATTGTCTGCAATTGTAAAGCATTGGCACATGGTTGTATATCATTAAGGAGTTGTTCAAAGTCTCTGGACTCAGAAAATATTTGGAATCCATCATTCTTAATGAATTGAGAAAAATATAACTGGTCTTTTCTTCTATCTCTCCTTTCCCTTCTTGCCTATCACATGAAAGAATATATGTTGTTCTTATCATATAGGCTAGTCTATTTTAAGGCCTTGGTGTAAATTCATTTCTCAATACAATGGGTAGCAATGAAATAATGAAATAAAGTAAAATAAATAAAAATTAAAAAAAGCTTGGAGACAAATATAAGAATGAATCAGTTGGTCTAATTCAGTTTCATTCCATTTTTCTTATGTTTATCCTTACATTATATTTCTGCATAAAGCTGTGAAAATGTGAAATTACCATAAGGATGTAAATTAGAGAAATGGAATGAAACTTTTATGAAGGTTTTATGCTGTGTGAAATGTGAACAAACTAATTATTGGTGAGAACGAAAATTTATTGTGAATTAGTTGCTTTAAGGGCAGCATGTGATAAAGTGAATGGGCTTGAATTATGGATATTTTTATGTGAATGCAGAGTTGAATGTTAGATTCTGAATGTAATAAGAGTATACAATCACAGTTACATAGTTTTCAAAATAGTGGTAAAAGTATTAGGCTAAAAACTAAGAGACCTTTAATGCTAGTTTCTCCTTAGGCAAGAAACCATCTGGATGACTATAGCCAGTCACTATCTATCAGCCCTTGGAAGAAGATAATGGCAAACCACATTTGAAAAACTTTGCCAAGAAAACTGCAAGAAGTTGTCCAGGAGTCAAAAACTAACTCAAAGCTGTACGCACACACACATGAAATAAAACATGAATTACAATATTCAGTACTGAATAATATTACCATAAAACAAGGGATTGTCACTTTGAATCAGGGGTGAAATGTAAAATCTGTTACTACCGGTTCTGTGGGTGTGGCTTGGTGGGGGGGGGGTAATGTGACTGGGTGGGTGTGGCCAACTTTTTTTTTTTATTTTAACTTTTCAAAGCATTTTTTCTGCAAATGCAAAAAAAATGCTTTGAAAAGCCTCTGTCGATCAGGAACACAGCTGGGATCTTCAAAGCCTTTTCAAAGCATTTTTTTAACCACCTCTTCCACTGAAGGGGTTGCAGGAAAAAAATGCTTTAAAAGTCTCTCTGATGATCCCAGCTGAGTTGCCTGATCGTTTAAAAAAATGCTTTGAAAAGTCTCTCTGACGATCAGGCAACTCAGCTGGGATCGTCAGAGAGACTTTTAAAGCATTTTTTTCTGCAACCTCTTTTGGGGAAGAGGTGGTTAAAAAAATGCTTTGAAAGGCTCTGAAGATCCCAGCTGTGTTGCCTGATCGTCAGAGCCTTTTCAAAACATTTTTTAAACTGCCTCTTCCCCGGAAGAGGTTGCAGAAAAAAATGCTTTGAAAAGCCTCTGAGATCCCAGCTGAGCCGCGTGATCATCAGAGGCTTTTTTTTTTACTTTTAAAAGCATTTTTCAGTGGAAGAAGTTGTAGAAAAAATGCTTTTAAAAGTAAAAAAAAAAGCCTTGGATAATCGTGCGGCTCAGCTGGGCATGGTGGGGCTGGGTGGGGTGGGGGGCAGGGATTTTTGCTACCGGTTCTCTGAACCACCCGCCACCATCGCTACTGGATCGGGCAATCCGGTCTGAAACGGGAACATTTCAACCCTGCTTTGATTGTTTATTACACTGATGGATAACTGTTTAAGGAATGCTTGTGTTGATAATGTGTGTTGAATATACTTTTATATTTATCATACCAAAATATAGATCGATTATGACTCCATGAGGAACATCTGAACATTAATGTACCGAATTCCAAGTTATTGTAGATGTCAGGCAAAACTTTGTAAATCTTTGGAAGTTACACATAAATGGCAAATAAAAGAATAAGTGAATCTATATATCTTGATAAGATATTGTAAATTAAATACAGAATAAAAATAGGGTAAATGAATGAGGAAATGTTAAGATATAACAGTATTTGTAGAAATGTTGGCAGTGGGCAGAATGTTGCAAGGAATGAATGCTCAAAAAGGAGTGGATATAGAACAGTGATTTGAGAAATAAGAAACAAAAGGTAATCCATATGTATTGGTGTATGGATAAAGTAGAAGCAAGGATAGTTTCCAAGGATAGAAGGCTATGGGGAAGTGTTGGTGTAAAGTAGATGTAGTTGGAGTTTTCTTTTCGCTAATATCTTTAATTTTGTTTGCTTACTGTACTCTCCATCAGAGGTCCTCAACCTTGGTAACTTTAAGACTTGTGGACTTCAACTCCCAGAATTCCTCAGCAAAGCTGGCTGAGGAATTCTGAGAGTTAAAGTCCACAAGTCTTAAAGTTGCCAAGGTTGGAGACCCCTGCTCTGCATAACATTGCAGAGTATTCATTGGTTATGGATGTAAGTTTGTAAGCTACTTTTTGCTCTTCATTGTAAAAAAAAAAAAACCACCAACAGTACAGAAATTAAACTCTTTTTCTCTACTGTTTTGTATTTTTCATTAATATAAATATTTTGAAAGTATTTTTGATTGGGGAACATTGGAAAAGTCAGAATTTCAAGCTTAGAAGGTAAGTTTTAGATGCAATCATTTTCAATTTCACTTCTATGCATATGCTCATATAACTTGACTCAGAGCTATTTCTTTAATTATTACCGTAGATTGATTAGATCTAGTGCCTTTGCAGTGTACTCTCAGACAGATTTAAGGTGGCATATAGGAAATTGTCTTAAATGGTATATTGCCCAAGTATGATTACAAGCTTTAAATATTTTTAGTTTGATGTTCCTTTGTTCTATCCTTTTAAAGCTAACTTGACATTTGTATTCAACTTGACAACACATGGCAAAAAATTGAATTGTTTATGTATAATGTAAAGACATGCTTCTTTTGATTGTCTAGACACTCACCTTGTTCAGTTATTGAAATGACCCTGCAGGTTAAAGTTTTGAGAGGGAAAAAATCAACAAGTCAAACTCTTTTTGATAAGTCAGTTGAGAGTCTTCTCAACTGTATCATTTTTAATGATACAGCTCTTCAACTGTAGCTTGGTTTTAAATGTGGGTACTTTGTTCAAAGGGACGTGGTGGCTCAGTGGCTAAGACACTGAGCTTGTCAATCGAAAGGTCAGCAGTTCAGCAGTTTGAATCCCTAGTGCTGCATAATGGGGTGAGCTCCTGTTACTTGTCCCAGCTTCTGTCAACCTAGCAGTTCAAAAGCATATAAAAAATGCAAGTAGAAAAAATAGGGACCACCTTTGGTGGGAAGGTAACAGCGTTCTGTGCACCTTTGGCATTGAGTCATGCCAGCCACATGACCATGGAGACGTCTTCAGAAAGCGCTAGCGCTTCGGCCTTGAAACAGATGAACACCGCCCCCAGAGTCAGGAACAACTAGCACATATGTGCGAGGTGAACCTTTACCTTACTTTGTTCAATGCAAGCAAAATGAATAAGCTTTACACATTTACATTTTGCAATCATGTATTCATTAGGTGAAATTTCTATTATATGAATAAACACCTTTTCAATCTTGAAGCTATATATATATATTGTATGATTGTATGAAGCTGTATATTGTATTATTATAATACAAAAAGAGTGTATGGAACAAGACAGAGACTGTTCTAACTGTGATTCATTTGAGAGTCATTTTACCTCTCAACAAAGAGACAACAATGATTACTCTTCTCATATTAAAAAGTACGCAAAGATAAATAGTACATATTAGTTAATTGATTTTAAATAAAGATGACTTTGAGACATTTATGAGAAGGCAGCTAACAAAAGAAAGTACATCAACAATCCAAGTTAATTTGGCATGTAAATTTAAGAGGGTTTTTGTTTCTTGTTCAGTTCAATTCTCAAAGAGTGCTTGGACACATCCTTGCAGTTTTCTTGGGAAGATTATTTTAGAAGTAGTTTGCCATTGTCTCATTTCTAGGACTGAGGGAAAGTGACTGACCCAAGGTCATCCTGCTGACTTCGTGTTTCAAGCAGAACTAGAATTCACGGTCTCCTGATTTTTAGCCTGATATCTTAACTGCTATACCAAACTGGCCCTTAAACCAAAGTATATTAAACAAATATTGAATTGTGGCCAAGGCAATCAACAATAATTAAAAAATAATGAGACAGGCTCTTGTGGCTGCTGTACTTAGTGGGAATACTTTTTTAAATGAAGAAAAGTTACAGAAAGAAAAGAAAATAGATCTTAATGACAGAATGTGGATTTGCAATTGTCATCTTCACTTGGTCTCTTAATTTTCATTGATCATCTCCTCAGCTGAAGCAGAATTTCTTCCTGATCAATATTGTAAAAACAGGGTGTTCAATTCTGCCAAAGGCAGTGAAGGCATGAAGGTTGCAAAGGCAAATTTCAGTGGATATATATATTGGTAGAGTATACATTCAATGGAAATCTACACCTATTGAAATTTATCTTTGCAACATCATCAACAGTTCTAGCCAGGCATTGGCAAATGGGAACTTGAAAAAGGCAGAATTATCAAATTTACTCACAATTGCCAGAATTTGTAAGTACACAGTCAGTTTGTGATTGTTATACGTACAGTATGTTTTATAAAAATCTACTTTATAATAATTAATGCTGAGGAATATCTCGCAAATGGTATACTATCTGTATACCATACATACTGAGTATACCATACATACTATGGAACAACTTGTTTTGAATAATTTAATTCAACTGAAAAACCAAATTCTCTATGCAAAGTATTCAGATGAATGTTTCCAATGTTTCTATAGGAAACACTAATAAATAAAATCTTAAAGAAATTGGGTTTTTTAATTTGAAGTGTCTTCTGTTTCTTTCTACTGGGCTGCCATACATATCTAATCTCTTATCAACTTTTTGTAGGTATATTTTCCATTCTGTCTATAAAGAAAAACTTTCAGACCATTTTTTCCAAGTCAGAAAAGAGTTGATACAGAATATTAACAAGTTTTTCTTTTAGATATAACGCACTTTCAGAGAATATAACTGAAACATAAGTTTAAATATGAAAATTAAAAAGTCTTGTATTTCATTATTTAGAAAAGCTGAAAAGTTAGCTTGTGGCGTATTAACTGAATCAAATTCTATGCATAAGGAAGTGCTTAGAAATCAGATATTTCTGAACTCCATCAGGTCTTCATATTGTGTGTATGTGGTATGTATACGTGTGTACACACACACACACACACACACACACACAAATTCTATTGTATCTCATCAAGAAAATATTGATGCAGATTTACCCAATTCTGTATATTGTAAACCAGAATATATCTGTATCTCAATTCTGTATTTTTCCAGTGTTTTTAAAATTTGTGATTCAGTCAATAACTCAATCAAACGCTTATAGCATTTAATGAAGTACCGTATTTTTCGGAATATAAGACGCACCTATCCTTTTTGGTGAGGAAAAGAAGAAAAAGAAATCTCCCTCTGCCTCTGAGCAATTTTGCCTCGTTGCAGCAAACAGCCTGCTTTACTTTCAGTTTCATTTTCAGCATAGCTTGATTACCACAAGGAAAAAAAATCTGCTCCAGCAGTTTACCTCTTTGCAGCAAGCAGCAGAGCCCTGCACAAAACAGCTGAGAGCAAATCAGCTGAGAGTCCGGAGGCCAATCCAATCAACTTGTGCTGATTAGGCTGTGCTGAAGTTAAAAGGAGCTGTTTTTTCTTGCTGTTTGCTTGCAGGGAGGTAACTGCTGCGAGGCAGAGGCCAAAGAGTGGGGGCCAGTGGGTCCGCGGGGCTACATTCAGTGTATAAGACACACCTAAATTTTCACCCCTTTTAGGGGGGGGAAAGGTGCATCTTATACTCCGAAAAATATGGTATGTGCATGAAAAAATGCAGAGACAGGAAAAAATACTTGCAGAAATGGATAGAAAATATTGCAACATGCCTGTAAGAAGGTATGTGTGAAGAGTTTTGCCTGACAAACTTTTCATATTTTCATTAGGGTTTATTTTTTTTAATTATTAATACATTTCTAATTGAAAAAGGAATTTAAAACTAAAAAATGAGCAAATGACTCTAAGAAAGAGCCTTGGATAGTACAGTGGTCTAAAGCCCTGTTATTAACATCAGCTGCCTGCAATTATTGCAGGTTCGAATCTCACCAAGGCTCAAGGTTGACTCAGCCTTCCATCCTTTCTAAGGTAGGTAAATTGAGGACCCAGTTTGTGGGGGCAATAAGCTGACTTTGTATAAATATACAAAAGTATGAAGGCTATTGCTTAACGCATTGTAAGCCGCCCTGAGTCTCCGGAGAAGGGCGGCATATAAATCAAATTTTAAAAAAAAGAAGATAACCCTGCATTGAAATCTGCTGAAGTCAGCTATTGCAAACTACGGAATATTCTGCCCATATGCATATAGTGACTAGATCTGATTTAGTTTGAAGTTGTTTTTCTGTGGGCTCATGTTCTTTCCCCCTCCCACTTCTCAGAAAGCTTCCCTGGTGATATGGAAGATATGTACAAACAAAATGATCAGCATAGTGAAATACAATTAATATGAGGGAAAAAGCAATATTTGCTTTGCTACAGTACATCATGCACTGAAGTTACCATGTGCTTCCTACTATTTCTTGCTTGCATATGTTCCAAAATAGAACTTCATGCTTTCTGCTGCAGTGATTTACAGTTAGATAAAGAAGCGGTGCACTGGAGCTGAAGTAGCATGCAATGAAGAAAACCCAGGATTTTATGAGCAACCTGAAATTCTCCCTCAGTGTATACACAAGCCCTGAAAAGTTTATGCATTTGTTATACTGTGAAGATCAGTAGCATACTTTCTACTTTATGGGGAAAACCCATAATGAAATTAATGAGAGCAGTTTTGTGTAGTGGTCAGATTACATCAGATTAGAAACAGGACTCCGTGATTTCTAGTCTTGCCTGAGGCACAAAGTCAGCTGGGTGACCTTGGGGTAGTCACTTTCTCTCAAACACAGGATGAAGCAATGCCAAACCACTTCTGAAAAACCTTGCCAAGAAAACTGCAGGGCAGTCTAGGAGAATCAGACATGATTCAATGGAAGAAAAGAATGAAATTAATAGCAACTTGTGAAAATATTATTAAAATGTTGATATGGCTTTTAGGGAAGAACTATGTTTTAGATTGGGCCCAAAAAAACCATTTTTCTTAACCCTAATTGCAAACCAGTGTGATATAGTGGTTAAGGTGCTAGGTTAGAAACCAGGAGGCTATGAATTCTAATCCTGTTTAAGGCATAAAATCAATGACTTTGGGTCTCTCTCCCTCCCTTTCTCTCTCTCTCTCTCTCTCTCTCTCTCTCTCCCTCCCTCCCTCCCTCCTTCCCTCCCTCTTGCCCTCTCTCTCCCCTCCCCCTCCCCCTCCCCCTCTCCCTCTCCCTCTCCCTCTCCCTCCCCCCCCCCTCCCCCTCCTTTTCCTCTCCCTCTCCCTCTCCCTCTCCCCTCTCCCTCTCCCTCTCTTTCTCCTTCTCCTACTTCTCCTTCTCCTTAGGCTACTTTACAGAACTGTTATGAGAAAAATAAGAGGAGAAAGAAGAATATAAATTTGTGCCATCTTGAGTTACTTATAAAGTAATAAAAGGAAATAAAAATGTAATAAATAAAAATAAATAAAATATTATATAAATAAAATAAAATATAAATAAAAAATAAAAATAAGCCATTGCTCCCCATCTCCTGTAACCAAATGCTTTCTTTGGTCCTCTGGAAATTTGATTCAGTAAAAACTAGTGGAGATAATGCAAATAGAAAAGAACCAAGCTTATAAAATGGCTTTTCTGCAAACTTTATCACTTTTCTCCAGCTTCTTTAACCATCTTTCAGAACTTTTTGACAGCCAATATATCACTTTAATAATATTTAAACTGACTTTTCCTTCACATTAAATAAGGGAGATGAATCGGGTAGAGTCATAATCCTTTGGTGGAAGCCATAAACTGATTAATTTCTATAATAGCTATCGTAATAATGTAATAATGGTAATGAGGATCCACAAAATGGATTAAAATTACACAATTATCTCTATAAATAAATAACATCAAAGCAAGACCATATTTGACCAACAATATGTTTGACTACCTTCACTCCATTTAGTCACCTTTCTAGTTATGATGTGTCTGTGGCCTTTTTCTAAGCTTTGAAAAATGATTTCTCAAGAAAGAAAGATCACTGACATTAACAAGAACATAGTTCAACCTATTATGATTATTGGTTTTCTGGGCAAAGATTCAACTGCTCCAAAATAAGGTATGTTCTCTTCAATTGCATAGTCTAATTTTTTTTATTACTTTTGAGCCAATTTGATTAGTTAAGGCTTAATATAATGTTCTCTTCCTTACTCTATATCTTCCAAATTAACTAATTGAAAATGGCTATTGAGGGAAACTTTCCCTAGCATAAACCAATCTAATATTAGCTTTCTGTTATTCTGCATGGAAATTCATCTATGAACTCATGAAATTATGAATATTACTACCAATGTGCCAGGGGTGAAATGCTCCCAGTTTGGACCGGATCACCCGATCCAGTAGTGATGGCGGTGGGTGGTTCGGAGAACAGGTAAGAAAAATCCATGCCCAGCTGAGCTGCACAATCATCAGAGGCTTTTTTTTTTTTTTTTTACTTTTAAAAGCATTTTTTCGGTGGAAGAAGTTGTAAAAAAAATGCTTTTAAAAGTAAAAAAAAAAAAGCCTCTGATCATCATGCGGTTCAGCTGGGATGTCAGAGGCTTTTCAAAGCTTTTTTTTCTGCAACCTCTTCCGGGGAAGAGGTGGTTTAAAAAATGCTTTGAAAAGGCTCTGACGATCCCAGCTGTGTTCCTCGGCAGAGGCTTTTCAAAGCATTTTTTTGCATTTGCAGAAAAAATGCTTTGAAAAGTTAAAAAAAAAGAAGTTGGCCATGCCCACCCAGTCACATTACCCACCACCACCCAGCCATGCCCACAGAACCGATAGTAACAAATTTTACATTTCACCCCTGCAATGTGCATGTGTGAAATTCCCCATTTCAAGACACAGTTTGTCAATAAAAAATTACATGCATATTTTTTTCTGTATAAATACAAGTATGGCACCATCTTCAAATTATGAACTAGCAGGCTGCATAGTCAGTGTGTATCACTTCAAATGTTGGTATGTTATAGTCTAATCTGGATCACTTTCACCAGCAGATTGTATGACTTCAACATTAACCCTGTATATGTGTGTGTGTGTGTGTGTGTATCATTTTTTTCTTCAACATTTTGGTGAGTGATAAAGGTATTGAGGTATTGAGCAAGCTTGCCCTTTGTATTCTATGCTTAAGTGGTTTTATTAAGGTATTGCCTGATTGTAAATTTTGTACAATGTCTTTCAGACCAACATAGTTTATTTCTATTTTATTATATACTTCAGTAATCACAATTTCTCACTATGTTTTATCACATTTTTATGGAAAATGTAAATTATTCATAGTTTATTTTACAGTACAATAATTATTTATTGGCTGCTTGTTCTGACTCAACAGTCTCCATAAAAATGCAAGAACTGCACAGGATCAGCTATCAAGTTATTTTTGAAGTACCGTTTTAAGAAATATGTCTTTGGGCATACTATCTCTGATTTTAAAGGTTCTCAGAATGAAACTTCTGATACTATTTATAATCCCAAGGAAAAATCCTTACTATTGTAATATTACAGAAGCACGAAATGATCATCCTTTTTCCCCAAAAGAAAAACATTTTCTAACCACAATAAAAGGGATGCAGTGACTCAGTGGCTAAATCACTGAGTTTGTCGATCAAACGGTTGGCA
Organism: Ptyas mucosa; assembly: GCA_012654045.1. NCBI lineage: Eukaryota > Metazoa > Chordata > Lepidosauria > Squamata > Colubridae > Ptyas > Ptyas mucosa. The sequence goes on along the minus strand of WNWU01000002.1, from coordinate 26,908,666 downwards.
GTTCAGCAGTTCGAATCCCTAGTACCGTGTAACGGGGTGAGCTCCTGTTACTTGTCCCAGCTTCTGCCAACCTAGCAGTTTGAAACCACGTAAAAAATGCAAGTAGAAAAATAGGGACCACCTTTGATGGGAAGGTAACACCATTCTGTGCGCCTTCGGTGTTTAATCATCCCAGCCACATGACCATGAGGATGTCTTCGGACAGCACTGGCTCTTTGGGTTTGAAACGGAAATGAGCACCGCCCCCTAGAACTGGGAATGAGTAACACATATGTGCGAGGGAAATCTTTATCCACAATAAACCACATAAAAATGATGCTTGTATAATTTCTGTGAAGTTGATGTGAAAGTATATGAGTTTCATAAATTAATGTTCAAATATCCATTCTGCACAAGGCCTTTCTATGCATAGCAATGTTCTAGTACAGTGATGGCTAACCTTTTTGCCATTGTGTGCCAAAACACACACATATTGTGCTGCGGGGGGTTTGTGCGCGTGCATGCCCACACCTATAATTTAATGCGCCCTGCCCCCCCCATATATATGTGCGCTCCCCCCGCTTTTGGCACGCAATGGCATGGAGGGTCCCGTAGGCCTATTTTTTCACCCTCCCCAGGCTCCCGAGGCTTTCTTGGAGCCTGGGGAAGGCAAAAAGTGGCATGCTAGAGCTGAGCTAGGGCAACGCTTGCATGCCCACTAATATGGCTCCACGTGCCACCTGTGGCACGCGTGCCATAGGTTCGCCATCACGGTTCTAGTAATATTTCTATTAGAGTTATCCCATCCTGTTTCTATTTGTGTAGAACTGTCCTTACTATGTATTGGAAGGAGAGTCCTTGGAACATGCTCACCGACTTTACCTGTGGCTAAGATCATAGCACTTGTATCAAGAAGTTGCTAAAAAGCATGCATAATTACCTCTTTGTTATACTCACAATAAATCAAATTGCTAACTCTCTGAAAATGTCCTGTTACTTGAGACCACCAATCTAATAAATCTCAAGAGCAGAATATCTAAGGCTAATTAAAAATCTGAGCAAAACCAAACCAGCATTTTCCACTTTAAAATCCATTGATGACTTCAGTGAAAAAGTTATGCCTACTTTCAAGCTGTCATACATTAATACTGCCATTTATTCTAACTAATAACATTCTTTGATACAATAGATTTCATTTTCATTCATACAAATGTGAAAAAATGTGTAATTCTATTAAAAGGAAAGAAATGTAATTGGCATGAAAATATTGTGCAAAGAGGATCCTAATGCAAAACGACATTGGAACTATGAAAGCCAATGGGCTCAGCTTTTTTTTTAATGCAAAATTAATCTGAATACAGACTCATTTCTCTAGCTTAATGACTGAAGAAATAAGCACAGAACAAATTTAATAACTGATTGCTGTCTCCCTTCCGAAGCAAAAATGTTGGAAATAGACACCATCATTTGTGCAAGGAGCAACTGAAATTGAAAAGGAAATCAAAATAATTCAGTTACCCATTCCTGGATCCTCTAGATATTCTCTTTAAACACACGTGGATGAAATGGTTTTTATGCTCTACACAGTTTCATGTTGGGAATTTGTGAAAATGGGTGATGGCTTCTCTTTCCCAAGTATAGCAATAATAACGAAAGCAATACAGTAAGTGAAGGCAAAGGGGTCAGATAGTCTAGATTGCACAATGGCAAGTAGAACTGTCTGAATATTTATAACTGACATTGTCAATTGTACTTTTTCCTGTATCTCTCCCTATTTCTGGTTGTTGTCCAATAAATCACCAGAGGAGAAACATAGTCAAGACTGAGACTGAGTTATGGACTCATCCAATTAAGCATTCTGGAAGGCATGATTGCTTAAGGGATTGAACAACAGCTCAGTTTAATTTTTTTTTAATCCTATAAAGTATTGTACCCTAGTAATTGCTTATTAAATTTTCAACCCCCCTATGACAATAACAAGTTTAAATTGATTGCTCGATGTGTTTAAAATAGAATCTGCTGAATACACAGCTAAAGAAATTGCTATAGGATCACTTATAGTTAAACTTGATTGAATGGCTAAACCATATAGCCCTTTATTATCTCTGTAAAGTGGAAGAGGTTTCCTGCATTTTACAGCAGCCAATCTGATTAAATAATCCTAAAGGGAGGAAACAAATTTTTGAAATGTGGAATGATCTGCCATTAAGTTTTAGAGAAAATAGGTAAAAACAACCTTGATTAATGACCCAGGTGTTAGCAAAAAGAAAGTTTTGCTGAGTCATCACATCACCTGCTGAACTTCTATCCATTCCCGAGTGTTAAAGGAAGCATCATGAGATCAAGATAAAAGTAACATAAAAATGTTAGATCTATTTATTTATTAAAATATATATCAGTGCCTATTGAAATAAGAAAGTCCCCCATTCTGTTTATTAGCAAGGCAGTCAAACAGCAGCCTTAAGGTAACCCCGTTTATCATTAGACAACAATATGAACTTGATAGCCTTGGAATTATTACTTTTATACTTTGACCAACTGAACTTCTAGCTTTATCACTGAATTTGTCTTTTCCATTTAATCAGGAGGTACTATGAATCAGAGTCAACAGTTATTATGTTGGTGGAAAACAACAAAACAAGTGAAAAATACTGCAAATACCTGTAAGGAGTAAACCCCTTGCTTTGAATAAACCCTAAGTTTCATACATCTCTGCTACTACTGAGAGTAACTTTATGGGAATTTTATATTCTGTAATATGTTTTATATGGTGAGATCACTTCTGATCTTTAAACGAATATGTTGACCTTATCAACTCGTATCTCTTCAACCATAGTTATGTCAGGAAGTAATTGGGAAAAGGACTTATGACCACAATTGAGCCCAAAATTTTTGTTGCTAAGCAAGACATTTGTTAAGTAAATTTTGCCCCCTTTTACAACCTTCCTGAAAAGTTGCTAAGTGAATCATTGCAGTTGTTAAATTAGTTATATGATTGTTAGGTGAATCTACCTTTTCCATTGACTTTGCTTGTCAGAAGTTCACAAAAGGTGATCATATGACCCCGGGACACTGCAAAAGTCATTAGTGTGAGTCAGTTGCCAAGTGTCTGAAATTTAATTACATTACCATGGTGTCTTAACATGAAAAATGGTCGTAGGTCACTTTTCAGTTCAGTTGTAACTTCAAACAGCCACTAAATGAACTATTGTAAGTCAAGGACTACTTGTATAGTTGAGTAAAGATCATCTGATATTCTGCATAGTTTATCAGCATACTTACACTAGCCATAATTTTCTTTTTTATTCTGCTAGAAACAGAGCCTCTCAGGTGATAAATATTTACTGTATGTTCCTCTTGCTTGTCAAATAAATATAACAAAAGATAGAAATAAAATAAACATAGGCTTAGCCAAGTAAACCAATCAGTTTGCACTAAAACTAAAGCCCCAACAACATGCACTGTTTTGTGAGTGCAGCAATAATTCTACCCCTTCGAATACTCCAGTGACTGAATTACTTGACAAGCCATTTGAAGTATAGCCAGTTGCCAGCTGCTATATCTAAGACTGTTCCAGTGCAGAATACAGATGCACAGTATTTACAGTTTATGGTTTAAACATGCATTCATGGATCACTTTAAAGACAGCTCAACCTCCAAAGTTAGAAACGCAGTGTAAACTAAATGGCAGATCATTCTAAATTTAAGAAACACAAGATTATTATTCTGCACTGATTGTGAAACATGAGTACTGCAAGAGATGTCCCTGGTTTAGGGACTGATGGTAAGTGCTGTCATCTATGATGGGTAGACAATAAAATTGAAACTGATCAGTCTGAATTAAGCTCTATATAAGTTCTCCTAACATTTTGTGTAGGGTCTGGAGCTTTAAAATACTGCCTTAGTTTAGAGACACCTATACAAGTATATGCGTAATAATTTATACATAGAATTCCTGTATGTGCAGGCCACTAATGAAGAGATTTCTTTAACCGTGATGCAAATCTGGAATTTGTAAAAAGCCAAATAAGGATACAGCTTTTTCCCCCCCATCCTGATTCCAAACTTTTTCAAATAAAGAATGTGTGGATCAGTTACAGATCCTATATAGACCATTTTAAAAAATAAAAACAAAAACAGCAGCAATAGCAACTGGAAGGAAAGAGATGAATCCATTTTAGGACAAGGACAAGTTATACTTCCAACTGCAACAGTATGAGCTTTTAGCTTCTTCTTTTTTTTGAGAGAGAGAGACAAAGGATGTATCTTACAATAATGCAGGACTTTGACAACACTTTCAGTTGAATGATGTGTGATTATGTGCTATAGTGTGGGTCTCACAGTCAGTTTAGGAAATAGCTTCTGCAAAGAGCATTGCAGCTATATTATTCTAAGCATGCAAGCTATGTGTACTGTGAAAACGAGAGAGGGAAAGAAAGAAAGATCTAGCCACGTCATCCATCCTGGAAAGTGAATCAGAAAATTTTTTCCCTGGAAGGCTATCCGGTGTTCTCCCAGCTGACTGTGGTGGATGAGCTCTGAGTGAGAAACATAAATCTGTTTCAAGATTTATATCCCTCTTTTAGACATCCCTAGTGATACTATCAATAGGACATTATTTATTGTCCCTCTAAGTGTTGCCATGACAAGTCAATATTACTCATCGAGCCTGTTACCTGACTTTATTTACTTATTTGTAAGATTTGTGTGGCCACCCATCTTGGAGTACAATTCAGGGTGCTTACAACAATAAAACCATAAGAACACTTTAAAAAAAACTCAAAAGAAAACCCAGCACCTCAGCCATCTCTCTGTGATGCCTTCAGCATCACCCAAAAGATCCCATCTCACTCTACCATAGTACCTTGAGGAGAATCCAGTTCTTAAGGACCTTCTAGGAGGCTAAAAGGTGGGGAGAAGGGTGCTCTATAGTATAGGGACTACTATAGAAAATGCACACTTCCTAACTCTCAATATATGGAAACATGTAAGGGAAAGGACCTAAAGCATACCCACTCTATCTAATCTGGTGTGAGTGGACAAATACCCGCATGGAGAAGCAGTTCTGTAATTCGTGTCCCATATAATTTTGTCTTCCAAAATCCATCCACTTGTTCTTCTAAACTTGTTTTCTTATATTTCCATTTCTTCATAATAGCCAATATTTAATTGTCCATTTGGGCAAGACTGGCTTTGCCATGACACTTACTGGCTGGCAGTCTTCATTATACCTGAAGGAAGTGGTCAAGCTTGGAGATATAAGGTAAGCTGGATCATATATTCTGTTCTCTTCCAACATTTTGCTGCCTTCATGTGAGATGGAACATGGTATATCACTGCAGTTTAGAAGCCTGCTTTCAATTGTGGAATGGAAACAGAATGTCTAATAATGTTTGAATCAGCTTTATGTTTAAAGATTTTATTTTTCTACAAAAACCCCTTCAATCTCACAATACTTATTTCATCCTGAAGATATTATAAATTTACCAAGATTTTTCTGAGCTAGATTCAGATAATGTGTTGGATGGTCCCATCACTGGCTTAAGTCGCCCAATTCTGAAATAATTCTCACTGTGAATTCTTTTATGTGCTTAAAGATTACCCCTTCCTAACCTTTTGTACAAAAACTGAGAATTTGCAAGCAGAATGTCTTTTCAGAAGAGGAATGTATCAAAACTTTTTCATCCATCTACAGTAATGAGGAATTTTGTCTGCTCATTGATTTTTTTTTAAATAAAATATTGTGACCAAAAACAACTTTTTCTGTCGTAAAAATTTATACATGTACCAGAGATGTTATGTTATCATAGTATGTAATTACCATACTTACTTTTAATTTCTGCAGCCAGTATACACGCTTATAAAAATATGATTAAAGTGCTTTGAGTTTTGTGAAATATTGTTATTTATTGCTATGATTGTTTCTAATTTACTAACAAAAGTGAATAGATTTAAAATGATTTGAAACATTGAAAGCTTCCAAAAAAACAAAAGACAATCAAAAAAAGTAACCAGTAAAATGACAATGGATAAAAATCAAACTAAAAATCAAACATAACATCCATTGTGCTGATATAGGATGAATATAAAAGAAGAAGTTAATTAAAACAAATGAGAAATCCCTGGGAAAAGCAGCATGGGCTGCAGTATTGTGAAAAAAAAATCACACATCCAAACCATATATGATAGAACTGGTCAACTAAAAGAAAACTTGGCAGATAATATATTTTAAAGAAATAATCAGTTTAACTGATATCGCTCATTATCACACACAGCATGAAATGATGGTGTTGCTATTTTCTTTGTCTTTTTCAGCTTCATCACTGTAGTGTCAATTGGAGACTATTCACAAAGGATCACTTCCAGCAACTGCCTGGACAATAATCAGGTATCATTGCTGCATACATTATGAGAGTGGGATACCAACTGGTTTACCAGATGCAGCCTTGGTGACAGAAGATGGACCTGATATCTGTTTTCCATGTCCTAGTAACTTGCAAGTTGGATTACTGCATTGGAAAGCCTTTATAAAGAGTTTGGAAATGTCAGTTAGCATTTCCAGATTGTTGGAAGTGCAGTGAAGCTACCAGATTGTTATATAATGCCCAACTATCACAGTAAATGATTCCCATCATATTTCACCTGCTCTCTATTCACCAGCAATCTATTTGGGCACAGCCCTGATTTAAAGGGCTAGTATATTCCTTTAGAATATTGTGCATATTCAAAGCTTCGGGGTTTCAAAAGTTCTCAAATTCCTTTTCTTGCAACTTGTCCAAACAGGATGGCCAACATTTAGCTAACATTTCCAACCGTCATAGAAGTCTTAAAGTAGGCATTTAAAAAAAATGGAGTGATCACTACGGGAATCCTCTAATTATGTCATGTCACTCACTGATATCACTGCAAAGGCATTGATTTCCTTTGTGTCATTCCCTTTGGTCAGCCATCTGCAGAAGAAAAGCCTATGCCATTTCTATGGCCAAATGCAGAAGAAAAGCCTAAGCCAGTGATGGCTAACCTTTTTGCTGTCACGTGCCAAAAGCGGGGGGAGAGTGGGGGGATCGTCCGTGTGCGTGCCCACACCCATAATTCAATGCCCATCTGTGCCCCACCCTCCCGCGCACATGTGCGTGCTCCCCCTGCTTTTGGCACATGATGGCACAGTGGGCCCATTTTTCACTCTCCCCAGGCTCCAGAGGCTTTCTAGGAGCCTGGGTAGGGCAAAAATGGCCTTCCTCAACCCCCCTGGAGGCCCTCCGGAGGCCAGAAACAGCCCATTTCCTGACTTCCAGTGGGCCCGGAAGGCCCGAAAATCAGCTGGCCGGCAGGCACATGTGTGCTGGAGCTGAGCTAGGGCAACACTCGTGTGCCCTCAGATATGGCTCCACGTGTCACCTGTGGCACCCGTGCCATAGGTTCGCCATCACAGGCCTAAGCCATTTCTATGGCCAAATTTATTTAATTGGATTTTAGTGTATTTTAAATGTTGTATTTATATGTTTTATTTATGGCTGTTCACCGCCCTGAGTCCCCCGGGAGTAGGGCGGTATACAAATCAAATAAACTTGAAACTTGAAACTATGCATGTGCTCTTTGTACTTTGATTTTATAAACCATTATCTTGACAAGACAACTTTCCCTTTGAAAGCTTTCTTCTTTCAGGATAGTTGTAGTGAACAAGCAGATGTCAGAAAAAAGTTATTGGGAGTGACACTGATGGAAGGCCAGGTTTAATTAGAACAACACATTGTGATTTTTAAAAAAAACTTTTTTAAAAAAGCACCTGAATAAGGCCACTGTGAGATAGAGATAGATGATATACAGCACAGGTGTCAAACTTGATCACATCATGTGATGTATTGTGATTTTTTTGCCTTTGTAGACCTGGGGTGGGCGTGGCCTGCACATGATGCATCTGACCCGCGGGTCACCAGTTTGACACCCCTGATATATAGGTTTTCCCAATAGTTTTTTAAAAAATCTGGCCTGTCCATTTTACATAATTGTAAGTATAACCTTGCTCTACTTCAAAACATTAAGCCAGTAAAGCCAGGGGCCTGAGTGGCGCAGTAGACTAAGGCACTGATTAACATTCAGCTGCCTGCAATTACTGCAAGTTCGAATCTCACCAGGCTCAAGGTTAACTCAGCCTTCCATCCTTTCTAAGGTGGGTAAAATGAGGACCCAGATTGTGGGGGCAATAAGCTGACTTTGTATAAATATACAAAAGTATGAAGGTTATTGCTTAACGCATTGTAAGCTGCCCTGAGTCTCCAGAGAAGGGCGGCATACAAATCATTTTTTTTTTTTAAAAAGGCTCCCCCCTGCTTTCAAGTTATACCTGAGCAAGATCCAGTTACATGTAATAACTTCTTTCTCTTGCATGAATCTATCCAGATCTGACATGGGATGCCAACTACCTGTCCTGTACATAGATACGTGGCTGACTTTGAGAAGGAAAGCCTCAGTGGTGAGATCAGGATCATGGTTATTCCTCTATAGAAATCCATCTGTTTTTGATAAGGGTTGAATATCTCTGATGTTTGTCCCCTGAGATATGCCATCCTACAAAATGGATGAGATTAGAAAATAGAATGTGACACACATTCATTGTATTTAAACTACAGTGAATGTCTGCTGTATTCTATTGTGTAATCTCATCTCTCTCTTTTTGGGCTTGTTAATGTTTTAGTGCTGCCTTCTAGTGTCTCAAAATGCTTGGTATTTGTTGCAATATCCAGCTTTTATACTTGATTGGAGTTCTTGGTTGCAAATGACTTTAGTTTTGAGTTTCACTCTTCCTTCTGCTTGCTGAAACCAAAATGCCACAGCTTTAATTTCAGTTAGCTCCAAGCTCAATATACTGCTGAATAAAAAATCATCAGAGATACAAGTGCCATTCTGTAGCTAGCAGGATAAAAACAAAAAGAAGGCATCCCTCTTTCTTCCTTCTCCCTCCCCCCACCCAAAAAAACCCAAAACCCAGGTGTGAACTAAGCACAGCTAAGAGTGGCAATTCTTCTGTCACAAACCCTTTCAAGTGATCTTCATAGAATTGTTCTATGTATTGGGAATGCTTTGGGAATTCAAGAAATGACCACAATAATGGGCAGTTACAGAACCCTTTCCATGATAGCTTAGGCATGAAATGAAGTTTCTTCCAAAAAAACCCAAAACAAAACCCAATTCTAAAAATGACTTCTACAAACTTTGTAATCCTATGAATATTTTCAGAATGGTTCCATAATGAGTCTGAGATATAGGAATGTTGGGCACGCAGTGGTTCAGCAGTTAAGACCCTGAGTCTTAGACCATGAAAAGTCTACACTCAGGAATTTGAGACCTGAGCGCCACGAGACAGAGTGAATTCCCATCACTTGTCCCAGCTCCTGCCAAGCTATTATTTTGAAAGCATGACATGGAATTTAGAAATGTAAATGGAAGTAGATGAAAAGGTACCATCTATAAGCATGGGGAAGGTGACAGCACTTTGTGTTTCATTGTACACTCTGTGCTGTGCTGTGATATGATGCCAGCTAAATGCCTGTGGAAACATCTCCAGAAAACATTGGCTCTTTGGCTTAAGAAATAGAGATGAGCACCGCCCTCCTAAAGTCGGTCATGACTAGCAGGGTAAAACACCTGAGGATGCCTTTATCTTTTATAGGAATGATCTGAGATTCTGATAGATATTTCCCATTAATCTATCATCACTGAAGGGTTTTTTTCCCCTTCAAAAGCATCCGTGTAAAGAATAGGAAGTCAATCGGCAGTGCCATATTTATTTATTTATTTATTTATTTATTTATTTATTTATTTATTTATTTGAATTTGTCAAACAAAAATGAGAACAAGAATAAGAGAATAAAAATCCAATGATAGGGACGATAGGCACATTAGTGCACGCCCCTCTACTGACCACTTAAGTATGAAGTAAGGTCCACGGAAGTCAATTTGTGACTGAAAGTGTGAAAATTTGTAGCTGAGACAACCAAATCAGGTAGGGAATTCCAGACTTTGACAACTCTATTACAGAAATCATATTTTTTTTATAGTCAAGTTTAGAACGAATTACATTGAGTTTAAAGTGGCTGTTCATGTCTGTATTATTGCGATTAAAACAGAAAAAGTTATTTACAGATAAAACATTACTACGCACAATTTTGTATGCAATACCTAGGTGTGACCGCAAGCAATGCAGTTACCTAAACCAATAATTTTGAGCCTATTTTGAAGATTTGAATACTGTAGATTCATGGAGGGAAAAAAAGTTTCTCTGTATAACTAATGTTAACTTATTTATAACCTTAAAGCCAGGGGAAAACTGCTTCTATTGGCTTATCTTTTTTTTTTTCCTGGACACTAACATTTATTGTGTTTATTTGAATTCCTTTCTTCAGCATAAAATGCTACACTCAGAAATTACTTTGACAGGCAAAACTTTTATATGCTTTCTCTCCCCCGCACACAAACAGAGATTCAAACAGAGATTCTTTTTACTCTTCCTAATTTGATTTTAGATTATTTCCATTTATTAATAAAAATTATGCTTAGGATATGTATCTGAAAACTATTTTTCTGAGATTCTGGGAGATTTTAAACTACAAGCTAACATTCGATCCATTCTTTTTTCCTGGGCAATTTTAAAATACCAACATATTCTTATTTTCATCCATCTATCATCCATCCCACAACATCCCCCCACAAAGCTTTTCATTTCAATACCAAGGGACAGATGTTCAACAATATAAAAAATCATATTTCAATGAGCCTGATTTTCTATTCACTAGGAAACACAGAAGAAAACAAGAAGGAATTCAGAATTATATAAGAAACCTCACTCAGGTTATCCACTACAAGATTCAAATAGGCTCTGGGTTTCAGGTTCAGTTTTAGTTGATGTAATTTTTGGCATTACATCACATTACATTACATTTTTGGCATTTGGCACCAAACTGGAAACAAACAAATGGAATAAATGGGACATGAGTCATTCCAGTAGTTTAACTTTCCAGAAAATTATTTCTTTCCTGATTACTTTTGTACTCTTTTGTACCATCATGTAATTGGTGCATTACACTGCAGGATTGTGTAATTATTTATGGAATTTTGATACCAGAAATTAACCAAATATCAGAGCTATTCACAAACTTTAAAAAAAAACCCCAATGTAATGTAATAAAATCAATCTCTATAACTAAAGGAAGACAAAATAGGGTCACATCCATATGAAACTTGTTATTCTACTAAAAGTGAGAGGAAAGAAAAATGAGCTTTAAAATGTACTGACAAATCGTACAAAAGATCTGGGACATAAAACTTCTCCTAACTTCAGTTCAGCTTGTCTAAAGACATGAAAAAGGTCTTCTTATTAGGCACTGTAACCCAGAGAAAGATCATGAGTAAAAAGTATAAGGTCTAACCATTTATATTGGAAACGTTTTTATGAAAAAATGTTCTTCTGTTTCAATCCTCAAGCTAATTTAGGACTTCAACGATGGTTGCAGAGGATTGAGTAGAGTCAGAACAAATTGGAATACATTGAAGATTGTATAGATCTGTTTTAATATGACTATAATTGTGATTGTTTTCAATTATGTTGCCACCTTTTAAAAATACGTTAAAAGCAAGACCAGTGTTATATGTCAGACATTATTATATTGTCTTGAGAAATAACTGGAATATGGATAAAGGTAGCTTAGCGATCCGTGCCCCAATAGAGTCACCCAATAGGGTACATCAATTGACCAAAGCTGGAATTATGGATGATTTTTATATTCATGTTAAAAAATTCTGCATGCTATCTTCACCCTAGGAAAGATGATTAGATACCTGCCAAATGAGTTTAGCAGTTTAAATAAGTTTACCATTGATGCCCCTTTCCTGGAAAGATGAGCAAAAAGTAGTTATTTCTTTTCTAGCAAGTGATTTGTTCTTTATAAGCTGATTTTTTAAAAGTAAGAGAAATGATTTTTAGAAAGTGTGCAAAGCTAATTATGCTCTTAGGAGTTTTATCATCTACAATTTAAATCAGCATTTTCCTAAGTAGGATTGAGAATTTTGAATATTGCATGTGCTGTGCTAACCTTTATTATGGAAACCAACTGAGAATGCTAACCTAATTTGCATATCAAAGATATTTCCTACTGTACATTTTAAGCCATTCATGTACTTTATGCTATATTTTGCAGAAAATGGTGCTGGAGTGAAATTTCCTATGGAGATTCTTTTTAATTAGGGTGAGCAGCAACATTTCTTAAAGGAGAAATAAACAGGTTGGTCAATCATCTATTCACCCGCATTTGTATGTAACATTTGACACACCTAAGAATTATAGCGATTTGAAAAGTCAAGCATAGCAATTCATATGCTACATTTTCTACCAACAAAATTTGATCAAGATTCAAAGCCCCATGTTCGGACTGGCCTGGTTCTGCTCATAATATGATAGAGAAGAGTATCACAATAGTAAAATGAGCCTGCATTTCCTATTGTGTTGGAAGCAAAATGAGACAACTGTTTTCACCTTCATTTCTACAGGAACAAATGATTAATTATAGCTTCCCAACTTCAATGGACTCTACTGTGGCATACCAAACCAAACCAAACCAAACCAAACCAAACCAAACCAAACCAAACCAACACCACAAAAAACCTCTGTAAAAAACATAAAACCACAAAGATAGATCAGGGTAAAACTTTGTGAAAGCAACAGAAATCAAATCACATCCCTCCCCCAATAGTACAATATATTGTAATAGCAGTGTGGAAGATCATTGTTATTTCAAGGAGTTTAGTGACATGGTTTGATTTTTCCCTCATATTAAAAAAAAGCCTAGAAGTTTAGAGCTCATTCTGAGCGAACCTGCTTGTTTTCTATTTTTGCTTGTTGAATATAGCAGAAGTATGTGTGTTTGTGTGTGTGCGAGATCTGTGAAAGCTGTGAAAATCTTTCTTTCTACTTTCGATTCCTCTCCCAGAGACATGTATCAGCCAGTGAAGATCGGGTCTTGTAGTCTCTTGACCACAGCAGGCCATGAAAGCAGGCCTTGGGTGGCACAGTGGACTAAACTGCTGCTGTTAAAGTAGCACTTAGCTGCCAGCTGCCTGCAATTACTGCGAGTTCAATTCTCACCAGGCTCAAGGTTGACTCAGCCTTCCATCCTCTCAAGGTAGGTAAAATGAGGACCCGGTTTGTGGGGGCAATAAGCTGACTTTGTATAAAATAGAACACCGCTCGGGGGGCCAAAAAAAGCCCTACTTAGCAGGTATATACAAAAGTATGAAGGCTATTGCTTAATGCATTGTAAGCCTCCCCTCCGGAATAGGACGACATATATAAATCGAATAAATAAATAAATAAACAAACAAACAAACAAACAAACAAACAAACAAACAAATCATAGTGCCAGGTTTTAATAAAACCTTGTAGTTATGTTGCTTATTAGGAGCTTCTACATGGAACTTAGCATTAAGTACTGTGGAAACTGGCTGCACATACATTATCTCTGGTGTCATTATTAAGGAGCTCCTAACAACCTGTAAGAGATTTGGGTATTATCTTGCTTGGGATATATGCTTTTTATGTTACGCTGTTAAATCTGTTTGTTGGAGTAATAATAAAGCTTAAAATTTCTTTATTTACTGCTGTACTTATTGTCTTAAGATCCAAGAAAGAACCAATTGGCTGGGCATCTGATCACTGCCCTGCACTTGGCAAAACATACATTAATACATTAACTACATTAACAACATTAACCTGGGACTAAAGCCAGATTTTATGAGCTTTCCAGTAGCCTAGAAGACAGACTTTTAAAAACTCTATTGAGATTGTAAAGCAAAGTTTATAGAAGTGAAATAGGAGGGAGGGAGTTAAAAATAATTTCCAGGATTAAATAATAGGAGAACATATTTGATCTATTTTATTGATTAGAAAGATTTCAGATGACACTCTCTTTCAGTGTTCTCCATATTGGCTGCCCAAGAGGAGAAATGAACAGGGCCAGTTTTGCAACAACAGCATTTTGTTCAAGGGTATAGATAACCTAATCTTTTAGTTTCAAGAGGTTGACATTTCAAGAAGTTTAGTTTTTTCCTGAATTATGAAACTTAGTGAATCACCACCTCCAGTTATGAAGTGAGATTCTGATGCTTAGTAACAGAAAAAAAACCCCTCATATCCAGTCAACCTTTAGTAAAGACCTAAACATTGGAATCAAATCTAGAATTCCATTTCCTTCAAGAGGCAGTTCCTTCTAATATAGATTGACAGGAATAATGTTTTATTTTTATTTAGGCATTTTATCCAAAATGTGTCAAATGTTTAGCTGTTGCTTGCATGTTTTAATACAACTTTTAGAGTAGAGTATATTAAGAAACAAATAAAATACTGATCACAATTAAAATAAGATGAGTAAAAAGCATACATGATTGAAAAAGGTCAACTCACAAGTAACTACCTTTTGAAATTTAGGTGAAGTAAAAACTATCTTGGCTACAAGCCACTAAATATCTATGGCATACACCTGTTCACCTGGATACTGAACATCAGGCCATTGAAGCAGAAATATTATATCAAAAGGTATCTGACAGCGCTATTTTGTCTTAAACAATTTGACTAGATTAAAAAAAACCTTATGCTGTTCTTGCTTGTTACAGCTTTATAAGTTAAGGCGACATTGAGAAACTTGTTTAAATATTCACAGTTGACCAATTTGCATTAAATGTAGATTTAAGCCTCCTTTAAAACTAAGTTGTTGGCAGGATAGACAGTAATTATTGTACAGTTTATCCTATGCCTCTGATTTGGTTAGAGATTGTCTAACATGAAGAAGTCGGATTTTAAAGCTTTATTACTACTTATGGATAATGAGTAGCAGCTGGTCTGGTGGTAAGCAGTAATTCTCAAAAGATTGCACATAAAATGAATTTCCCCTTTATTCCTTATGCTTAACAGAACGTTTGTATGTATGTATGTTTGTTTGTTTATTTATATCCAGCTTTTCCTTTTGATGCATGAAATGGCATAACTCTCATTTATTGCCATAGCAGCAACACCTTCAACCAGGCCAGCATTAGAAATGGATGACCAAAAATAATTTAATATTGGTCAAAGCATGGTTAATAGTCATCCTACAAAATCCCTGATCTATTGGGGTTTTTCAATTTATTTTCCTGAAGTGCCCATGCTCCTTGCTTGGGAATGTGCATCTTTAAGAGTCCTGATTTTAAGGAGACATGGAAAAAAGGACAGGACTCTACAGAAACTTCATTTTGGGAAATATAGCATATAAAATCCATGTGACTTGATTTTATTCAAAATTGCTTGTCATTGGCATGCTTGATTTTATCCATGAACAATCTTGTTTTACAATAAACAAAGCAGATAAAATAAACTCATAAGGTGAGAAAGTATTCATATGGAATATTTGTTCTTTAAAATAGACTGCTGCAAATTTAAGTGAAGGCTAAAAATTTTGGTGAATGAGGCCAAGACCTCACCTTTGGTCTAAGGCAGGGTTAGAGCCCAAAGTGAACAGAACAGACCATGGACAAAGGCAGAGCTAGGATGCTCTGTTTGGTTTTGTAGTTTCGTTAAACTATACTAAATTATTTTGGGACATCTATTTCAAGTCTCAGAAGCAAAGGTGATTAAGGGAGTCAGAGTTGCAAAATAGGTGGTGGGGTAAGGTTGATTACAATATACATATGGCTTAAAAATTCGTAGGTTGAATATACACAATATGTTATACTACACTACTAGGCTAAAACTAGATTGGGTAGTTTGTGATTGAGTGTGTTATGACAAGCCCAAACAGATGCCGATCACATCTCAATTAATTCAGGGAGTTATCTAATTAACTATATGTTTTATTTGATAAACAGCATTCTAACTTTCAAATGGTGAAAAGAAAATAAACAAATGTTGACTGCAGATAGTTTTGTGTTTCCTTAGGCACTCATCCTATTACTATGCAAGTGTTCAATTGAAAAAATAAAGTTTAGGGTGTTTTTTTTTCCATAAATCCTTTTGAGAGAGAAATGAGTACAATTGATCTCTGGGTCTTCAGTATGGCACATTGTTAGTTAACTAGACTAAGGATTAGATGGTTGATTTAAAAATTACCCTTTATTTCCTTACCAAAGAAAAGAAAGAAAAGGAAAAAAAAAAGAACCCTGTTCAGGGGATTACCTCTCTCAATGATTTCTTAAGTAGAAGCCATTGAATAAAAATAAAACTGACAGCATTAAAAACCAAATGAATCATGAGAAGATCACTAATCCTTCCTTAGAATAAAATGCAGACCCTTTGCTTGAGTTCCAAAACAAAACTCCAAGGCCTTGAGCTGGGTATCTGAAATACCCTTTGAACTTGCTGGAAGTATACTGAGTTCTTCCTCCAGCATTTTTTTATTCTTGTTATTTTGGCCAAAACAATAAAGATCAGATTCAAAATCCGTCCAAATCAATAAATGCTGAGATGATAGGAAACTTCAAAAATTGTGAAATAAGGCCACACACTTGAATAATATCTCTGAGAGGTGTATTTCTCAAAAATGATAGAATCAGGATGAATATTCATCTTTATTTTATTAACATTGAATTAAATGAAATGAATGTTTGTGTGATGGCCATAATTAATCACATAATTCATTTAATTATGATAAGGAAAGTAATGTTTATTAGCCTTATTGAGGCTAATGTTGTCTTGTAAGCTTGACTAGCAGTTGCAATAGCCAAAAGAAGTTTTTTCACATACACAGGAGTCTCATCGGGTACTAATAGACCTGACTTTTGTAAAGCATGGGTGGGGTCAGTTTTTTAAAAAGAGACAAGGTGAAACAATGCAGCTGCTTTATATTTAGAAGGAAGGTGCTACACTACATCACAAAGCAGCTTTGAGGGGGTGGTTCATATGAGTTTTCATCCAAGCAACGTACACTGTGAAGGCACTTTTGACCTAACTTTATATAGTAAATGAGTATGAAAAGAGGCGCAGTGGCTCAGTGGCTGAAAAACACTGCTCTGCTCTGGTGGTTCAAGTCCTAGCATCTTGTGGTAGAATGAGCATCTGCCACTTGACTCAGCTTTTGCCCACCTAGCAGTTCAAAAACATGTTACATGCCAATAGATAAATAGGTACCATTTTGGTGGGAAACATGGTGACATTTCATGTGGACAGTCAGATCCCTGCCAGTACTGGACCTGCCCTGGTGCAATGCCCAACTGTGAGATGGTATCAGTGTGAGAGAAGGCCTTGGGTGATGCCACAAGACACCACTCGTATTTCTGTGTGGAGCTGGTTCATCCCATGTGGCTCATGGATAAGTGCTTCAGCATCCATATAGCTACTATGTATTAACATTGTAGTCGCTTGGCTAATTCCTGGTAAAATTCCCAAAAAAATATAGGTACAATTTCTTGCTTTGACGTTGTTGCTGTATGTACAACTGTTGATGCTTTAAAAATTGGCATCTCTGACAGTGGCAATAGCAAGAGCACAGAATACGAATGACCTTTGGATGGCCCTATTGTACTTCTGTAATTCCAGAGGCATTTTAGAATGAAGAAAGATGTTGGTTGAAGCACTATTTTCTGGATACCAAGGGAACACACATTTTTTTCATGCTTGAAATGTTTTCCAAGCATGTGTTTTTATTGTATTAACAAAGTGGAAAAGGAACCTTTTATACTTTTGAACTTAAGTTGTCCCCTCGTTTCCCATCCCCCAAATTGGGGAGAAAGCATATTACAGAGAAAGATGTTACACAGTCTTTTTGAGTTGAATATGTATATCCAGAAGTAATGAATAGAAATAAATATGAGAGCTAGCAAGGTTATATACAAATATTTCCTTAGATTTATATTGAAGACTAATTGTGTCTAACACTCTGATTAATCTAGGTACCCAATATTTTTTCATTACTCAAAGGTAACATAAAGTACCCAATATTTTTATCTTATTCAGAGATAGAGAGAAAGAAACAGACTGAGAAACAAAGATAAACAGTTACAGTAAAAGGATAGGTAGTGTAATGCTAAGATTTAAGAGAACCAGGTTCTAATCCTCCCTTGGGCATGGATGCTGGCTGGTTAATTTTGAGCAAACAATTCTCTTTCATTCCTAAGTGAAGCTGAAAAACTCTATTTACCAGCCTGTATTGGATTACATTGGTAGATTACAATCCAGAACCTTGAATGAAGAGACATTATCCAGTGGTATAAATCATTTGGGACATACCTTTTTCCAGAAATTTCAACATATATCCACTACAGGAAAAAAAATCTGTCTAGCTGTTATAGTACCATGGTAAAAATTATTTCAGAATATGAATGGACAATTATTTAAATACTACTGTCTACAGACTACTAACAATGATAGCGGTAAACATTTGTGCAATTGTGCAAAAACCATTCATTGCAAATTATATTTGAATTGCATTGCTGTTCTAGGATGGTTTTAAGTTCCTTTTCTGAAAATAATACAAAGTATTTTTAGAGATACAACATGCACGGAATTGGTATAAATTGTGTACAATAAATATGATAGCATGAATATACATGTATTGTAAAACAAATTGAATCTTGAATTTGCATGCCTCTCTCTACTATGAATAGGTCCTTCATTAAAACAAAGAATCTAAATCCATGGAGGTAAACTCTAAATTGTATGAGGGTAGGTCCGAAACAAGAAACCATAGGCTATTCATCTAGGAAACCTTGCATGCCTGGTACAGTCTGCATTCAAAATCTTCCAGAACATAAAGTGAAAACATTTGTGATGGTTAGATCTAGCCTGAGAACATCTTGAGAAATGAAATGCACACACTTAATCCTGTTCTCCTCAGCATCTTCAACAAAAGTCTTGGATGGTTTTGAACAATGTCCTATAGAACGGATTCAGGCACCCTGGAGAAACATGTAAATTAAGACTGTTATAGCATTTTAATTTACAGGGATGAAGGAAAACTTTCCATAGATGTTACCAGAAGTATCTCCCTGCTAATGAGAATTTCTACCTTGCAAACAAGTTTGAAAAAGAGTCATCTTATATAGTATAGTATTTTAGTTATACTCAAATGCAAATGCTACAATAAGAAGTGTTGTAACATCAAATTCAGGGGAAAAAAGAACACTTATTTTTTGTCCCAGGGTGGTTTTGGATTTATGTTTCTCAGGATAAATGATCCATCATGCTGCATGATAACGTGCATTTGAAAACAACAGCCACTTCAAAAGCATTTTGACATAAGCATTATGGATGCTAGTCTGCCCAAAGACTAAACATCTTATAAGATGCAGTCATGCCCTTGTTTGAATTCCTTCCTGGACTGTCTGGAACTAGACTGCAAAGGAAGAAAACCATAGCCTGATTAGATTCTGCCCTACATCCTGCTGAAGGTTATTTCTTTGGCTAATTGGATTTTAAAATTAGACATGTATACTGATAGTTTAACTTAATTCAGTGTCTCTCAAACTAGATTGGATTTATTTTCCTCAAGTGATAAACTGAAGTTATTTTGTTAGACATGTTTTTCTTAGAATCAAACAAGATAGTACACAAGTTGTGCATTCTTTTGACTCTTTATCTTCACTTTTCAAAGTAAAAGGCAGCATTTTGGAGAGGCAGTAGAGCGGAGAAGGCAGGGAAGGTGGCGAGAACACTTAATATTTTATACTGCAACCATTTCCTCTCAAAATGGCCCTGACTATTTATTATTGTTGCTATACATGTACTATCATTTACTAAGTTTATAATTTGACTTCATTATGATTCTGGCCAGAACACCATATCAAAACAATTTAAAGAAACAGACAAAGCACAACAGGCATCCAGAAAGAACCCACAAGCTCTAAAAAGAGCCATATAACAGCATCCTCTCTAGCCCACAAAAATAAAACAAAACCACGTCCACAACAACAAAATCAGAAAAACAGCTTTAGGTGTAATTTTTGTTTAGTTGAAACTCGGTGCATGGGACACTACAAATCATAGTTGTCCCATAATATTACTTTTTGAAATTGTCAATGTCTTTTTGTTTCTTTCTCTTCCACAACATTTTTTTCAATGTTCAATGCAAAGACAAATTCCTTGTGTGTCCAATCACACTTGGCCAATAAAGAAATTCTATTCTATTCTATTCTATTCTATTCTATTCTATTCTATTCTATTCTATTCTATTCTATTCTATTCTATTCTATTCT
>WNWU01000002.1:26834648-26888469 GCA_012654045.1 Ptyas mucosa | reverse complement strand
CTATTCTATTCTATTCTATTCTATTCTATTCTATTCTATTCTATTCTCTATTGAATTATTTCCTAATAGTCAGCAAACATACTCAAACATTATCAGTGTTTTTCTACATGCAGACTGCATAATCATTGGAAGTTTTTGTAGACAATCAAGCAAGCCACAGGTTGGCTACATGATGCCCGTGGCTAGCATGCATGAGGCCTTACTCTCTTCATCATAATAATCATCACCATCATTTTAAAGTCTTAAAACTGTGGGATTCTTGGTGCTCTCTGAGCTTGGCTGTTTTCTTGCAGACATTTCATTACCCGATCTAGGTAACATCATCAGTGCTAATAAAGCTTAAATCTCTGTCAGGTTCCGATGTCATCTCAAATAAATTTCACTCCCAAGCAACTAGTCTTTGCTGAAATATTTCATTTATTGAGAACGACAGATCTGGTCCCAACTTTGTCGTAGCCAATACTAACCCTCTGACCCCAAAACCTTCCCCTTCCATTCCCCCAAACCTCAACTTCTTATTGGCCATCTTCCAGCTCAATCTTCTCAGCTCCTGCCTCCAATCCCAGGAATTCCCCCCTCCCATCCCATCTCCAAGCAACACTATCTACAAAAAGAATAAGTAGGTAAAAGTTCAAGCCTCATCGCCTCCTCTTTATGGCAGCCTTGAAAGGCTGACAATCTCCACATTTTGTAAGATTTTAGTGTTCTTATTTTTCATAATGGGGATTTGAATATCAATATCGCATGAGAGTTTGAACAATCAAATGCTGTGTAACATGCCCAGCACTGTCTCTGCTGACACTGACAAGATGTCTCATCAGACCTGAGGCAGGAGCAGAGAATTCTAATGGTCCCAACTGGGTTAGATGTTAGCCTCAAGTGTTTTTAGAATGAAATTGTAGGGCACCTTGAATTTTCAGTCACTGCATTCAAATTCCTTAATAAATAGTTTATAAAGCAAGAAAAAAAATAGTTATTTTAGCCTTTAGTAGTTAATATCATTTCATGGGTCCTTGGACATTCTGAAAGGATTTTTTTTTTTTTACAAAAGACACATCTAACCTTTTCCCCTTTCAAATTAGCAAATAGCTTTCTACTTGTGATTGTTAAATCTATAATGAAGTAAAATACCTTCCTTGCAAGTGGCAGATAATTGAGAAGGCAGATAACTTTTTCTCTTTCTTGTTATGATGAGCAAATAAGATAAGGTTGTGCTCAAGAAACATCTGTGTCCTTGCTGGATATCTTTGTTCCATACTGTTACTTGGCAAAGAGATTGTGAAAGCAAACAAATTGTCATTCAAGGCCTGGCACAGATCCTGTTGCAAGTTACTTCATCTTTACACAGATTATATGAAAATGAACAGTTTTATTTTTCTTCTCCCAAATAGCTAGCTAAGAAAGCCATAGCTCAGTTCAGTGGCAACATAAAATATTGGAAAAAATGTTTTACACAAAGAAATGGAAAGTTATAAAAGCTCTTTCTCTGAGAATATGATTGCAACTGAGGATCCACTGAAGTGTAACTAACTATGAGTGTCAGTTTGTGGGGTCACTGAGAATTACACAAGTAACTAAAAAGCCTCAAACAAAACCATTATAATTAGTTTCTCTTGTATTTTTAAAAACAAAGAATACTTATTAATATATTTTGGGAATACATTTTTTAAAAAGTGTAAGTACATAACGGGTATAGGGTGTATACAAAATGTAAGATAAAAATGGTTTTGTTCTACACACAGAATACAGCAGCCAATGATCCAGGGAAACTAAATAGAGGATGGCACAAGTGTTCAGTGTTCCAAAAAAAGGAAAGAAAAATAAATGAAGCCTTGCAATATCCATAATATTCTACCACAGTAAACAATAGAAATTCAAAAGAAAACTTCTGCTATATGTGCCACTTGGCTTTCCATGGGAAAAGTAATCATTTGAGAGCAGAGAGCCAAATTCAATAGCTTGGGAGGCAGGGGACATATGAAATAATGTATCACCTTACGTTTGGAGAAGTTAGGTTGACTTCTTTAAAAATGATATTATTCCCCCTTTTAGACTTTTCTAGAATGTTCCCTACCTCAAAATGGTGGGAAAACCTGTTTTATTAGTGTAGCAGAAAAACTTCCAGCAACTGAAAAATGCAGTTTGAGATGCGTGATTTACAAATCATGTAGTATTTAAGATATGAATTGTTTCAGTAAGTACTATAATGAATGTCTAGATTTTTAAAATACCTGCACAGGGATTCTTCAATATCCAAATACTTATTACCAACACTTCACTAATTCTAGTTTCCAATTTTAATCTAAAAATTTCTTGGGGTATTAATTGAATACATGACCCTGAACATCAAAAATGCTTCCTATGGCCTAATGGTGCTATATAAAGGGACATGTGAAAGAAAAGAAGCACAACCACAATGTTAAACTGAAGCCTGGGGAGTATAATAAACAAAAGCCCAAAATCTATAAAGTATTCTTATTGTAATACATATATGAGATGCCATAGATAGGTTTCAGTGGGATAATAAGTTGCTGTGAGCAGGTCACCATATAGAAATATAGGTAGTAAACATAGTAGTTTCAGTAAGATTATTACAGGTATAAATTACTTTGGCCTTGTGAGTTATTGTGTAATAATAGTTTTGCAACTCTCGAGATTCATTGACTGTAGTTCTTATTATTCTTATCTTATGCATGCTGTTCTTTTCCAAAAAATAGAAGCTTTGGGGGGGGGGGGAACTATATAGCTGTATGAGTTAAAAGTTTGTTCGAAAACAGTTGATGTTTTTTGGAGGATGTGTTGGTAAGGATAGAGGTTATGTTGAAAGGTAAGTATGTTCCTTCCTCTCATACTGCCTCCCTGCATTGTAACAGGTCTCTATGAAGCTCAGTGCTTAATGTTTGTCAAAGTGAGGCGTTCCTTTGAAGCTGCTTCATGGATCAGTGTGATTCTCTTGTTTTTAAGTGAAGCAAAGAACATGCACTGAAAATATTTTCAGGCTATTGGAACACCAGACAAGGCTTTGAGGTGATGAGAAGTGCGCAGCTCATCTTTCCATACCATTGAACAAGTTGTGTTCCTTCCATGACACAGAGCATCTCACTGAGATGAATCTAAGCCACCATGAACAAGCTTACTCTGTAATCATTTATGAATATGACAACTGAATGCAGCAATCCGGGTTGCATATCTCAGAAATAGTATTCATCTGCAAAAGGCAGTCTGTACTCACAGGAAAATAAATCAGTGATTGTGATTTTTTTTTGGCATTACATTTTACCTGGTTTGTAGGCCTCTTTAAAAACAGAAACCTATGACAAATAAACAAAGCATTTGCAGGGCAATATCAAACATGCTTTAAATGTGAATACCAGGCAAAGATGCTAGCAAATGTCAGGTTTACTTAATAGACATAGTATACAATGTAGCAACATGTTACAAAAGCTACAATTTGTGTTTTTTTCTAGAAGGATATTTAGATTGAAACAGTGAATGCTTTGATACAAAAAAGAAAAAAAAATCAACGTATGGCATCATCCTTGCCCTAATCATTTCCCTACTAGTAGTAAGTTTTATGTGTGTTTAACATTTTATATACTTCAAACTGCCACTGTTCTACTGGGTTGAAAATGTACTTTCCATTGTGGTTGAGGATACTTTGGTGTCATCAAAACTAAGTTGGGTTTTGTGACTTGGAAAATACTTGTTGCCTTGACCAAACTTCGGTAACAACTTAACATCGTTCCATTGCAGAAATCTTATTGAAATCAAATCAAATCAAATCAAATCAAATCAAATCAGTTTATTAAAGCCATACAGCCAGATATAATAGAATATCTAAAATATTCTAGTTATATGATATATAAATAATCAAGCTTTAATGTGTCCTTGTCTGCTTGTTCAAAAATGAATTGTTGGCAAAAAGCCAGCAGAAGATCTCTTGTTTTCACTACATTCCTATATAACATCAGGCTGGAGGTCAAACAGATTTCTGGGAGAGGGAATTCCAAAAAGATTGTTCCATCGCAGTAACACTTAAGTTTCTGGCCATACTTCCCTGAATTTCTTGTAGAAGGAATTGTCAGCATTCCATTCTGGACAAATGAGCCAGACAGGCTGATTCTAGCTAAAGAAGATAGTACTTTTTCCCAGCACTTAGCATATGGAGATTGCTGCCTTATGTTGTGGCCCGCCAGTGGCCAGCAGAGCTAGCGGCGAATTTGGACACTGAGGAGGTTGGGGGGGAATGTGGGCCAGTCCTGGAGTCTGGGGAAGGCTGGGATGATGGGTCTAAGTCGGAGGCAGAGAGGGGGCCAAGGCCATCTGGTAGTTCTTTGCTGCTTCCCGAGTCTCTGGAATCTGACATCAGTGAGGCAGAAGAACAGTGTGAACCTGTTCCCAGTGTGCACATGCACAGAGCTGCCAGGAGACAGGAAACAGGATCAACTTGGGAGTAAGGCTTGGAGATGATTGGTCCCTCCCATAAGACATAAAAGAGAAGCGAACGGGACGTGAGCTTTTGCAGGAAGCAATTAGTTCATCTGGCCGATTCAAGATTTGAAAATTCTGTTTGTGACACTGTGCTAAGTTTGGCCTTGCCCTGCGCCTGGAAATTAGCTCTTTGGCAGTGTTCCACATGAGATAGGTGGGTGTTGATCACTTTCCTCTGAAAGACTGTAAATGAAAGTAATTTACATCTGTAGTAATTAAAGAGGTTTCCCAGGACTAAGTTTGTGCTGTTTAATTTCTAAGGAAGCGTAGGTCGTAACATCTTATAGCATAATTGTATAATGCTTATGTCAACCCTGAAGCCGTTTTGGAGTGTCTTCAGGGCTGCCTCAGCAAGTCTGTTTGGAGCTGTGGGATTGGGAAGGGGGGAGTAGAGATAGCTGGGAACTTGTAGCCAAAATAAAATTCTTTCTCCTGGGAATCAAGGACGTTTTCACCAGGTGCTGGAGGGGTGAGGATGGAAACCAGCTGGAGTTGGGACAGTGACCTGGTTGGACCATGTGATGGATATGTGGACCGGGGGAAAGAACTTTGTTTTTTAATTTGAATGGGGAAAACCTCAGGACCTTCAGAATTGGGTTTGAGCACATCAAAGATGTGCCAATATGACATATCTAATAAATTTGAACTTTGAGGAGCACCTTGACAGCTGACAGTTTATGCATATATTGTGATTGTTGTGACCCAGGCCCAAGTAAGTAGTAGGAAAATCAGTCAGTGAAAAAACAAACAAACTTTATTCGAACAGCTAAGAATTACTTCATTCCCAGCATCATTCAATTAAATTAAAGCAAATTCCTCCCGACACAAATTCCTCAGTCCTATTTCAAACCTTGGTCCAATTAGGCAAATTGACAAAAGCCTTTCTTGGCAAATGTTCAGAAGTCACAGATACAAAAATAAATACAAGACATAGATGAAGAAGAAGATGAAGCTACCAACGTTGTTTTCCGGCAAAGCCCAAACGCCATTGCTGGTCCGTTTTAAGCCTTATGGGAAGGGCCAATCATCTTTTGGCCCTACTCCCAAGTTGTCCTCTTTGCTTGAGCTTCTCTTGCCATCTGGCAGCTCTTCTCATGTGTGCATTAGGAACAGGCTCCTGTTCCTCTGCCTCACTCCTATCAGTCTCTGGAGGCTCTGGAGGCTCTGGAGTCTGCACCTCTGTCCCTGATGGCCCTGGCCCCATCTCTGCCTCTGACGCAGAGCCCTCATCCGGGCCTTCCCCAGCCTCCAGGACTGGCCCATGTTCTTCCTCAGCTTCATCGCTGTCCGACTCCACTGCCAGCTCCGCAGGCTGCCGGCGGACCACAAGAGTGACTATAAAAAGTAAGACCATCAGATGTACCTATGACATCCTAGATTTTGCTGAAAAACTCATCATCTCTCATTCTTACCTATACAGATGTCAGGAGTCTGTAGAAAGAAGCAGAGTTCTAGTTTAGCAACTTCTGGAATTTTTTTTTTTTATCTCTGAACATGAATCTGATTGCATATTAAACTTGCCTTTTGAGACTCCCTGCCATGTTAAATCTAGTTGCAAGAGATTAGAATTGGAAATATGTTCTTTTGGACAGCCTGATGACTTATTTTATAGAAGAGATTTATTTTTTGAAGTGATGTCAGAGAACAGACCTCTGTTTGAAGGTTTCATCTGTTTGATGGCCCTTCCATTCTAAGTCTGGTTTGAAGTTTTTAAAAAGAACTACATGAAGAGAAAGCTGTATTCCTGAAGCTTCCTATCAACAATTGGCAGACTAGGAAAGACATATATCTCTGATCATGTGGTCAGAGACTCTCTCGGATGAGAAATATAGTATTATATTTCTACAGCCAGTGAAATATGTCTGTCCAAAATCTATCAGCAATAGTTAGTTGACTATTACTTTTGAAAGCAAAGATGGAGCAAAAATATGATATGAATGTAAAACAGTTCATTTACACAAAATAGTAATTTGTTCATGAAATGTAAAAGTAAGTAATTTTTTGCTCTGCTTTTATTACTTAGGGGAGTTATGCTATTCTCCATCGAATGCCATTTTATTCCTTTTTTTGACCAAGGTTATCCTTAAGTGATGATCCAAGTAAATAATTGCATTGGAAGTACCTCCTTCTTTTGTAACAGGTAGCCTCAGTTATAAATTGTTCTTTTACAGTGGCTCAAGCACATATTAAGATATATTACCTGCACATTTTATTTTGGAATGAATTTTATACTGTTATTTTGTCCCATTATTTATGATGATACAAATTTACATTTGATATAGTCACCCAAGGTTTAATATAAAGGAGAATGGGCAACAGTTGGCTCATATAAAATCTCATTAGTGCCTTTCATTGTTTCTGACAATTCTTGGAAGAGAATGGATCATTAACATGCAAATAGAGATAACCCCTATTTCAAAGCTAATTGTGGCAGTGCATTCTTATGCGTCCTTATGATATATCTGGCAGTTCTGAGCCCAAAACAATTTTCAAGTCTAAATTATAAGAAGAGGCTAAGACAAGTTTCTAAGTTGGACACTAGTTCCATGCTTAATTACAGCTGATTATATATATTTTTTATTGTGAATGTTAAAAGTTGAATTAGCCTATTAGAGAATACTGATTAATAGATTTTTTAATAAATTAGTAATCACTGGATTTGAAGTAGGAACCAAAGAGTTGTTGGGTTGATGGTATGCAGCAAATGCATCTTAACTACCTTGAAAAGAACAGAAAGCCTATTAAACTGTTTATCACCCACCATCTAGTTACTTTTCTTTTTGAAGCACACTTAATACCATCAGTTTAACATATCTGAGTTTGTCATAACACATATGAGCTTATCATTATGCTATAGCTGGCTAAAAAGGAGGGGAGGGGAAGGGAAGGGAAGAAAAGGAAAGGAAAGGGAATGAAAGGAAAGGAAAAGAAAAAGAAAATGAAAACTCTCCTGAATAAAATAATAATAATAATAATAATAATAATAATTATTATTATTATTATTATTATTATTATTATTATTATTATTATTAATTTTATACCACCCTTCTCCCAAAGGACTCAGGGCGGTGTACGGACAAGATAAAAAACCAACAATGTAAAAGTTAAAAACAATTTAAAATTATTAAATAGTTTGGCCAATAATCTAAAATAAAATAACCCATTAAAATAATATTTTAGGCCAGCCCTGCTTGATGGAATAATAGTGTTTTAAGGGTGCGGTGAAAGGTGTGAAGGTTGGGAATCCGGTGAATCTCCAGGGGCAGTTCGTTCCAGAGGACAGGTGTACCCACAGAGAAGGCTCTCCCCCTGAGGGTCGCCAGTCGACATGTCTAACTGACAGCACCCTGAGGAACCCTCTCTGTGGGAGCGTACTGGTCGATGGAGGCTATCAGAGGCAGAAGGCGGTCTCGTAAGTATCCAGGTCCTATGCCATGGAACGCTTTAAAGGTGGCGACCAACACCTTGAATCGCACCCGGAAGACCACCGGGAGCCAGTGCAGCTCGCGCAGGAATGTTGTTACATGGGAGCATCGAGTAACCCCCATAATTACCCGCACGGCCGCATTCTGGACCAGCTGGAGCCTCCGGGTGCTCTTCAAGGGGAGCCCCATATAGAAAGTGTTACAGTAATCCAGACGGGAAGTGATGAGGGTGTGAGTGACCATGCACAGGGTGTCCCGGTCCAGAAAGGGACGCAACTGGTGGATCAGGCGAACCTGATAAAAAGCCCCTCTGGCCACAGCCATCAGATGGTCTTCTAAAGACAGCTGTGAGTCCAAGAGGACATCCAAGTTGCGAACCCTCTCTGAGGCGGCCAAGATCTCACCCTCTATAGTCAATGATGGAACCAACTGTCTATTGAATTACAAAAGAAAGAAATTCCATTAACTATAATTGTTGCTCCAAAGGTGCATGTGTTTTCATCCCAATATTGAATAGACAAAAAGTGGTAGTTCTTTAAGTCCTTGGTAGCACATCTCAGGAGCAGTAGATTGAATGTGTTCCATTCCCTAAGGCTGGAAACACTGGGCTAGATACAGAGCAAAGGATTAGGTAGCATAGTCTTCCTTCTTGTCAGAATCCATAATGGCATCTTACAAAGCCATAAAATCATTTTTTTCAGAAGAATAGAAGAGAGAAAAACGAGGACAGTAATGATCTCTTTCTCTCTGTCCTGACATCCTGATCCAACACTGTGGATTCTCATCGTGTTCATTTCTTTGGTTCATTGGGCAATCCCTTGATAAATAACCAAATGCAGCATTCAATTGGATGAGAACTAATAAAATGAAACTAAATTCCAGTCAGAGGGAGATATGGTGGCTAGATAGATTTGCTTTTGACTAGCAGCAAAATAAAATATTTCTTTCAGCTTGGGTTGCATTCTTTCTGAAAGAATAGATGCTTCTTCAGTCTGCATTATCAATAAAAATAGCAAAGAATGCCTTTTTGCTTCTTAGGCAAATATGTCATCTCTTGAAATCTTCAACCTCCCTGAACAGTAATAGCCTGGGCACAATATTCATGTGTTGGTATCATGGAAAATGAACTATTGTAGTTGGAGATCTAGCAGTGAATCAGGGGTCTGTTCAGAAGCTGCAGCTGGTGTAGAATTTTCTTGCTAGGAGTCTGAAAGTGGCAGCCATATATTTAACCTGTTCTACAGTATGTGGTAGGAATGCCCTTTTGAAAATGTTACTTTTATCAGGTACTGTATGTATTCAGCAAGCAACTCTGGGAAGATTATAACTAAAAACCTAACATATCAAAATAAATACAGCTGACCAGAAGAACAACATACAATAATAAAAGAATAAATAAAAGAATAAAATTAAAACAATTCTAATAAAATGTAACAAAGTAAATCTATCTGTAACTCTATGGTACAATGAAGTGGTCCAAGTGCTTTTTACCAAAAAGATTTGACTCCATGAAATCCTTCCCAAAGTCAGTGGTATATGTTTTTTAATGAAAGTGATGCAAATGCTTTTAAGAAGTGCAGATTCTTTAAGAATGATAAATATGAATATTTTATGTATGAATAGATGATAGATAGATAGATGGATAGATAGATAGACGATAGATAGATGATAGACAGACAGACAGACAGACAGACAGACAATGATAGATTATTTATAATGTGTGCGAGTGTGTGTGTGCAAGAGAGGGGGGGGAGAAAGAGAGGGACAGAGAATAAATACTTTGGCTAACACTATTTTTCCCATAAAATACATTTTATACAGTTAAGAGAAGAAAAAGTATGTAATCCTTTTTACTAATTGTCCTGAATATCTGTTAAGGAAAGTGGGAAATTTTGGGTGCAGTTCCAAGTACCAATAGAAAGTAAGTCATGAAGGATCTCACAGAGGCCTCTTGGTGTTTTAGCATCACACCAAAGATCTATTACTGATTTTGAAAAATATAGCTAAAGAAGCAGTGAAGCTAAATAAATCAATGTCAAAAACCCAAAGATTGTCAGGATGATGAGAATGAAAACTAGTTTAGCTGACAAAGACACCAGTAATGACTCTTGACTGTAAAGCTCACATTCCATTCAATTTCTGTTTTGTGACAGTTATAAAAGCAATGAGATTTACAGCTATCTTTTCTAAATAAAAAAACAGTTCAGGTAGAAAACATGAACACACTACAAAGACTTTATTTTTCTCTATTTGGTTGCTAAAACTGCTACAAGTGCAACTTCATGCATCAAAAGCTTTTAGACCTTTACTGAAACTTCAGAAAACATGACAGAAATTAAAAGAGAAACTTTATAATGACAGCAAATAATGTTTACACTGATAAATTTATGTGTTTGATGAATAAAATACTTTCATCAAAGAGAAATATTTCACAGTTTAAAGGGATTGCAGTTATTCAGTTTCCTTCCAATCACCAAAATTTTTTCCATTACAGTATGAAGATGGAAAATGAAATAAAATATACCCTTGTTTTACTAGACTAATGAATAATAGCAATAGCACTTAGACTTATATACC
This sequence comes from Ptyas mucosa, assembly GCA_012654045.1. Taxonomy (NCBI): domain Eukaryota; kingdom Metazoa; phylum Chordata; class Lepidosauria; order Squamata; family Colubridae; genus Ptyas; species Ptyas mucosa. The sequence goes on along the minus strand of WNWU01000002.1, from coordinate 26,877,976 downwards.
ATTTTACAGGGCTTTACAGCCCTCTCTAAGTGGTTTACAGAGTCAGCATACTGCCCCAAATTGTCCTTATTTTATCACCTCGGAAGGATGGAAGGCTGAGTCAACCTTGAGCCTGGTGAGATTTGAACTACCAAATTGCAGGCAGCTGACAATTGGCAGAAGTATCTGGCAGTACTGCATTCTAAGAACTGTGCCACCGTGACGCTAATAAATGACATCACAAATCCTCTCATATAGTATATCATAGTTTTGGTGGGGCAATAGGCTAAGACATAATAACCTAGCCAATGTTTTTCTCCTCCAGTCTTATATGCCTAGCTATGCACTGTATATAATCTTTGAATAATGTGCTTGGGCCACATAAAAAGAAATAGGTCCAAGAATAAATGTAACAGTATGTGGGAATGACCTTGAGAGATGGGTCAAAAAAGATGCTGCCTATGGAATGATCGTAGAAGTGCGGGTGGGAGTAGCCTATAGCTGCATAATGGGTAGAGAAAGAAACTCAGAAAAAAATCTTCTCTAACTTATCAGGCTGACAAATGAGATAGTGGGAGATTTGGACTTTCAGTCTTGCAAGATTCTATTAATGTAGCTGCACAATTAAGTAGAATTAGCTTATCTGGTTATGTTTACTATCTGGATTACCTGGGAAGGCTGACAATAAAGTAGTTAGTACCAGGATTTTTTTTTACTTTGATTTACTTTAGCTTACTTTATATCTATTTACATTTAAATTAGGACAGTGCAAGGATTTGATCTGGAGGGTCAATTCAAAAGTGATTTTACTGAATCCCCAAATCAAATTAACCTTCCAAATAGAATTGACAATGTGTTATTCAATTTAATCAGCTTCAACTATTTAATATCCTCTTTAAAATCTATGTTGAAAATTAAGTCTATTTTCCAAAGTGATCTAACTCATCAAATCAAACTGACAGTTTAAATCAAACTGATGGGTTATAGTAAATCCACATAGCTTTATCATTTAAATCTACTTAATACATATTTAACCACTATTATCTTTGGTCTCATTAAATATGTTGGAATACAGGTTGAAATATATTTTTGTGCAACAACTACAGTAGTATTCAGCCAGTAGATTGCAGTGTTTATAAGTCTGCATCTATGATTATACAAGTAGTTCTCAACTTACGACCATAATTGAGCCCAAAATGTATGTTGTTAAGCGAGATATTTGTTAAGTGAGTTTTGCCTCATTTTATGACTTTTCTTGCCACATTTGATAAGTGAATCACTGCAGTTATTAAATTAATAAGACGTTGTTTAGTGAATCTGGTTTCCCCATTGACTTTACTTGTCAGAATGTTGCAAAAGGGGATCACATGACTCTTGGACATTGCAACCGTCATAAATCCGAGTCAATTGTTAAGCACAGAATTACAATACATTTTTCTACCAAGAATTTAAATTTCCGGACATGGAACTGTCATAAAAAAGGACACAAAGGTGAATAATAGAGTTGATATTCCTGGAAATATTTGTAAGATGGAAAACAATTTGGCAGTGGAAAATTGGTCAAAAATGTGAAAACTGCAATTCAAGGTTTCTAAATGTAAGATCATGTACTTCTGGCATGAAGAATCCTCTGGCAGTATAGGAGGTACTATTAGACAGTGTTAGACAGAATAACATAAGAAAAAGGTTTATATGTACTCAGAGCAGATGACTGAAAATGAGCAAACAGTGTGGCCAAGCAGCTGTGAAAGGAAACAAAATCCCTAGAGGGATCACCAGCAGGAAAAAGAAGGTCTTAATCCCATTATATGGGGCTGTAGTCAGACCCCATTTGGAATATGGTGTCCAGTTCTGGAGACCTCACTTAAAAAAAGATATTGATAAGAGCAAGTCCAGCGATGGGCAACAAACATAATGCAAGGTCTGAGAGACCAAACGTATTAGAAAAGATGGAATATGTACAGCCTGGAAGACAGAAAGAAAAAGGGTGACAAGATTGAAACTTTTAAATATATTAAGGGAATGAATAAGGTTATAGAAGGCAATATTTTCAAGCAAATAAGATTGTAGAAAGCAATATTTTCAAGCAAAAATCAAGAACATGGAGACATAACCTCAACTTGAAAGGAGGGAAGTTCAAAAGTAATGTAATGAGTCAGTCATCAGTAACTGAGCTTAAATATGCTTGGGATAAACACATGTCCATTATCCGACAAAAATAAAATAAATAAATAAATAAATAAAAATAATAAAAACATGAATTAAAAAGGAAACAAAAACTTCAAAGGGTCTAATTGATGGACCAATGGGTCTTTTTCTGTCATCAGTTTTCTATATTTCTACAAAATCAAATTATGCTAACTAGCAATCTTGCAATAAACTTATTTTACTGCTCAGAATGTTTGCCATTGGTGCAGGTCAATCCTGCTAAAAACCAGTGTGATGCAGGGAGTTGTATATTGCAATGAGAAGACAGTTCAGAACTTCACGTCATCCTATACCACAGTTAATGGGGATTGGGGTGTGTGTGTCTGTGACTGCAGATAATCTTTCCTAATCAAAGGATAAGAGCCAATATTAATGACTAAGATGCCAGGCTAGAAAGCAAAAAAGTCTAAGTTTTAGTCCTGTTTTAGGCATGAAGCCAGTTGACTGACCTTGGTTAATCACTCTGTCTTAGACTTAGGAAGGAAGGTCTAGATTTCTAGACCTTCCTTCCTAGGTCTAGAAGGTCTAGGAAGAAGGCAATGGCAAACCATTCCAAAAATCTTGCCAAAAAAACGTCCAAAAGTAATAGTGGCAAGCACCAGAAGTCACCCTTGATTTGAAGGCACATGCACAGACCCAGACATACAGAAATATACAATCATGGATACAAAAAACTATATCTTCCTATTAATTACAATTATAATTGTATTTATAATTATAATTTATATTTAGAATTTATAATTCTAAACTCCACCATTGCCAGTCCCAATCCCCGTTGAGAAAGGAGGAGAGTAGACGTCAGACTCTGTGACAAGTCAGACAAGATTTCAATGTCACATCATTATGCGCCACACCCAAAACATCTGTTGAGATGTACTGCAGATCAGGACAACTGTACTGCCACACCCAAAACAACTGTTGAGATGTACCACAGACCAGGAGAAGTAGCGGGCAAAATGCAAAACTGCAGACCCCACAATATGGCAGAAATAATGCAAAGAACACCAAGATTTCTTCCTATTAATTCTATTCAAGAAACTTGGGGTTTTCTTAAACAACATGGAAAAGAAAATAGGAAAACAAACACTGTACTTTTTTTTTATCCCTCTGCTTGTAAAAACCTAATAGTATACCCAAGGCCATGAACCCTCTAAGTCGAGAGCACTTCATGTTTATAAATAGGATTGGTATATAAGGCACCTTGCAATAAGGAAATAGATTTGTTTGTTTGTTTGTTGTTTGTTTTCTATAGCTGCTCAACTCAAGCAAGTGACAAAAAATATTGTATGATAATACATACAACAAATTTTGTTCTTAAGGATAGTCAAGATGTAGCAATTTTATCTATAGAGAGAGTGAGTCTTTAACAACTTGCAGTTTAGAACAACAGAAAATGTTTCTTTGTTACTGACGCGTTCCTTGCAAGTCTTTCCCTATTCCTTAAAATGAGTTCAAAGAGGAAATGTCACACACTGTATATTACAAATCACATCATCTCATTTTTTTCGGGTTTCTTTTTTTCCCTTTGTGGCCTCAATTTGTTTTTGGCTTTTTCTTTTCTAACCTGACAATATCCGCATTAGCTCTCTGAAATGAAATGCTGTTGGCCACAGTGGAGTGGTTGAAGAGGGGTTTTTTGATTTGATAAATACTATAAGAATATAACCCCAAGGAATTCAACACAAGAAAATATTTGATGCTATTTCTTTTTTCATCTTTGCTAGAACTTTGAAATAACAAGGTCCATCAAGGATAGTAGCTCTGATTATGGTTTGTTTCATACATTTTTTAAAAGATCTGTGAATTGTTGAGGTACCTTCTGCCCTTAACAAATGTAAATAAAATCTGCACATCAGATGGTGCCCTTTATTTTATTGATGTGCTTTGTTTTGCAACTTACTTATTTGAAAACCGTAAGTCGTAAAGAATTCAAGGAGCAAAAGCAGCTGCATTTTCAGCAGCTGTTATTAGATCCAAGGATATAGGTTGTCACTGAGAATTATGACCATCATCCCCTTATTTTCTAATTGCTGCCACATATGGCAAAATAAGTATAGCATCCATCCCTACTCAAAATTCAACCAGTGGCTGAAAAGATAGGTCAATAAATTCTGTTGTCCAAACAACATAACTCAGTGAAATTGTTTTTGCAGCAGATACCAAGTGTGGCAGAATGTTTCACATGAAATGATTGTTATCTGTGAATACTAGGTTTTGGTTTACTCATATACTGGCACCCTTAGAACAAATAAAAAGAACCAGATTTTTTGTAGCTAAATAAGCAAATGGAATTGGAGCGTAAATGATTATAACCATGCCTAGCATATGCACACTATGTTCTAACGTAAGTGTTGTATGTTTCCACAGTGTCAACAAATTTAATGGCTCCAGCAAACAACATGTATGTTATGGAAAGAGATGAATGTGAGATGATTAAACTGTAAACACTTTTACATTGCCTAGAAAGAGAACTGAAGTACGGCTGGAATAAATGTGGACCTGGGCTGTAATTTGTTTATCAGTGCATACTGTCAACATTATCAGATTTTTTTTTAAAAAAGGGAGAGAGAGAGAAGAAAGAACTGGTGGCTTTTAAATCACTTCCACAACAGTTCCATAGATCTGTTCCACTCAGCTCCCAGTAGCTCCCACTACTATTTCTACATGCAGAATAATTTCTCACAGACTTTACGGGATATTTAGAGATACACAACTGCATACTTGAGAATAACAGTGAAGCAAAAATTTGTGTAAAACTGGCACAAAGTTTCAGTTTGAGAAGCTCAAGCTATGTTGGTTTTGAGGTTCTCAGTAGGACTCCCAGGTTTGTGAGAGCATGTGTACATTGTGGAATTTGTGGAACAAAGTAGGACAAAACACTGAAATTAATTTCAGCTAACCTGAATCCAGATCTTGGAGGTTGTAATTATCAAAGCTTGTATGGTATAGAATTATAAATGTATATAATGTATTTCAGGAGTGGGTTCTACTTACCTTTAATACCGGTTCGCATCGTACCCGTGCATGTTCTGCACCTGCCCAGAAGCTTCTGAGCATGCACAGATCAACTTTGATGACATCCAGGTCAGTGGGCAAAGCATTCCATTGGTTTTACTACCGGTTCTCATGAACCAGTCCAAACCGGGGGCAACCCACCACTGATGTATATAACGTAAAGTTTGCCACAGCTTTATCCAATCTGGGTGCTTTCAAAACATGAGGATATTAGTAAGTCTGACTTGCAATATTCCTATGAATGACCACATTCCACTTTAGTTTAGTCCCTTTTGTATCTTTGTAAACATGCACATGAGCACATTGGAGAAAGGTTCATGTGTATGCTCATTTCCCCTAATGTTGTTTATACTTACATGTTTGCATGTTCAGTCATTCAGTATATGTTGACATTATAATGACTTCTATTTATTTATATATGTGTGTCTGTAATAAAACGTGTTTGTTTTTTTCCTTTTTAAGCTATTTACTTTCTTTTTAAATTTCATGTATTCTTTTTCATTTTGATTATCTTTTATATTTCATTAATAAAAGCAGTAAAAATGTGTAAGAAAGGCACTGATTACTTGGCTGTTTCCCTAGGCATTTGGGTCAAGTGGATAGATGAGTTCTATTGTTATTAACGTCTTTTTGTTGAGTGGGTTTATCATTTATCCTTGAGTGGTTTATAACTGTTAGATTTTCTGTGATTCAATCTTTTTGATTCTCACACAGAATCATTTATGTGAGATGGACAGCTATATAAATCATATTAAATAAATAAATAAAGTATGGATGGATGGATGGATTGGTGAAATAATTTATTTTACTAAGGGCATCATTATTTTTATTGACTTTTTATTCTGGCTTTCCATCAAGGAAAAGATAGGTGGCTGAAGTAGGTACTTATAAATATAAAATGAAATTAAGAACAAATTGATTGGGCCCCAAAGGAAATGTACAACTAATGAAATTTTACCGGTAATAAACATCTTGCATTATTTGAGGGATATAGCCTGAATATTGAATTTTCAACCTATTAAAATAATTGCGGTTGTAACTGTTTTCTTCCCAGAGAATCCTTTAATAGCTTCCATTTATTAATTAATAACCATGTGAGCAACTCAGGAGATCAACTATTTTAGAGGCTTTTCTTTTGCAACCCAAAGAGTGCAAAATATGTCACAGTCAAATTGCTAGGTCTTCCCCATGTAAACAACAACAATATTAGATCAGTGGTGGGTTGCCCCCCGGTTCGCATGGGTTTTATAGAACTGGTAGTAAAACCGGCAGGAGGTTCCACCCACTGAACCTGATGTCATCAAAATGTTTCTGTGCATGCGCAGAAGCGTGCGCGGCCCCACTGCAAACCAGTAGTAAAGGTAAGTAGAACCCACCCATACATTAGATATTAGGTAGTTAGGCAGCTACTGGATAGAGCATGTTCTCATGTGGACAAAGAAAGATTTAGAAGGAACCTGAATGTTTTCAGCAAAGTTTCATTCTTATTTGTGGAATCACTTGTCAGAAATATATAGTAGAGGTGGATCTAGTGTGGATAATTGCCAGTAGATTCATAGTTTAACAAAAGCAGCCAAAGATACCAGCATTCCTAAATGGTATATTAAAGAAGAAAACCAACGATCTTCCCCAATTCATTTATGTTTGTTTATTTTTTTTAGAAAGGGCTAGTATTCTGACCTCTTTGGTTCTGAAGGTACAAAGTGTATGTTTATTTCTTTACTCAACTTACGCCAGCTTGTTTAATGACCATGCAAAGTTACAACAGCACTGAAAAATGTGACTTATGACCATTTTTCAAAGTTATGATTTTTGCAGCATCCCCATGATCATGTGATCAACATTCAGATGCTTGATAACAGGTTCACATTTATGACTGTTGCTATGTCCCAAGGTTATCTGATCAGCTTTTGCAACCTTCTGACAAACAAAGTCTATGGAGAAGCCAGATTCACTTAACAACTGGGTTACTAACTTATCAACTGCAGTGATTCACTAACTAGTATGGCAACATTGTCATACAATGGGGTAAAATTCACTTAACAAATGTCTCGCTTAACTAGAGAAAATTTGGACTCAATTGTGGTTGTAAGTCGAGGACTATCTTTATATCACATTTAGAAACTTAGGTTGAATAAAAAGCAATAGTTTCATTATCATGAATTCCACTTAAGTTTCTCACTGTGGCTGATTTGAGGCTTTTTATATAGAAGATACTTCCACAGAGAATGCTGATATTATTCCTTCCAACAATACTAAGAGGTCTTCAAAAGCAGCCATACCAGGCCTTTGAGTTGATTTTTCTGCCTTGTAGCCTCATGGAGTGGATCCAAGAGAAGCATATATTTGAGTGATTTCTATAGCCTAATCCTTACTCTAACGAAAGCATGAGATTGTCTCATAGAGACCTAACCATTTTTTCTACAATAGGTTTTCAATATTAAAAGGCTCCTTTTCATGCAGTTACAGATAGCATTCATTTTGCTGGTGCAGGAATTCTAAAACCATGTTCTATTTGTTGTAACCATCCACAGAGGTTCTGCTTACTCTCTGTCCCAATTTAAGGCTAACTTCTGGATATAATTATATGTTGCCCCTAAAATAGAATAGCATTTCCATAAATATATGCCTATATTTATAGACTATCTTCATCCATATATCTAGTAAATCTGCTTTGCTTTTGGATGATATGATACTTTGAGCTTAATTTTTGTCAAGAACTTGAACATGCCAAGAAGGAAGGTAGAAAACCACCTGTACTAATTCTGTGAAACTCCTGCACTAAGGGAATAGTGCACAAAGATCATGTTCTCTTAAAAAACATAGTTGGAAAAGAAGAATAAATTGTCTTTAATAAGTTTAGACTTAATGAAATGTTTAAAGTTCATTATTTTTATCTTTATTACACCAATGTTATGTTTTTATTGTGAATTGTCAAGAGATTTTGGTATGCGAATTCAAAATATGTATTTGAATTCAAGTATACAAAGGTTAAGTTTTAAAAATGCAGGCCAAATAAAAGTCTTGAATTATTCCTTTTCCAAGTGTATGGAAGGTGTTTCCTTGACAACAGACAACTGTATCTAGGCTGTGATTTTTCTTTACCATATTGTTAAAAATAGTGGGAAATTGTGAGATTTTATAAGTATTTCCAAACAGAGTTGGAAATGTAACAGGCCTTCAAAAGCTTTCAAACTTTGAATTGACTCCTACAATACTTCAAAATGAAGTGCTCCTTAATTCAGCCTACATAAAATGTGTCAAGATCTTAACTATTTATTTATTTATTTATTTATTTATTTATTTATTTATTTAATTATTTGTCAACAAGTACAAGGAACAAGTACCAGTATAAACATAGACATGGACACATGAAAATTGGCACAAATGAATGGATATAAATAAGCAAAACATAGCTATAAACACATAAAATGAGTAAATATAAATGGGGACAGTAGGACAGGTATGGTAGGCACGCTGGTGCGCTTATGCATGCCCCCTTAGGGACCTCTTAAAAAATGTGTAAGGTCCACGGTAGACAGTTTAAGGTAAAAGGAATGGGGGTTAGAGAAACTAACCACAGAATCAGGTAGAGTGTTCCAGACATTTACTATTCTATTGCTGAAGTCGTATTTTAAATTTTATAAATACTCAATTTATTAAAAATCCCAGTAATAATCAACTTTACTGTTTTAATTTTTTAAAAAATATATTACAAATAAAATCTTCCTACTTAGGAAAAAGAAAAAGAACCCGCCTCACAAAATGACCTCATTGGTTTTAATTAATCTCACATTCAAAAGTTTAATTTACTTCCATTCTGGAAGGTTTTGCCATAATCTTTACATCTTTTTGAAGCTAAACATTTCCAACATGGCTGCATTCACTCTAAAAACTCTCTAATTGGTCATTTGTTCTTCTATTCATTCATTTCTTCCTTCCTTCATTGCTGTTAACTCAATAGGAAAACACAACCACAACTTATAGCGGCAACACTGACAGACCCGATACAAATGATTTTACACATTGCAGGATGAATACCTAGGAACAAATGACATTGTGCAATTAAACCAACCCATTTCATGCAAATTCTTTAGTTCAGAAAAATTCAAAAGGCTAATCATTTTGATGATTTTTTAATAGCAATGTGGAACTCTATATTTACTGCCTGATGAAACTCCTGAAATGCATTGTGTGTCTTCAAAAGCTGTCTAGGCTGCTGAATAGGATACTATAAACCTGATTTCAACAGACTGAAAACAAGATGTGACAAGCAGTTTGACACTGGCCCTCGACTAATTTCCGTTATTTGTAAAGAGGAGCATCTGAATAGAAAGAACTCAACAGAGTGGGTCAGTATGGTTGAGGCCATGTCAGTTCACACATAAAAATCCAGTACAGGGAAAAATAAGCAGCCATTGATTTCCAGAGAAAGCCCCAGAGCCTGTGGAAAGTTGCCAAAATGAGGCACCAGCTGCTCTCTGCTGGAAGCCTTTGTGGGAGGGTGAGAGAAGGGAGTGAAAACTGGTGGGTCTAAGAAAAGGGAAATGAGATAGAAACCAGGATAGAAGAGGTCTTCCTGACTGCCTTAGCAATGCTTCATTCTGAGAAAATGCTTAAAAAAACTTCGTGTGTGTGTGTGTGTGTGTGTGTGTGCCCTCCTCACACCAACCCCCCTCTCTTTCTCTCTCTCTCTCACACACACATACCAGTTTCCCTCTACTTTTATTTAACACGGTGAATTGGGAACATTTCCAATGGGAATTTCTCATGCTCTTTCACATTTCCTGAATTCAGCCTACTGTTTTTCTCCCTACTGTTCTGATCTAATAAATAAATATAGGCTTTAAAAAAAAAAGAACAAATACTCAGTGTGATTGCAGTTCTTCATTAGCATAATTGCATTATGACAACAATTTCAGAAAGATAATAAATGGAGAGTATTTTTCCCGATGTCTTTAGGCCCTTAATATTAATAATAATAAAATCCTGCTTCAGTTTTACTTAAGTACTTCAGCAGTAGGTGAAGGAGGGGGGATTTTAGCGATGAGCAATAAGTCTTTTGTTTAAAGCTAGACTGGATAGTGCAGCCTTTGGCTACTTAAAATATTTATAAGACAACATAACATCAGCATGAACCTGCAAGTTTAAGACAGATTCCAAAGTTGAAATGTTCATTACTTTTACAAAGCTGTAAGAATGTCATGCTTTTCTACATTTGCTTTTAAGCACATAGAAGAGATACACAGGAAGCTTTTACTTTCCCATTCTTCACTCACGAGAAATCATACAGATATGTGCATATTAAATAAGGACTGATTATAATTTCTATATTTTACTATTTATTTAATGTGGTCACTGAGATGATGCATTTTGTCCAGGTTCTCCTTTTTTCAAAGATTTTTGAAATCTATTTCAAAAATCAATATAAACATTTGTCCAAAAGTAACTTTCTTGACATGCACTTTTTCCACATTTTTCTTCGCATATAATTCTGCTAGTGAAAAACTTATTTTTGACAATGTTTCCTGAGTCAAATGTGCATTTCTGTTTAGTCTATGTGCACATTTAAGCATGCTTTTTTCTTTCAATATTATTTCTTGTTTTGCACATTTTAAATTTAAAGTTTGAATTTCATAGTCATGTTTAAAATATGTGTGAAAGTACAATCTGATTTGCATAGAGATTTGAAAAATGTAGAATTGCAGTGGGGAAGTTCATTCTAGACAAGCAGTACTTCTCCTCCATCTTTTATTTGACCATATGCTTTTTTGTGGCACCATACTTGAGTTTATTGTTTTAAATGTGCTGCTCACTGCAGATTTCAAAAAGACATCTAGACAACCAGCTTGGTGGTGGAGGTGTGATTTAATGAAGTGCTTTTCAAATTTAGCAACCTTGTGGACCTCATGCTAGTTTGATGCACTCTTGCATGGAATATCAAGTTCTCTTCTGATCCCTAAATTTTATATAAGTAGTGTATGTATGACAATGTATGTATGTATCATCTTAGTGTTTCAGAACCAGCTAGCATAATGTTTCTGGGCCAATGTTACTTGTTCCAGCAATTATATTCAGTCTTCCCACCTCAAATTGGGAAAGAGAATGAGGGTAGATACATTGTCAATCTGGGCTTCAGTCTACTGAAAGAAAATAATAACCTCCCTGTAAGGAAGATGAGTGTCTCCAACTTTGATAAACAAACAAACAAACAAATTTCACAGAGGTTAGTGTCTGGCTCAGTAGCCAACACAAACTTTTTCTGAGTAGCTTTCTCTCATTGTTATTGGACTTGGCTTTGTGCTGAGAGGAAGACTGCTCCCAAGATAGCAAAAGCTGCTTCAATTAGCTTTTAGCTATTACTTTACAGTTTTAATCAATAACAGTTATGGTAAACAGCATTATTGCAACCTTTATCTTCTTTAAAACTTGCTATAGTTGATAAACACTTCAAACATGTATGTCCTTTCTGGAAAGAAGTTGACATTTTTCCTGAATTGATGGGAGTTAGAACCTTTGAAAGGGTGGGTGGTGAGAATTAAGAGATATTGGATAGGATAACACCTTGCACTAATGCATGCTTTGTTTTTATCAGTTAACATAATCTTGTGTCTTAAAGAATTTGTACTGGTTGCCAAGCATTTTTCAAAAGTTTCAATATAATCAGTGCTGATTTTAAGCTTTAAATAGTTTAAGATCATCTTATTTGAAACACCTTCTACATATATGGAAATCATGCAACCTTTTTTTAAAAAAACACAAAATTAAACCTTGAAAACATGGGATAATATTGATCAGGTTTTCCATGATATGAACAGAAATCCAAATCCCAAGCAGAATGGAAACACATACTAGCAATTTAAAACTATAAATCTGGTATAATAGAAAAGAGTACTTTTTTGTTCCCCTTCCACCCAACAGTAATTTGTGCTGATATTCACAATACTAAATTAATAAAATTATAGATATTAAACAAAATGAAACAATAATGGAGTAGCCCATATATTATCAGTTATTTGCCCTATACCACATCCTTTCAACAAGGTAAAGTGGTTTGTTTGCAAAATTACATCTTTTAAGGCAAAACCAAACAATATTAATTATGAATTACAACAGTATCCAACCTCTATCATGAAATAGAAACATGACTGGGACTTTCAGGGAAGAAACAGCGAACTGAAAATAGCTTTGCTTTTTGGCATGATGGAATGAAAGCATGGTGAAATGAAGAGTGATAATCCCTTTCTAGACAACAAGAGCACTTGAGATCACCCACATAATTGTTATCCAAAGTAACATTTTTCAGGCAACATCTTTGTTAATAACTGTGCAGAAAAGGACATGAAATATGTAACAATGATCATGAATATTCATTTTGCTCCATTTATTATGCTCATCCTAGGCAATTCTTAAACTCAAGTATGCTCATTGATTGCATTCTTCTACAATCAGTTTTAGCCTGTTGTCTGTTGTCTGACAAATGCAGTATGCTGAGACATGCACAGGTGGAAAGAGTCAACTAGAGAAGCCTCCATGTGGTTTCATGAATCACTACAAAAATGTGCCATAGAAAACAAAGCACTATAGAAATCCTTAAATATCCAATTTTCTTTGGTAGCATAAAACCACATTCATTGGAGTAGCTCAATAAATAGGAATTACGGCTTATTCTTTATTTCCTTTCATGTTCCAGGAACAATTTTATGGTTAAAATGCTTAGTCAGTCAAGAGTACTAGTGATGTGAAAAATATTTAAAAATAATTTCCCAAACATTATTGTATTATGGGATACATTATGATTAATGGTTCGTATTGTATTAGCATCCAAGAAATAAAATTAAGTCGAGTATTTTCTACTTTATCAGAACTAAACTAAGAAAGAAAAGGGTCTGATTTAATTAAAAGAAAAGGTATCAAAGGTGATGATGGGAATTCTGTCTGTAACTAGGTTGAAAAACAAAGTGAAATCCAATAATAAAGAAATGGAAAAAACACAGGAAAAGCTAAATGGACTTACATCTTGTTTTTATTTATTTGCTGCATTTATAACAGCCTGATTTTCAAGAATATAGGAAAATAATAGCAGGAAGTCTATTCAAGTTCATACAAAGTCAGATGAAATTCATCTTCTTTCTTAATGGTCTGTTATTATTTACATCTCCCATATATTTTAATCCATCCTTCCCCAGTGTTGTTTTGTCCTAATATAATTAGTTATTGTCCTCAATCTGTATAGATCTTTTTGTTACCATATTGACAATTGTTTTTTTGCTTTCAGACCAATTTGGTCTGCGTGTCTCTTACCATTATATTTGCCCCCATATTTCTCATGTTTATTTTAATTAAGACTAAGCGTTTTGTTTATCAGAAGTTTTACAGATAATATGCTAAGGATCTCAGGGTAAGCTATATTACTTAATATAAATGTTAAATAGCTTAAGATCCCCATCCTAGAGTGACTATTTTTCTTAAACCATATAAGACTTTACCAAACATTCCTAAATAGTTTGATCAGAATTATATAAGCAGATCTGCTGTTCTTTTAGGACCAGCATTAAAAAAAAATATCCTGTAGTTCAGAATTTCTATCATGTTCTAGGCCACCTGCAACTTCCCTTATGTCTTCAAGTGCAGATGAAGCACATTGCAATGGTCTATCCAAACATTTTCCAGAGTGCAATTCACCACAGCCAAGTCATTCCTATCTTGCTGTCCAAATATACTCCCACTTGTATCTTAAGTGACAGAAATAATCCAGAACACTAAGCCTGCACATCTGCTTTTTTGAGTTGAGTGTAGTACAATCTGCGGATGAAGACATATTCAATTTCCTTATCTTTGGATTACTGAATAATTCTCAGTTTATTAGTCCTCATCCAGCATTTTAAAGCATTCAAACGTAAGTCCAACACTTGAATCATCGCACCTGACTCTAATTACGGAGACAATCTGTTCTGTAAACTAAATATTATACAGGATGGGCTAAATGTTTATTACAATATTCTGTAGAACGTTGGTTTGTGACAGCCTGCTGGTTAAAGACCAGTTTAGTAGAATTTATTTAGAATTCCTAGTGATTCTTTAGAAAATCAACTTTCAAAAATATATCTTACTGATAAATTGCTTGCAATTTGCCAGATTGTATCTCTAAAAATAAAAACAAAAAAAAACGTTCACAGTTTAATTGGCCACCTATTTTTTTTTTATATTTCTTTCTACAGAGGTTTCCTAAGGTAGAGTCAAAGACTATGAAGGTTAGGGCAAGATAACTAAAAAAACAGATCAGTTTTATCTAGATGGAATCAATTAACTGAAAATCTTCGGAGGAGCACACTTACAGAAATAGCAACCGGTTAAAGAAACAAAATACAAAAAGTTGAGCAGAACTCATGGGAAAATTTATACTCCAGTCACCAATCCAAAAAATGTATGAAAGAGTTCCCTGGGTATTTTAGGAAGTCAGGCAGGAGAACAGTTTGCAGCTACTCATAAATTTCTAGAATAATTTCAATTTTAATCCTAATAGGAATTTTTGAAAAATCTCTGTGGTACCTATTGCCTCTACAGAATAACTGGGAAACCTGTACAGTCCACGCGGCCTTTATTAGAATTAATCCAAATCCATTCAGTGTTAATTTAGTGTATGTTCAAATATTATTCCATTCTATCAATGTCTATAAAATTGGTATTTTCTTAAAAAAGCTTCCATTAAACCTACAGCTATTATATAGATAGAGATTTCTGAATCTGGCTGTCCACCACAACATGTCTTTTCATGTAACCGCGTGGGTTGGGATGGGAGAATCCTGATACTCCCATGTTACACCTCTCCTGCGCGGTTTGCATTGGTTACCGGTTGCCCTCCGGGTGAGATTCAAGGTGCTGGTGATGACCTATAAAGCCCTATATGGCTTAGGACCAGGATATTTGGTGGACCACTTACAGCCAGCAACGATATCCCATCACCTGGTTCGCACCCATGGAGAGGCCCTACTCAGGGTGCCGTCAGCTAGACAGTGGCGGCTGGCAACCTCCAGGGGTAGAGCCTTCTGGGTGGGTGCACCCACCCTCTGGAATCAATTCCCTTTGGAACTCCGATTAGCGCCTGACCTTCACACCTTCCGCCGTGAATTAAAAACTTGGCTTTTTAAATCCCTCGACCTGGACTGATGATGGGGTTTTAAGGGTTAATTTTAAATTTTTTAAATTTTAGATTTTATTTTATATTGTGGCTTTGTTTTATTGTTATGAGCTGCCCTGAGTCCATTGTGAGATTGGGTGGCATATGAGCTGAATAAAATAAATAAATGAATGAATGAATGAACTTATGCAGCCGGTCTTATACAGTTATATATACTGTACAGAGTTACATTGCCCCTACTCACCAAACAATATTTTTCTTGACCATTTTGTTCCTTAGATAACTTTCCATAAGAGATCCTTTATTTTACATTATCTAATATATAACATGCTTTTAACTACTCTTTTACTGTTGTTTCTCTAAACTAGTAGTGGATAACTTGCTAGTGTAATTCCAAACATCCTTTGCAAACAAACAGTTCATCCTTTTAAAGGAAGGATGTATCTCTTCTTAGCAGTCTGAGAGGTGAATTTAATCAGAGAAGACAGGAAAGAAATATCATTGAGGCTCTGGCTCTTTCTGTTCCCACCATTGACATATAATTACCCCGATGGGAATACAGCCTTCACCAGAAGAAAAATTATATACTCTTGGTCTAATAAAATAGCAGGACTGGGAAAGGTCAAGAACACCTACATAGGCTCTAAAAGAGGGATTTGGAACAACATCACCAAATATTGCTTGCTTTAATTCAGCTTCTAATAGATGGAAGTAAAACTGAAGTCACTGCCATGTAGGATTTTTGCAATGCTTTGTCACTATTTGATCCATAAAGAGCTGATAAAACCCACAATGGCATCAAAAAAGTTTTGTGCATTGTGATGCCACCACATACATGATATAAAATATACAGATGGTGCAAGTATGCAATTTTTATCACTTGCATGTTCATGTCATCTCCAATCCATGTTATGATTCCTGCAGTCAACTATTTGGTAACTGGAATCATACAAAAACAAACTTACCATTAGCAATGTTGACCTCAATATGGATCCATTTTCTCACTGGTGGGAATTCTTTCCTTGTCCCATTTTCTGGCTCCTGGACTCATTCAGTAATTATATATTCTCACCCAGAGCATCAAGGCCTACTGCCTTGTTTCTACTGCCTCTTTGTAGCCATTATAATTAATAGTTCTCTTTCTCTATCTCCCCTCCATCACTTTAACCACTAAAACAGGGGTGTCAAATTTGAATTAATTAATGGTTGCATCAGGTTTGTGTTTGACCTGGGGGGACTGGGGGTGTGTGGTCAGGGGGCATGGCCAGTTCAATGTCACTGGTGTTGGGGGCACCTGTGGTGGCTCAAGCACTCTGCCAGTGAAAATGGGTTTCCAAGCTCCATTTTCAGCTGCAACGGCCTCCTGCAACCCACTGCCAGTGAAAAAAGAACTCCGGGAAGCTGCGTACTGCCCACCCAAGCTCCGTTTTTGCTGGCACCATGGGCTGGTCCTTCGCTGTTATCAGAGTGGTCCTGTGGGTCTGAACACCCCTGAGTTTGACACCCCTACACTACATGCAACATGCAATCATAATTAGAGAAATTGAGAAAAACTTTGTGTTACAAAAGATATAATCATGTCACCATCACAGTCTGCAAAAGGCTTTTAAATAGTGGGACAACTCCTTATCTCATGCAGTGAACCACTTCTTGAATTCCTCCAAACATTGTAATTCATTTATTTATTTATTCAACTTATATGCTCATCTCATTGGGAGGGATTCCAGGTGGCTTGCAATAATTAGGAACTGATGAAAAACATTAAAATATTGCAACAATAAATAATAATATCAAGTTAGTTAAAAGTGACAAAGATGGAAAGGAAAGGAGCAAGATCACATGGGGAGGGAGGTGGGAGGCTTTTACCATTGTTTTACCAATGGCTAATTAACAGAAATGGAGGTTAGAAACTAAACAGATTAAGAGAATGATTAATTATATATTGAAACTATCACGATATGATTATTATTGATGATATGTATATTATGATTACCACTATGTTTATTGTCTTTTTCTTGTTCAAAACTAATTTTGACAACATGTTGTTCATTTAGATATTGAACTTTTTATGTTTATTAAAGAAAAATGTACCAATAAAATATATAGAGAGAGATAATTTAAGTCAGAACTATGGGGATGATAATGTCCATGATTTGGGGCCAATTCCAGCTCAGCAACTAAGGATGAAGTTCCGTTCATAAGCATGGCAAATTCCACTACCAACACTAATACAGAATCAGGTATCTCAGACAGAGAAGATCTGTGCATTTGATCTTATAATGCTCGGATTCCCATAGATTGCTGATGCTCAAGAACTTCATTCTTCATATCTTAGGTATGGAGTCAGGAACAGCTTGGGAATTTATAGCCTTTGTTGTTGTTGTTATTGTGTGTTGGGTCACTTTACTGTTTGGATGTGAACCACCCAGAATCTCTGAAACCTAATCAGGATACCAGGATTTATGATAAACAAATAAATAGGATTAGATTAACTAGCCAAACCATGACAAGTGAACAAAATGTCTGAGTTTCACCTTTAACTTTTTTTTAAAGTCCCATCACTTCTAAAACTGTGCTGTGGATATAGTACACAGTTTTTGCAAATTCAGTCCCATTAAAATCCAAAGTGGATTTATTTGTTGTTCCTAATTAGGAAAGTCTCTAAGTCTCTAAAACTGGTCAAAAGTCAATAGACTCCAAGTTCCAGTTAAGTTTAGGAGGAAATGCAGCATGCTTTTATAGACAAAAAAATAATAATACTTTGTTGCTCACTTTAAATTAATCATCTTCTCATTCAGTACAGACTATTTATCTTTATAATAAATTAAAAACTTAACAGTGACTGTAATCTTTCTAAGTAGAGATATAACAGGATCAAGTATCTCAGTATTTATACTTCACTCTCTTCATTTCCAGTGTGCTTTTCTTATTATAATATTGCATTCAATGATAAATCCAGAAGGCATTTGAGATTTCATTATTGTTAGAGTGGTTATCATAACCCCAACAAACTTCTTTGAGTTCTTTGTGCTTTGTACTTTTATCCAAATGTCCAGATTGTTATTCATTTAATCTAACAACCTGCAGCAAAACAATTATTTTAATTAAATTAATACACACAGGCCATGTCATGCCATGCCTTCATTCCCTTCTCCCATCAGTCCTTGTATTAATCAAAGTTAAAATCAGAATTAGTAACAACATTAATATTTTTTATATATCTTGATTCATTCTAGAAATCTGAAAGACTTTTAAAATAAATCCTTATCACATTTAAAGTACTTTCCAGATGCAGCAGGATGTTTGATCTCAATATTATAATTCCTAAATTTTGCAATCCACTTCTGTTTGGGATTTCTTTTAAATGCGTTATTCCATTCCCAGTTTGCAAAGATTCAATTACGTTTTTTCCCCCTTATTTTTTATAAATGTTGGCAAAAATGCCTGAGGAATATGTGATTATCTATAAGGAATTATACCAAACCCAAACTATTTCTGAGGTAAACAAGGGAAGTTTCTTATCCCTTAGCTATGTACAACAATGAAACACAATAATATTTTTTGCTTTACTGCTTCAGTGCCAGACAACAAATTGTAACATAAGTTTTTGTTAGTATTCAATTTCATTGATATGGTAAGTATATGCCAAGATGGGGTTTGGCAAAGGTTTATTAGGGATGGGGTGGGGGCAGGGGGGGAAATGTTTTATCATTTGTTTTCTTCTTTTGTACTTAGGAACGTTGCTATAAAATATTCCTGCATTCAACGTTTCTATAAAATATTTCTGCTTTATAATTTTTTCTAACCATGTGTGTATAAATTGGAGAGAAATAAAATCAACAGAAAATCAATAGAAAATAGAGAAAACAATGTTACCCTCCCCTCACATGAAATTTCCTTTCACAAACATGGTTGCACATATGTTTCTAATTTGAATTCAGATTTCTGAGTAAGGATCATTTCTGTATAATATGTCCTTAATAAGGAACTATAGAAACATAAGCGAGAAAGCTTCCCTCTGTTAAAGCTGTTTTTCTTCACAAACTCTTCCTTTCAAACTTGTCAGTCACAATCCATTCAAATGGCATAACTCCACCTGCAGTTCCAATTTTTTATATATTTTTACTTTATAAAAAATAACAGAAAAAGCAATAAAGGAAAGGGGAAACCCTCCCAAATAGATACATTCTTTTTTAAAAAATTAAAAGTGCTGAAAAATGCAATAGAAAAAAGGAAAATTTAGGACATACTATTAGAACAATAGAATGGCATGATGGCCTACTGGTAAAGACACTCACCTCCAACTCAGAAGATTGACAGTTCAATGCTAGATAGTGGCTGATATTTCTCTTCTAGGGCACAAAGAAAAGATATGTGCTGTGAACTCTACATGGTGTCAGGAAGGGCATCTGTCCAGTAAATGCTTAGCTCCATCCAGTTGCCCTAACTCTACCTTGAATTAAGGGATTACAGGATCATAAAAGAGAGTTTTTATATTGCTAAAACAACAGGCAGAGTTTTTATATATAATTATTTAATACAAACATTATTTATATACACACACATCTATATGAGTATTAGGCTTATTTTTTAACTTTCTGTACTTTATATAAATGAATCTTTTCAATGTTGCAATATCAGTCTTTTGACCATTGTAAGTGCACCAAGAATCCACTTACATTGTTAGGTTACATTGTCAAATTCATGTAACAGGTATGTAGTTCAAGAGAATATTATCCTCTGAAAATTTTACAGAATGCAGTTTTGTAGTTTTCCTTTGTTTTGTTCTTGAATTTTACCTTGTAAAGCCAAGTTATACATAAGCAATTACAACGTATATTGTTACAAACCTATTTTAGATTTTTCTCTTTTTCACATTACTCCTTTATTTTTGGCAAGAAAATATGGTTAACATAAGCTTAGAAGATTTCAGTATGGGAGAAGGGTACCCAATTTTTTTCCATACACATTCTCCAGAGAAAATTTTAAAGATAAAATCTTACATTGCAAGATTGGGGAACTTTATCTAGGCCACATTTCTCTTGAAAATATCCTTACAAATAATGTTAATTCTGATGCATAAGACATATTCATTTGATCTGGCTTTGGGCGGGAAACATTTCCTAGAGGTTGCCTCCAATTAGTTTCTCTCTTTCTGACATTGCCTAATTTAGATGAACACACATGCACAGACACTGATATTTTCCCTGCCTATGGTTTTGACCCCTTCTTATTCATTTATTTGAAACAAAATTGTCCCATGGCATAACGGGTATCAAGAAATACAAATCAAACATATGTTGCAGCCATGACCCTGCCACCCAGATTCTTTTTACAGATACATCAACTATTAGTTTCTTTAAAATCTTGAGAGGGCTCCCTCTCAAAATAAGCATTTATTCCTTCTAGGCAATTGGTTCATATTCTGTTTAATTGTAAATGACTTTTATAGCAAAATTATTTCATCTTGTCAGATTTCATTAGCATTTTATACTAACGTATATCTATATTTTATATCTAAAATATAGCATCTTCTTAAAATGGTGGCATGTAATCTCTTAGGAAACAGGCCTAGATGAAGTATTATACCTAAAAATGGCATCAAGTAGGACATAATTCAGATTAAGAGATTGTCTGGTCTCTCATTAGCTGAAACTTGAGTGTGATGCAGTAGGGATCTATTGTGCTCAGATAAGCATGCAGAACAAGCGAGACTGCAATCAAAGTTATGATTTGATGGTATTCATTCATCATTCATTCAGAGCATTTTAAAGTGTACCTTATTTCAAACTGCAATAACATTAATGCTCATGCTGAAACAATCATAGAAGGAAGGGGGAAATTATTTTATAAGTTAAGAGCCTGGATAAAATAGATAATTACAGCTAATTAAGGACTAAAAAACACGAGTGTAGGTACCAGATGAATTTCCCTCAGGAAAGACATAAACAAAAGTATTATACCTCTTCTTCCCAGCAGCCATCCACCTTTCATCAAGTAGCAAAAGAACTTGTAGGACGTTTCTAAGGAAAAGATTAGTGTATAGCTAGATGGCAATTTATAAGGCACTTGGCATATAGGAAGACTTGAACTCAAAATCTCCCACTTTCCAGCCTGGTGCCTTAACTCCTAGATCTAACTGTTTGACCTGACCAGGTTCAGAGAGTTTTACTATTTTATTTTACTATTGAACATTTTGGAATGTTTGTCATGAAAAGAGGTACATAAATATTAATGTATTGATGGTGATATGGCTTTTAGGGTTTATTTTTTCTTTTGATGGGGTTTAAGAGCTACAAAATTTACTGAGTGTACAGAAAATATAGGTATAATGGACTTTGTGAAATGCCCTGAATGAGATCTAATAGATGAATTATTAATCTCAACATTAATGCAATCCTGCCTAAGCACAACATTTTTGTGGCCTACCTTGAATTTTATGAGAATCAATCCCTTCCCCCACTGCAGACAACACTGCCAACACAAATGATTTGATTAAACAATTAAAACAGGGTATGCACAAGTTTGATTTATAATAAACTATTTGATCGGTGGGTTGATGAAATGAGGAAAAAGTTGAACCTACTATTTTTTCAGTTGCTCATTTTTGCCCAGGTTTATACTATAGTTGTTTTATTACACTTATGTGGAGTTGTTTTCTTTTAAAAAGTTACGTGAAAATTCATACTTATTTTAGTGTTCATTTCCTATTTAGTATACATTTCCTATTTCCATAATGCTATTGGAATGCTATTTGTATGCTATTTGCCAGAATAATTATTCTTATGTGGAGCTTACTCTGAAATATGCATTTTAGCTATACTTTTGTGACAGGAGAGCACTGTAAAACTCATATAAAATATTAATCTTAATGCATAACCAAGATTTTTTTTTTGCTTGGGAAGTGCAGGTGTTTTATAATGAAACCATTCCTAAAAAGGTATGATCAAGATCAGACTTGGTAATAATGACAATAGCTCTCACAAGGATCTACATATCCTTCTGTCAAGTGCATGCACAAATGGGTATAAAACAGTATTTCTTGCTCAAATCATATGCTTCACTTTAAATGAATAATTCCTACTGTATGGGAGTAAAATACATATATTATTTAGTTAGTTTCTTCATATCTTTAGGCTCTGCATCACATTCTTGTCAAACTGTGCTAGAATACATATGAATGCCTATATTTCTAACATTGTAACTATGCTTAATTCATTCAGTAAATTGCATAATCTTTATAAATAACAATAGTAATAGCGCTTAGACTTATATACTGCTTTACAGTGCTTTACAGCCCTCTCTAAGTGATTGACAGGGTCAGCATATTGCCCCCAACAATTGGGTCCCCATTTTACTGTCTTCGGAAGGATGGAAGGATGAGTCAACCTTAAACCTCTCAGAATCAAACTCCTGGAATAAGCAGTGAGTTAGCCTGCAGTACTGCATTCTAACCACTGAGCTACCACAGCTCTAAATAAATGCACATCTTTTGAAATGAACTTCTGATGATGCAACATTGGTGACTCGGTCAAATAAAGAAGATGGGCAATGCATGCATCACTTTGGCATGTATGGATCCATTTTCAATGTTAACAAATAGGAAACAAAAAACAAATACTGTAAATATTTACACAACCACAAAGCAACATGATGTTCCTGTCCTCCTCATCCTCAAATGACAAAACTTAGCATAGTATTAGTATTCAGATTCTATTTCAACATCATCCCCATCTCTTGAATGAGCAGGAGAAAGTGAAAATTCAGCATAATACTAGTTTTCATGGACATTTTTTGTCATATGAAAAGGGTGCTAAAATGTTTGGATTTATTTATTTTATATAATATAACCTTCCAATGTTCAGAAAATGGCTAATAACTACAAACATATTTGTTTTTAACATGTGATCTCCCTTATTATTAAACCACAACAGAATGAGTACATAGGTAAAACTTTTTCAACAAACTTTTTATTTTCCATTATTACACAATATGCTGGCGTGAATCCAGACTTAGCAAGCTTACTGAAGCAGGTCCATTAAATTCAATAAGGCAAGTTAATCATGACCATCTCATTAACTTCTTGCTGTGTGAGTATTCCTGACCAGGGAAAGTACTATAATTCTGATTTAAAACTTTGTTTTTGCATCGATGGAAATTATCCTTGTAGCAAAGTTATTTGTACATCCTCTTGAGATCTCTTAATACACCCATTTTTACTTATTTTACTTGTTACTTATATACAATTGGGAAATAAAATTATTCAAATGTAGACAGAAACATTTACTTCATTTAAAGCAACCAAAGTAAATTATGTTACCAGTAGAAGATTATGCTTTTTAATTTTTTTCAGTACAATTAAAGTATGTACTGAATACCTTTTGCTTCATAAACATTAAAACAGGCAATATAATAGAGAAACACCATTACAGGCAATGTAATAGAGAAACACATGGCAATATTCTGAAGAACTAAGAGAACTAGTTATACATAAAGTTATCATTTATTATTAATATTAAAATAAAAATGCATTCATTTTTATTTTTATGGGAATGGAAATTATAATTTTTTGCTAGGTGAGGTTTCAGAAATAGGCCAAGCAGCCTAGAAAATATTCATCTTAAGTACCTTAATTACTCACATCTGGAATTAGGTTCACTGACAGAAACAAAACTCTGATTTGTTTTAATCAATGCATTAAAATTAATAGTCCTGAATTAGTAGTATTTTAAATTTAGATTTAAGAATTAGATTTAAGAATAGAACAGAACAGAACAGAACAGAACAGAACAGAACAGAACAGAACAGAATAGAATTCTTTATTGGCCAAGTGTGATTAGACACAAAAGAAATTTGTCTTTGGTGCATATGCTCTCAGTGTACATAAAAAGACAAGATACATTCATCAAGAATCATAAGGTGTAACACTTAATGATAGTCATAGGGTACAAATAACTAATCAAGTCATACTATCAATACAACCAGTATCAATATAAATCGTAAGGATACAAGCAACAAAGTTACAGTCATGCAGTCATAAGTGGGAGGAGATGGGTGATAGGAACGATGAGAAGACTAATAGTAATAGTAATGCAGCCTTAGCGAATAGTTTAACAATGTTGATGGAATTATTTGTTTAGCAGAGTGATGGTGTTCAGGAAAAAACTGTTCTTGTGTCTAGTTGTTTTGGTGTACAGTGCTCTTTAGCATCATTTTGAGGGTAGGAGTTAAAACAATTTAAGTCCAGGATGCGAGGGGTCTGTAAATATTTTCACAGCCCTCTTTTTGGCTTGTGCAGTATACAGGTCTTCAGTGGAAGGCAGGTTGGTAGTAATTGTTTTTTCTGCAGTTCTAATTATCCTCTGAAGTCTGTGCCCATTTTTTGGGTTGCAGAACTAAACCAGACAGTTATAGAGGTGCAGATGACAGATTCAATAATTCCTCTGTAGAACTGTATCTTTTGATGGTTTCAGATGGCAGCCCAAATATTTTCATTCCCACAGAGTTATGACTTGGTTGGATTTTAAATCTTTACCTACAAACATTAATGTAAAGATTACGGTTTGTATTTCAGAGTGTACTTTGATATTTTAAACATGTTATACCACTTTTCTTGAGTGTGCTATTAGTTCATTTGAGAGAAGCAGTATGAATTAGAAAAGCACAATTAATAGATCTGCCTGGCTAATAACACCAATTACCCTACATTCCACAGCGTGGACAATCATCTCAACACTCCAGAATGGATATCACTGATTAATCAAGAGTTTAAATATTGTAAAGCTAAGATTAAATAACACAGCATGGTTCTATTATTGCAAAGAATAAGGAAGAGGATTTTGAATGAAATAAACAGAATCATTACATAGGTAAAAGGGGATAAAACATTCTTTAATTTTTCCTGGAGAAAAAAACAATATTAAGAACAACTCAGGCAAATGCCTCCCTGATTAATTGGGGTATAAGGAGTGAGGTACAGCACAATCAGACTTGCAAGTTCTGTTATTATAGCCAATCTCAATAAAGATCATTCTCATCTTCTTGTGGAATTGATTTCCTAGTCTAGTCTACCTAGTTGGGCTGATAATTATTGACACATAAGTCATCACTATCACAATCAGTAGTCTCAGTGAATCTCTACAGTATAAAATTTTAATGCATGCTAGATAATTCCAGATTTCAAAGAGAGCTGATTTGCTGTTTGACAATAGGTCAAATTAGAGATTTGGAATGCCAGAAACACCTTGCTACACAGTAGCTTCCTTACATAAGTAACAAAGATTGTCTGCAGGATTGGTTTGAAATGCTGCAAGGATTGTTGCTGGGTTAGCTAAATTTTCATGCCAAAACTAGAAGCCTAAAAAAGATGAGTTCTTTTAATTAACAGCAGAGATAACTTGTCCTCTCATGAGATCTGAAGCAATTTTGAAAGCATAGGCACAAATACACATAATCGCACGACACACAAGTTATTGTCAATTAAAGATTCTTTTATTTGCTTTATAGGATTAATTATATCTAGAAAATGCTAAAGCCAGGTCAACCTTTTACTTTACAGTCTAACTTTATATCAATTATATATGTTTAATCATTTAAGGAAATAAATATGATTTGCAGCATTATGAGAAGGCATTGTATGTTAATTTTATTTGGTAGATGTTTATTTTTTTCTCTTACTTGTCTCATGAATTAACAGAGGTCAAATGTTCCCTCTTCTGAATTAAAAGTTTCTGCTTCAAAGGAAACAAACCATAGCTAATCAATAGCCTGAGTTGTCATTTGCTTCAAGGAGTTCTTTTTGACTAGAACTATTGAACAGAGAGAAACATATACACATACCTCAAGTGGAAGCATGGAAAATTATCAATTCTCTGAAGGTAAAATTCATGCAAAGTCAACATAAAAGAAGAAGAGGGGAATTGATATTCACATGCAAATGCAATCTATGAAATTTATGAACCAGTTCCATGCTTAAAAGACTCAGTTTCTGATGATTACATGAAAGTTCAACACTAGTTTATTCTGCCAGAGGGAAATTGGAATGCATTTTTTATCTGTACTTTTCTAAATAAGGTGGAGAGAAACCCATAAGCAAAGAGATATTGGAAATAATGATAGCAAATAAAGAAACAGAACTACAAATTTAGAAGATCACAGTTCAAATCTCTCCATGGCCATAAACTCAATAGGTGGCCTTAGGCAGCACATTTTTTAACACATAGTATCCTATCTCCTGTCCCAATTGGAGCACAATTATATAATGCTTGTAAAATTACTTGGAATTACAGTATATATGTATTAATCAGGATTTTGTATTAATCAGCCAGATGTTCAGATTGGCTTTGGCATTTTTATCCACCTATCAAGTCATTCCCAAGGATGTGGAATAGGCAGATGTTGATGTTTTATGGTGTTGGAGGTATCATAGCAGGATGTAAGCTATTCAATGAAATAAAGCTGCCTTTTGCAATTGACTGATGGGTGAATTTGTCTGTGCCGATGGTGTTCAAGTAGTGCTACAATTGTTTTGGGTTTGCACCCAAGGCATCTATTATTATTATTATTGTCTTTACTTTTTAATCCAGCCTGATTATTTTTTTTCCGACAACATTTTAAAAAATGTAAGTTGAAAATTTTTTTTATAAACTGCTTTAATGAATGTTTCTGTCAGAACTGTAGAAACACAATTCAGTGGCCCAGAGTGGTCTGAAAAAGTGTTCAACTGAAATAATGGATTGAAATATATAATACATTTCACAATAGCAATATGTTTTCCTGCTGTCATAAGAATGAAAACAAGCTTCAGATTGCATTCAAAATAGTATTACTTCGTTGTAGACTAGCCAATATACTATAGTGATGCTATTGTTCAAACTTAATTTGAAGCAAAAACGAAAAAAGTGATGGAACACGTATGCCTCGCATATATAAAAATAGATAATAATAATGGGATCATACAGTGACATTTTACTCTAAAAAGTTGCTTAAATTGTAATACTGAGCATTCTTTATATAGCGACTGAATTTCAGAACATTTGCTATTCTGTTTTTATGTTTCTTAATCAATGTTGCTGTTAAGGAACAGTCTTAATATATGACAAAAACTGGAAAGATTTTTTTTTAGCTACAATATAACTATAAAATATACCTAGGCACAAAGGGGAAAAAATAGCATTATCCTAACATCAAGATTGGGAAGCAATGTTAGGACCATTAAAAGAAGACTAATTTGTACAAACCATTTTTCTAACATAGTGCTTTAAAATGTTATACTGAATTTAAAATTGTCACCAGATGTTACCAAATATAAAATCTGAGGTAATTTTAAAAGGGTGAAAACGCTTTCATCCTTCCAAAAAATTTTTTTTAACTTTTAAAAGCATTTTTCTTCAACCGTAAAAGGTTGCAGAAAAAAAATGCTTTTAAAAGCCTCTGATGATCAGGCAACTCAGCTGGGATCTTCAGAGACTTTTAAAAGCACTTTTTCTACCGAAGAAAAAGCATTTTTTCGGCTGAAGAGGTTGTAGAAAAAAATGCTTTTAAAAGCCTCTGACCATCCCAGCTGAGCCACGTGATCATCAGAGGCTTTTTTTTTTTTACTTTTAAAAGCATTTTTTTGGGCCAAAGAGATTGCTCAGCTGGGCATGGGGGGGGGGGGATTTTTGTTACTGGTTCTCTGAACCACCTGCCAGATCGCTACCAGATCAGGCAATCCGGTCCAAA
This sequence comes from Ptyas mucosa, assembly GCA_012654045.1. Lineage (NCBI taxonomy): Eukaryota > Metazoa > Chordata > Lepidosauria > Squamata > Colubridae > Ptyas > Ptyas mucosa. Next base: position 26,849,910 of record WNWU01000002.1, on the reverse strand, counting down.
CCGGGAGCATTTCACCCCTGCTTAACACCATTCATTTAGTGACACTTCAAAGTTATAACTCTACTGAAAAAAGTGGCTTACAATTGCCTTCTCACTTAAGACCATCATAGCATCCTAACAGTCATTTAATCAAACTTCAGGCACATGACATGTATTTCTGATGGTTGCAGCATCCCCAGGTCATGTGATCAGCATTTGCAACCTTCCCACTCAGCTTCTGACTAGCAAAGTCCATGAGGAAAGCCAGATTCACTTAATGACAACACGATTCACTTAACAACCATGGCAGAAAAGATGGTAAAATTAAGCATAACTCGCCTAACATCTCACCTTGCAGAAATTGTGGCCCCAATTGTGATTGTAAGTCAAGGACTAACTATATTGCTACTGTAATTGTCTATCCACTTTTGTGTTGGACTTTTTAAATTTCTTTCTTTCTATCTTCCTCAGAATTAAGGACTTCCCATGATTCTCCACATTATGTGTACAGAATACGATAATTTGAATATGATCAGTTGAGCTTTGAGTGAGAACTCTGAATTGATTGAACCATTTCAATGTTTCTTAACTTTCAGTGGTGTTCTTAGGAATCTTCTCTAACACCAACATTCAAAAGTTTCAATACTGTTTCTGTACTGCTTTTTCAAAGTCCCTATTTCCCTATTCCAGAACGATACATGCTGGGAAATCAGTGCCTGCATGGTTCTGATCGTTGTAGATCAGACCCCAGAATCTGAATATCTTTTCAAAAGCCTTCTTGGCTACTTTATCAAGTGCTAGTCTGCAGGATACTTGCTGGCTCCTTTTCTGTTGGTATTACATTCTAATAGGCTCCAAAGATATAAATCTTCTGGTCTTATGCTTACTTGGAGTTAACTTAGTATTGGAAAAAAATCCATTATATTAAATCATAAAATCAGCCTCTATAGTATCTGTCCTCTGTCTAATATTAGGATCAGTCCTGTGAGGATAATTACCATATCCCACTTTAATCACTTCATCCACAAGTAATCCCCAGCTCTTGCCACCATTCATCATTAAATTTAGGGTTTTTTTTTCACACCTTTACTTCCTACACTATAAGAGAATGCAATAAAGAGAAGTGATGGAAATTCCATCTTTCGATCAGAGTATTTATGATCTAGCTCTTTCTGGGACTTTAAAGGTGATTTAACTTAATTAATTTTCACAATGTAGTCATCAGAAGTGAGGCATTAACATTGTTTCCTTGATGTGAGTCTTGTGAGGGATGTGGCTTCTGCAAGTTGTGGTATAATTATAGTGCTTCATTGTTTAATATGCTCCAATGATTATTTTTGACAACCATGCATATTTCTAATGAATATTTCCTAGGAAGTGAAAAACTAAAGATAATTGAAGATAATTAATACTGGCATTTGTACCTCAAGGAAATGTGGCATTGAAAGGGTGCACATGACTCTTTTTTTAGTGGTTGAATACACAATAGGAATATGGTGCTCTGTGATGATATTTAACACAGCTTTCTTTCTCTTCTTCTGGAAGCATATAAATGAGGTCAGAGTTCCTTGCTGATGCAATTGTTCAACTGGGAATTATAAGCCTGAGATAGGTGAACTCTGCAATTCTAACAGTTCAGAAGATTGATGAATTCTGTCAGCAGACCTCACAAGTGCTTCTAATGGTCTTCTTCAAAAAAGAAAACAGACTACTAGTGAGATACACAAAACTTTCATTTGCGATAGTGGGGAATATCTGTAGCTCAGGTGTGGGATGAAGGTGAGTGTGGATGACATGACCCATACCTGATTCATCACAAGATCAATCACAAGACCCCCACCTGATATGATCCTCCCTTTTACAAGACCTACTGACCACATGAAGCCCTTATAAGCAGAAGCATACCAACACTGATATTTCTTAAATTCTGCTGAAGATGTTACCTAGTCTGATAACAAAATGTGCAAAAACGAACCCACAAGCCCAGAGAATGAACCTCCGTATCCTAAACCTTTAGTTTTGTTTTTTTTAAAATTTATTTATATGCCACCCTTCTCCAGAGACTCAGGGTGGCTTACAATGCGTTAAGCATTGATCAATCATACAGCTCTACATTCATTAGGAATTCAGGACTCTGTTTTTTTTTCTACAACAACTCTACATGTGAATTAAGCTAAACTGAAAGAAATGATTGGTCAAGATCACCCAGTGAACTGAAAGCGATTCAGAACCTCAGTCTCCTAAATCACAATCCAACACCCTAACCACTATTCCATATTGGCTTCCATACACGTACACAAAACACACTGGAATCATTTTCAGATTTCATTATAGCTTGGGATAAATACACTAAGGTTCAGATTAGATTGGGATAAATAATTAAATAATACAACAAATATTATTATGAAGTAGTAAGGTGGTAACTTGAAAGCTCATTGAAAAACTCTTTTATTTAAGAGATTCTCAGTTAAAAATAACTATGATAACTCCTACTGGTCAGATTCGATCTTCAGACACACCTTAATCTGTCTAATTGAGGAATTACTAATTCTTCCATCAAGGACTTTTGCCTTGAGCCTAGCATCCAGAAAAATGGAAAGAAAAGTGCTTTGAATATTCTTGCCAGAACCAGAAATACAGAACTTAAAGAACTTTTGCCAATTCAGAAACACAAGGACTAACTGGAACCATATAAATCTTCCATTTGGGGAAAGTGTAATGAGAATTAACTTAATAAACCAATTAAACCAAATTTCTAGTTATAAGTAGGAGTTTAATGGGGAAAAAAGAATAAGAAAAAAAAAGGGAGAGCAATAACTGTAAAAGTGATATGCATGGTTTTGCACAGTAAAAGGTTATGCACGGTTTTGAAGAAGCACTTTGATTCAACAAATCAAATGCTTTGCAGCTCTTGAGGCATAGTTTTTTTAAAAAAACTGTTTCTGCAGTTATTAAAGATAATAGATAAAGGCTGGAACTTCAATTTCATAGTTGGAAAATACTGATGAAAGAGGGATTGGGTGATTTGACAAGATCCCAGACATTGGCATCTGTAGCTACCAAAAATATCTGTGGGATTTAATATTTCCACTAAAATAACAAAAGCAGTATTGTGCCTTTAGGATATAAGCTGTATCCCTTTTGTAAATGCCTGAACATCATGCTGAAAGTACAAAAGAGACAGAACTTGTATCGCAACCGTGCAATGTTCTTTTTGCCCTCATTTACCCCCCCATGAGCCCCTCAAGGATGTTTCTCATAAGCAGACAGTATAAAATCGAGTTTCCGTTCCTGCTTAGAAGAGAACTTTGGGCTAACCATGCTTCAGTTGTATTCACCTTTTCAGTTTTTAACTTCTGTAACTTTGTCACAAATTTAATCTCTTGCTCATGTAACTTAATGTTACATCTCTAGTTGGCCCTGCCAATATAACTTAAGAGCTTAGGTCAACTCAACTCTCAACACTCTAAATTTGGCTCATTGTTGTCCTTTTACATTTTGCAAAATTGGGATAGGTTTTACAGCTTTTGAAACTAACACAACCACAACGGAGACATGTCTGAGTCCTGCTGCAGTTAAGAGGGTTTTTTTCCTGGATCAAGCTTGCCAATTAGCTGTGCCAAACCTCCTGACACCACAGTGACGAGGGACAGGAAAAACCACACAGTTCTATATGGGGTTTGTTAATAATCGTTCTTCTAAGTCCAACTAAGAGGTTTTACCAATGTCCCTGACCCTTCTGACAGCAATGAGAAGGTTCTTATTTGGGGGGTCAGGGATAGGCTAAAATGTCCATCCACTTGGCCCCAGAAAACACAATAATCAGCAGCAGCCAAGCACATTATCTTACTAAAACATTCTTCAGTGTCATTACAGGCCTGGCATGTAAGGAAAAACAAGTGAAAAATATAATATTTTTAAGTTTGCATTTCAAAATTGGAATAAAATGCTTTCTATATTGGTTCAGACTGAATCTCTATAGACAATTGGAATAAAACCCTTTCTACATTGGTTCAGACCAATATAATTGGTTCAGAGTGTCATTCTGTATAGACTTTTTGCATGCAATTTGCAGATTGTTGTGTACCATTATCCATTTTATGACTATTTCTGCTTTAAAGGATTATTTAGAGATAATTCAAATTATTTTTCAAGGGTATACACACACACACACCCCTACACATACACACACATGTATGTGTATATGTGTATGTGTGTTTGTGTGTGTATATACATACACATAAGGTTATTAATTGTTAAATAAATTGAAGTTGCAAGAATTATTAATAGAAGAGGTGCAATGGTGCAATTCCAAAGTACCTTTTTTTCTCAAATCAGATAGCAACTCATAAGTAACACCATATGGACTCATTTTTATTACTTTACCTTAATTATAAATCATATACAAAATTACCCACTAATTGTATAATGTTAATTATAAATAAAATTATCAATCCACACCTGTCTGAATTTAGTCCCAAAACAACTATATTTATCTTTTTAGAAAATTCCTACTTTTCAAAACAATATGTTCACTGGATGTATTAAAAGTCTGACTGTGTAGAAAAATTATTTACGAAAAAAATTATAAATATTTAAATTTGACAAGAAAGTGATGTGATAGATAAGATTTCTAAACCACTTAAGGTATGGATAAATTTTATAATTAAAAGAAAATGTCAATATTAACAGACATATTTCATTCATTTGTAATAACTGACTAAGTACATATGCCAATTTTTTTCTTCCAATATATTTGTAAAATAAATAACATATATAAATGATGATCCAGATATGAAGGGAGAGGGATGCATGACATATCCAGGATGTTATGATCAATATGAAATAGGTCAGATTTTCATTTCAATGTGGAAATAAGGAATTATATAGAAAAAGAGGTATTTTTCTTTCTTTTATTTTTTTTAGAAGACTGTTCTATTTTATACCAAGAGGAGAGGTACCATAATTAGCAATTATGATAAAAATGCCATGTTTTTCTTTTACATACGTTTTGGGTGATGGAATCTACAAGCCACCTATTAATAAATGTTGAATAGTTAAAGCTAAATTATTCCTCTTAAGTGATTATCTCCAAAATGTACATGTTAATTTTGGAAACAGGTTACCTAGTTTTGAAAGAATGTTTAGAGCTTGATCTGAGAAAACAGTTACATGATAATAATGCCAAGTACACTATTGATCTAGGGAATTTCTTTCAGCTTCTGTGCTGGAATTATATTTGAAGATTTTGTACAAACTTTACTCTTTGTACAAATTGAATAGATATCTTGTAATAATTTAGGAAATCACTGGTAGTGTTGTAAATAAAACACCACATTCTTCTACCTGTTAGCTGGATAATGTTAGTCAGGCTATCACTCCTCTTGCTACTACTATTCCTTTCTTCATTTTCCTTTCACAAAGCTATCTTCAGTTGTGTAAAATATAAAGGATTAGGAAAAGCCAGCTTCTGAATGATTGTTGATTTAGTCAATCAGGAAATATATCTGTTCTCTGATGACATAAAGACTACTCTAAAAACCAGAACATATTTAGCAACTGAACCTTCCTAACAATTCTTCATTAAATGATCAAGACACTTTTTTCTTTTCTGTTTTGTTGTTTGTTCTATCTTTTAACAATTTTAAAGATATTTAAGGTAATCTTTTTAAATATAGTTATTAATATAGTAGATAGATGATAAGTTAATAATTGAAACTAGGGTTAGAAGTTTAAAAATTTCTGGGCCTCTTTCTCAAGGGTTGGAAAACTAATATTGTTTGCAATATACTTATTAGTATTCAACTGGGCGAAATATGTGTTTGCGTCCATTTTTAATATACTTTTTAAATGTTTTGTTTGTTTTTTGCTTGTTTATTTCTATAAAAACACTTTATTTCTTTTTGGAATTTTGTACTTTAACTTTTTTTTGAATAAAATGAAAAATTCATTAAAAAAAAGATATTACCACAGAGTACTCAGACAAGTGGTTGAATAAATCTCTGTCATCAGAAAAAAATAAACATTAAAAAAAATGCTGACACACTGACCAGCTTTACCAGTTATGCCACAGTATAAAGAGGATTAATGGGGAAAGCCATGTGGGGGATAAGAAAATATGAATTCCATCCATTCAGTCTACTTAAAACAGGGTCAGGTTAACAAATGCTGTAGTGGACAGCAATGCTATTTCAAAAAATAGAAAAAAATAGAAAAAATAGAAAAAACTATGAGCAGTGGGATGTGAATAAACTGGCAAAGGAATAATGAGTATTATAATAATAGCTTCTAAGAAATAAATTATATGTTATTAGTTTAACTAACACTTGAATTAATTATATTAAAACCAGATGAAATATGATTAAAATTAATCTACAAAAACCATGGTTTCTTGGAGGGGAGAGGGTTGGATCATAGCAAAATCAGCTTGATCACTTCATTAATACACTTTAATTTATTATCATAAGAAAATTATTTTCTGTTGCTTTCAGTTTCCTTAAGCTGTAATGCTATTATTTTTGGCAGATATTTTCATCTTGAAAGATTGGTTTCTTTTCACATGAGGTTAAGAAATCTTCCCTAAAAACTCCCTTTGCATGATTTCTTTTTTAACAAAAACCCTTGGATTTTACAATTACTGCATTGTATATATGTTGTATTAATGCATATTGTTCTCCATTTTAGGAGAATTTCTTTCTTATCGTTTAATTTATTTCTTGTTTAGTAGTTTCTTCTTGATCTGATTCTTAGGGTAGCGGCTTCATTTTGTAAGTACACTGATTCATCAAACACATGTGATTTGGCCTTTTACACTGAACAATAAACAAATATTAAAACAGCGAGTTGAGGTTTGCAGACAACAGTTAGAAATGATCAATGTATTTGGATGAACTGTACCACTGACACTGAAATCTTTTTCATCACCCAGAAAGAATGATATATTTATCACAATATGCTAGATAGCACTGAGATTTAACATACACATCTAGTAAAGGCTTTCTAAGGTGTTACAGAATAATTCAGTGTAAAGCACATTTCTGGTATGTATCAGGTAATTCCTGATATCTAAGCTAACTGAGACTGGTTGGAGATGTAATTCCAGCACACAGGACCATGTGAAGAAGATCAGGATGTCACATTATAGACATCAATGGATGATCCAAGCCTTCCTCCCCCATTTGTGTGCATTGCACATGCAGAAAAAGAAGTACAGGGATTTAGTAGGTTGATCATGCTCATCACCCACCCAATACTCATCACCCACCCACCCAATACACTACACTATGCTGGAAATAATAAGTATTATTCTGAAATGAAGTACATTTACACATTTAGTCTATGCATCGGAGACAACATTAATTTCATGAAATTGTGCTTTTTTAAATGTGGGTCACTGTGAAAAGAAGTTCATCTGGACTTTTGAGTGAACCTCTGCAAAAATGGCAGGAACTTTTAAGTAAATGATCCGATAAAGGCAATGGTGAAATGTAAAATGTGTTACTACCAGTTCTGTGGGTGTGGCTTGGTGGTGATGAGTAATGTGTCTGGGTGGGCATGGCCAACTTTTTTTTTTTTACTTTTAAAAGCATTTTTTCTACAATCTCTTTGGCCGAAGAGGTTGTAAAAAAAATGCTTTTAAAAGCCTCTGACGATCCCAGCTGAGTTGCCTGATCGTCAGAGGCTTTTTTTCTTTTAAAAACATTTTTTCTACAACCTCTTCGGCTAAAGAGGTTGTAGAAAAAATGGTTTTAAAAGCCTCTGACGATCCCAGCTGAGCTGCGCGATATCAGAGGGGTTTTTTTTTACTTTTAAAAGCATTTTTTCAGCTGAAGAGATTGTAGAAAAAATGCTTTTAAAAATAAAAAAAAGCCTCTGATGATTGCGTAGCTCAGCTGGGCTTGGAGGTGGTGGTGGTGCAGGGATTTTTGCTACCAGTTCTCCGAACACCCACTGCCATTGCTACCAGATCGGTCTGAACCAGGAATGTTTCACCCCTGAATAAAGGTCATGACCCCAACTCTACAATTCTAATAGAACAGTCTTTAGGTTATTGAGTGATGAAGCCATGTGTTAAAAATAAGCAAGATGCTAAGCCAAATAGGCCATTTGTGTTTTTAGAGAAATCTGAAAGAAAGCCCATATGTTTTGAGAATGTTTGTCAGCTCTATCTTTAGATGTATGGTTGTCTTAAATGCACTTTAAAACAGCTTGTGCATGTGCTATTAAATGTATATAATTAAGACTTCCTTTGCAACATATATTTGTCTTATGATCAACTTTTAAACCCAACTTATGCAAACAGTATTGAAAACCTTTGATTTCGTCTTTATTTAATGTAGGATTATCTCTGTCTCTATTATTGGGTTGCAGAAATGTGGTTTTTGTGTGCATGTATTAAATAATGGATTCCAAATGAATGTAAAGCAAAAATATTTGCCTTGACTACTTTGAATGTATTAGTGCAAAGGAAAAAATGCTGTTTTCAGCCTGCTATCCTCCCCTGGAGCTAAAGCAGATTTGCATATATGGGGGGGGGGAGCTTAGTTCCTATAGGCATTGAAATGGTTTTAAAAACAGATTCATTGGAGATTTTTGCTTTTTATTTCCATGACAGCAAGAAAAAGCTAATCATCTCTAATCTTCAAAGCTGATTTCAAAGTCAAATAATACATTATACGTTATAATATTCAGCAAAAATCATATGATAAGAAGGAATGGGAAGTACTGTGTGTATAATCTATTAAAGAAGCATGATTTATTAACATAGTTTACTAGAATATCAATATAAACAAGTGTCAAGTCCAACTGTTCAGTATTTCCCTCAGAGTCCAGTCACTGTCCCACTTAAAAAATTACTAAATGTGACAGAAATGAAAGGATCATCTTTTGACTTCAAGATGAAGTAAAGCTATTGCATATTTAAATCCAGGAGAGTCTAATATTCTTTGAGAAATACTTATTTCATTCTCTCCTCCTTTGGGAGCATCTCCCCCACCAGATATCTTTAACTCTTGAAATAATGCCAGCTTTCTTCCTAAGTTCCTTAGACTTCTTTAGTAGCTATCTAATTTTGTCTTTGAATTATTCCCACCAGATTTTGAGTAGCGGCCAATCCAGTTTGCAGCCCTTTTTTATATGCATATTTTGTTACTACTCCACTTTGTCTTTGTCTTCCTCCTTCCTTCCTTCCTTCCTTCCTTCCTTCCTTCCTTCCTTCCTTCCTTCCTTCCTTCCTTCCTTCCTTTTCATTTAATCTATAATACATTCAGGCAAGGAATTATTCAAAACCCAGCAAATATAATTATCTCATGGAAGAAAAGGAAACATTCTAGTTTTCAAAGCAAAAACTATGGTAGCAATGCTCCTACTAGAAAAATAATAACAGGTTATCTTATGGGGCATAAGACAAGAAGTGTGACACATAAGATTTGCTATCCCACAAAAGAAAATGGCTGTGAAGCTCAGGAAAAACGTTGTCATTTCTTCTATTCATTTGTCATCTGGGAAGAGCATCTCATTAGCAACAATCGAAGAACAGAAAAGAGCAAGAGGATTTAAAATGTAAGGAATTCCATAAAACAATGATTTAAAAACTCTTCCACTGACTCTAGTCTCTGCAAATTCCATTCTAATAAAGTTCTGGCTTTGCTATATTTTAATCTTTAGCCTTTAGTTAAGTAAACCTTTCACACCAAATGGAGTTGAGGGTCTTTCTTGCTTAAGACACCAGGTTTGGGGGCAGAATTACCACATATACATTTTAAATGTGGATCATTGTCACTGTCCATGCATTGCAGCATCTTTGTCTGATTCAACTAAACTCTACTTTTTTATCACTTTGGTACTGGAAGATTGTAATTATGGGGCATAGGTCTCATGGTTGAAAACAGATTTAGGTATTTAATTGATTTCTTATTTTTAGCAAACAAACCAGCAACATTAGTCATATCATCATTCTGTTCTCACCATATCATAGGGACAGCAAATGGTATTGAGTTCTGACTTCCTCTGAGCCAAGCCTTATAATCAACAGCAGATTTTGAACAACAAATATGAGGAGGTCAAGCTTTGTCTTGATCACCAACATTACAAAGTACAGATCATATGCTTTCTTAATAAATCCATCAAGGTGCAACTTTGAGGCTTAAGGCAGGGGTGAATTTCAGCTGGTTCTATCCGGCTCAGATGAACTGGTAGCAGCGGCTGCGGGAGGCTCTGCCCACCCACATGGATATCATGACATCCCTTTTTTGTGACAATTTTCACCCTCTGCTCATGAGCAGAAGGCTTTGTGCTTGGGTGGACGACGCATGCACATTTGTGAACCGGCAGGGAAGGTAAGTTAATTTCACCCCTGACTTAAGGGTATATTCACCACAAGTAGAACATATCACAGCTGTTCTGACATTGGCAAGACATTTTGGTTGTCACCAATCATCCTTTAGTAAGTCTGTATTGTTGTTAACAAATATTTTAACTGTAAATATTGAAGTTATTGATAGATAATATTTGTCTTCTACATGAATTGTGTGTATCTGTTTGTTTGTTTGTTTGTCTTTTGTCATATTCTCATCATACACTAAATAATATCAATCTCATAGCATAGTATATGTTATCCTAGTCTCATCATCTATCAAATGGTCCAAAGGTTTTTATGAAAGCTTCTTACTTAGATCCGATTTTTCCATTTTATCATCTTCTCCTTAATTTTCAACTTTAATAAAACCAATTTAGCATAGGAAAATTGATTTGTTAGATATTATATACCACAGCTTTCTAACTGATGTAATTGTTTCCAGAGATTGATTTCTATTGTATTTAGACCTGTGTTGGCAGAGTGGTTAGAATGCAGAATTGCAGGCTAATTCTCCTGACTGCCAGGAGTTTGATTCTGACCTGTTCAAGGTTGACTCAGCCTTCCATCCTTATGAGGTTGGTAAAATGAGGATCTAGATTGTTGGGGCATTATGCTGACTCCGAAAACTGCTTAGAAAGGACTGTAAAGCCCTATGAAGTGGTATATAAAGTAAGTCTAAGTGCTAGTGCTAGATTCTAAAATTGTCCATCCAACTAAAGGTGCTACATGTTTATATTCCATAATTGCTGAAATTGGAAAATTAACACTAATTATTGGCTTCCAGTATTTAATATTTGACATTAGATAAAGTTGATAATGTAGCTCTGGATTCGGAAAATGAATCCTCCCTCCTTAATCTGCAGTTGTATTTTCTGTAAATATAGTCTCAGAATCAAAGGACTACATTTTTTTTTGTCTAAATGAAGAATATATTTTCCAGATATTTGAACAGGAATTCCTCTCAGAATATAAATTAACCTGGGAATAATATACATTTGGAGGACATTCACCTTTTCCTAAAGGATAATATTTAATGACACCCATCTATTGATGTCCATATAAACAGATGTTGTTATGGATGCCTTCTACATTTGCTTTACATGTTTTAGTCGGTACTTTGAAATCCCTTTGTGCTTTGCTTCTAGCCTTTAAAAGAAAGAAGGATATTTCTTGTTAGGATTCTATATGATGTATATAATGTTAGAACCAGTTGTCCAGGCAATATATGTATACTGTAGCTTTAAGCTGTAAATGTTACCTTCTTGCTGAGTCATGCTGTAATGGGATAATGACTAGTTAGGAGTATATTTAAACAAAGTATTGTAACCTGGTCAGTAACTGCTACTGCTAGAAGCTGCTAGTGTGGCTGCTGCTGCTATGAACTGCTATTGGAACTGCTGCTGCTATGAACTGCTAGGAGCTGCTAATGTGAAGGAGTTGCTATCTGTTGATGGATCTGCTACCATCGTGGTTTGTTAACCAGAGTGAGTTGTTTGGACTGATTTACTGGACTGATTTATTGGTGAAGACTTGGGATTTGTTTATGACTACGCTACTGCTTTTTCCTATGATAAAGTACACTTTTGCTAAACCAGTTTTCTTATTCATTGCTCTCAACGTTTCCTTGTGCAGTTACTCTGCTGGTTGGTAAAACAACATCAATATCCTTAACATTTCTGTTCTAAAACCCAGTTTGTTAACTGCTCTCCCCAGACCTGAAATTCACACCAACTTTATTACAATATAGGTTCTTGGAGACAGAACTGTTATTCATGTGGACATTCAGCAGTTTATGACTGTACTGCTCTGCTACTCACAGGCACTTCTTTTATTTGTTAACTGTCCTATCATTTTGATTTACATTTTTATTGTATTTTATAGGGTGTTGAAGACATTCTAACCTCATACAACAGCTGGAGGTGTCAGAATTGACAAATGGCGTACACATTTAAAATAAGAAAAACTTCCTCTTCAGCTGTCTTTGCCAAGTGAGGATCAAATTTCATGCATACGATGAAGTAGGCTGTAACTATGCATACTTACATTACAATAAACTGTGATCATATGCAATGCCGCAAGTGTCACTTTTTAAAAAACAAAATAGTTCCACTGACAACTTGTCTGATGGCTGGTCTTTTATACTTTTGCCAGCATAAACTTTATTAAAAAGTGATATTGTTGGCTTCATTTGTTTTTCCACAAATAAATTCTTCTTCTTCATAACAAAGTCTTTAAACTCTCATGCATGTATTTGCTAAAATTTGCTCAAACTACCAGCTGATTAGACTATTTGCATAAATTGCTTTTGCCCTGACTTTAACAATAGAACCTATCATTTGAAATTCATATTATGCTGGGATGTTAATTACCTACATTTCTGTGGAATAATTGACAAGCAAGAAAATTACAGATTCAGTTATAATGCTAGTAAGTCTGCCTCGCTTCACATTATTTTTGCAAAGAAAATTAAAAAATATATATTGAATGAATTAATGCATATAGAAAAACAAACAAATCCAGCAGTAAAATCCAAGGACAAATGTTGTTAAGTGTGGACACAGTATTCCTTACCACTCAGAGTAAAAATGGCAGAAATATAGTAAATCCTTGGAAGAATCTTCATTCTCTAATTAAAGAATGAGGATGGCACTGATTTAACGATAAAGTATTGCTATTGAAAATAGCAATCCAGCTTCCTTAATTTAAGCAGTCTGAACAAGAGTCTCTTTCCAAGTAGAAAATTATTTGTTTTTGAGCCTCCCCGCTGAACTCATGGAGGGCAAGTGATACATGAGTTGAATAGGACAGGTAGGCCCAAAAGTAGACCTAAACTTACTTACTTACTTACTTACTTACTTACTTACTCATTCATTCATTCATTCATTCATTCATTCATTGAATTTATATTGCTGCTTATTTGCCCATGGCAACTCAAGGTGGCTTACAGAATATAAATTCATTAGAAATCCACTATAAGTTACAGTATGCACAAAGTTATTCACCACTCTAAATGTTTATTATCGCCCCCCCCCCTCTCTCTCTCACACACACACACACTACTTGGGCAAGTTGTGAAGAATGAAATTGGGACTGGGATTTTACCTCGGTCCTATTCAAAATTCATTGGAGCTATTTTCAAAAATATTTCACTGGGTTGCTTTGTTGGACAAAATCAATAACTGCACAGAATATTCCACTACATATGTTAGTCATGAATTCTATTTTTAATACTGTACTACATCTGGCAGACTGGGTCTAAGCAAGTTCATTGACACTGAACCAGTGACACATTGCATGCTGTTAACTGATAAGGTAGTGACAATCTGTCTCAGATGTCACTTACTTCCGTATAACCAGCTTGTTTTCCCTTCCCTTCCCAGACAGCTTCATCTCAGTTTCAACCTGGCATCAGTCTAGCCATTTTGGTAAAGAAGGCTGCAGCTCATGAAAGTTTAAGCCTTTTAATAACATTTCTAAGTCAGAAAAGGTGCTACTGGATTCCTCCTGCTATTGAACTAGTGAGTCACTTTTCTCAGTCCTCTTAGTTCAATGACACAAGTCCATTTACCATACAAAATATAATAGCAGTTCTATATAAGTTGTTGCTCTCACATTAACACATGGGAACTGGCTGTAACTGTTTTTAGCTTCTTTCTAAAACTCCATGGTTCTTTCCTCACTTACCATCTTAGCCTTAGCACCAAGAAGGAACTGAAGAATTTCAAACATATTAATCATTATCCTAAAACAATGCAATTATGAATTATGATACATGCAATCTTGATATAGATTTTAATTAGCTATCTGAATGATTCCAGTTGTGTTTACTATGTCAGGTGAAACGTTATTTTCCATCTTGTTGAATGTAGAAGGAAAGTTCAGCTGTGGCATTACATTTCAGCAAGCTGTCTCTACATGACAATGCAGCACAGCAAAAAGAAGCTCAATAGTTTAAAGATTTGAATGGTTTTTTTGTTTCAGTAAAAATATGGCTTCTTCACCACAGGATACTATATATAACTGTAACAAAAAACATAAAATAATCCACTTGTTGTTGGCTTGTCTAGAATCTGAAATTTGTACTGTGCTTTACTATTTGACATTCATCTAGTATTGCTTTGTCCTCATTTGTAAGTTTTTCAAAATCCTTGTCCTTTCTATTTCTCATTCTGTCAGTGAAAACAGCCGTGCACATTCAGCCTGTAGGATTCAGCACATTTAAATGCAATTTGAATCAGATAAATGTCTATAAGCATTTCTTTTTCTGTTCATTCTAATTATACAGCTGGTGAATATAATTCCGATGTTCTGCTATAAAACATGAACATTCTATTTTTTTCTAAAACTGATACAATCTGTCCTATTAATATTGAATTTAGTATGGATAATCTCCTTCGTAAAGCGGATTCACTGTCTACTTTTCATAGGTATTAAATATAGTTTTCACACAAGTGCTCTTTAATGTTGCTGAGATATTTATCTACAGTGTAGTTAAAAACCACATTAAAATGGCTTCTATTAACCAATTCACCCAATAGGTTCTGCTTCTTATAGTTGCATGGTAAATCAAATTAGCACTGCCAAGGAAAAGCAGTCTAGTGTTGAATTTATGAGCTATTTTTTTTTCATTGAAAATAAAGAAAGAACCAAAAATCCAGCCTACTTCATGTATTTTCACAGTGAGCCTGATATTTTTCAGAAAAAAGGTAAGAGATAGCCACACTTTATTCCTATGGACCTTCATCCTTCCACAGATCCAGAAGAAGCAAACAATCTTCTTCTCCTTGTCTTTCTCCTTCTCCTTCTCCTTCTCCTTCCCCGCCTTCTTTTCTCCTCCTTCCTCCTCCTCCCTCCTTCTTCTGATTCTTCCCACCTCTTCTCCTTCCTTCCTTCCTTCCTTCCTTCCTTCCTTCCTTCCTTCCTTCC
>WNWU01000002.1:26777455-26834638 GCA_012654045.1 Ptyas mucosa | reverse complement strand
TCCTTCCTTCCTTCCTTCCTTCCTTCCTTCCTTCCTTCCTTCCTTCCTTCCTTCCTTCCTTCCTTCTTCCTCCTTCTCCATCATATCATCATCATTATCATCATCATCTAAATTAATTGAATTTGTTTACATGTCCACTATAAAGCCATAGACTTTCATTTGATGGGAGCAAGAGTCAGGATTAATAGAGTTATGAGTGGTTGAGTACTCTTTATTTATTTTTTTTATTGAAAAAGTTTTAAAAGTTTTACATACATTTTCTCCCCCCTCCCCAACCACCCCCCCGACTTCCCAGAGCAAATACAAGATAAAATACAGCTCAAATTCTCTAAATTAAACTCCATTTCACACTTATCATAATCCTAATCATTAAACAAGTAGATAAAAGGAAAGCAAGTCTTCTTTTTTCTTATTCCATCTAATTCAACAGAATTAATCTCCATTTATAATTACAGCAGTTAATAAAACAATTAAGTATTACCTAATCAAACCTATCATTACTCAATATAGCTAATTAATACTTAACAAATTATTAAGTCTATACAATTTAACAAGATATTTTATAACTTCTTTCATTTAGAACAAAGAAAAAAAACCCAACAAAAAAAAAAGAAACCCTCATTCAAAAAAACCCAAATTTAAAATAAAATGCTATATAAAGTCTTCCGTCCTCCACTTTTAAACCATCAAGGTCCAATTATAGTTAAAACACTTAATAAAAAATAATAATAATTTTTTTAATTAAAAAAATATAACAATCAAACCTCTTATTAATTTATCAATACAGATAAAACGTCATTTAATAACTATATCAAACATTTAAATTCTTCCTACTAGATTGAACCAGTTGCTAATCTTCTTGTCTTCACATCTTCCAACAGCATATAGAATATCTTCATTTGCGTCTACCCACCTAAATAAAAAATTGCTTCTTTATAACCCCCCCCCCCCGAGTGACTTTATAATTATATTTGAAATAGTATCCATCAAATCCAGTCAAAAATTAGATTAGTAAATTCATCAGATGTATTAGGGAAACCACCAGATCACCTGCAATTGCTCTAGGTCCATAGTCCTTTTGCCTTATATTTATTACCATCAAACAGGAAACTCCAATTTACTATATTCAATAAAACTTCTGTGATTACAGTTAGATCCAGATTTATTACAGTCCTTAATAAAATATTCCAAATCATTCAAGTCAGGGCATATTTCACAGCCCAACACACCAGCATTGCTGTGATCTGTTTATTCTTCTCAAAATATTCCAATACAGCTGTAGATTGCCTCCTCATCGTCGCTCATCACTTAGTTAACTGGCATTAAACTGCTGTCTGCTTTTTTTTCTTTTTTTTCCCAAAAATTCAAAATCCTTAAACAGTTAAACAATACTTTTTAAGGACCATCATCTCATCAAGCAGGGTTATTTTCCATTTCTCCAGTCTTTCTTCTTTTCCTTTTTACGAACTTTCTTCTTAACTTTGATCCCTCTGCCTTTTTTAACTCCAGTAAAATTTTGCGGTTTTTGGGATTGCATATTATAAAATTTTTGCAGAAATGTAGCTTCTTCTGGAAACAGCTCTTTAAATGCAGATTGAGTTTTATAAAAAAAAAATTGTGTAACCAAAATTTCATCAGCTTCCAAAGTTTCTGGCTCCTTATTCTGCTCAGCATTCATCTTTCTCTCCTCAGTAAAAACTGCTATAATCTGTTGTTGTTTTTTTACATCTCCCAACTCTTCATTCAATCCCCCACTGCTAGATTGCAACTCAGTATTTCCATGTATTTCATTGTTTCCAGCTTGAGAAGCTTGAAATATAGTATCAATTCTTTTCAATAAAGCAGAGGTAATTGAACTCAAAGCTTCCTCAAAATCAGACCATTGAGGGTTAATTAACCCTCCTTTGCTTTCTTTGCTTTCAAAAAGACCAGCCATCTTGCCCCCCTTCTTCCTTCCCTTCCAGAAGGACAGAAAAAAGGGGGGGAAAAAAGAGTTTCAAGAAGAAAAAAAAAGACCCTTTACAATTTGTAATTTGTATTGCTGCTTCAATTATTATTATTACATCCTTTCTTATTTCATCCACTTTTCAAAAAGGAGTTTTACATTTCAAACAGGGGCTTGTCAATAATTACTTTTAACTTTCACTTCTTAATGCCCCGTTGAAACTCAAACGCCATCTTGCTTTCACTTTCCACTTAGGGAAAATCTTTTAAAGAAAGTAAATCCTTGGAGTTAAAAAAAAAAGAAAAAAATACTTGCTGTTTCATTCGTGCAACTTGTGCTCCGCCAGCTTGATTCAAGAAGTATGTCGAGCCGTGAACAGGCTCGCCATCACTTATGGGGGGGGACGGAGATTAGAAAAGGCAGAACGCAGCCAGAGCTGTCGGACTTACAGAGTTACAGCGACACTCACAACGGCACTTCACAGCAGGAGGCAGCTACAAGCAAAGCCAGGAGCAGCGGAGACAACGGCAGGGAGGCGTGGCTGTTAACGTTTTCCTAAATGCGCTTCTGTGACGGGAACAGAGGCGCGGTACTGCCAAACAGCTGTGGAGGGAGGGGAATGTCCCGAGGTTATTTTATTTGCCGGATGTTAGGTTTGCTTTATGCCAAGTTCAGATATATAGCGCCACCTGGCTGCCTCCGGTAGCGCTGACTTTATTAATTTTTCCGGCTTGTTCGTTACTTTGCCTTGCTGCTTTTGGCTGTGTTCCAGTAAAGAGTTCTGGCTACTCCTTAAAGTGTGGAGTCGTTTTTTCACATCAAGCTCGGGCGGGATGACAGGCCGAGAAAGTATTTGTTTAAAATTGGTTGCTGGGATGGTAACGACAACTAGCTCTGCAAAGCAGAGTCATCCAGGGTCCGGAGTACTGACAGGCTTAACGGGGAGCTCTCATCTTCGAGTGCCAGATTATGGGTAAAATCTGGCACTCTCAGGGAGCTCTACCCCACCTGTCTACTCACTTTCCCCCCTCATACCAGGGGGAAAGTTTTCAAACCGCAAGACAGCCGATAGTCGCTGTTCTTGCGGTTCTACGAAGCCCTGGGCTGGCGCTTCAAAAAGAAGCGTCCGGCAATGTCGCAGTCCCACCGGAAGACCCGAGTACTCTTTATTATGTGGACTCTTTTTACATACTTAACGCATGAACTGGATAAATTATTTGCAATTGTTTATCCAATTCACTTAGCATAAAGGTGCAGTACTTAATAGAATGCACAGTAGAGGATTTTTTTTTGTAATGGCTTACATGTAGTTTAATTTTTTGCCAATGTTCTGCAGCAGAATTCTAGCAAAGCTGGTAACCATATTGCATTGTATACCACAACAGTAAAATGACCAATTGTCCAGGCAGGCAGTGAGGACACTAGCTATATTAAAAAACCTACAAGGTGTTCATCAATAATTACAATTATCATTCTATGAATATATTTTTATCAAGCAATATTCAATTAACCACTGACATCTAGCAACAAGCTTGTAATTATTAAGATATATAGAAATTGCTATCTAAAGTGTTCAACTTATTTAGAACAGAATGATCTTCAGAAATTGTGTGTGTGTGTATGAGAGAGAGAGATTATTTCAGAACTATCTGCATAATAGTGATGTGCCCAATCAGTTTAACAATCTTATTATTATCATTCTTCAGTTTAATGATTTGTACCTTGCAACTTTACCTTTAGTTTCTCTTTAGCTGTTTATTGGAAGTTGTAGAAATGATCGTACCTCTTCACCCACATTTCAACATTTTAATGAGATTTTACTGATTCTATCAGAAGTCTTTTAAATTCCATAGGCAAGGTCACTCATTATTTAACATTTAGATGAGTCCCTCTCTGGGGTGGGTGGTTCAAAAATGTGAAAAAAGAAATAAAAAAACCCAAACAGCTGATTTAAGATGTTTTTTTTTTCTCTATGCAATGTTGGTAACTATTAATGAACTTTCCCATTTGGTTTTTCATTAACAGGTATGTATAAGAATAAATTGTTTTACTATTATTTTTTCCCTTTCATTAACTACACAGTATTAGTTAGAGGCAGATAAGAAAGAAAGCAACATTACCAGATTCATAACAAGTACATTCTAATTTCAGTTAGCAATATATAGTGCTTGCAAGTACAGACATTGAAGGAATCGGTGAAAATGAATATCAAATGGATAGAGAACAATGAGATTTATTATTTATAATGAAGTCATCTCCTGGGGGGGGTGTACACCTACTATACACATACATATTACAGTGGTGAGTTACCCCCGGTTTGGACTGGTTCACAAGAACCGGTAGTGAAACCGGCAGGAGGCTCCGCCCACTGACCACCTCATCATAGGTGACCTGTGCATGCACGATGCGAATCAGTAGTAAAGATAAGTAGAACCCATCCCTGATATATTTGCTTTAATTATCTTTGTGGTCTTAAACTTTATTAATTGCTCTAGAAATCCATTGCAAAAGTCATTTTTGATAGAAACAAAACATTTATAATTTAGCATATGACAGGTATTGATATCTTTTAACATTTTTATTTCCAATTATTGCATCTTCTCAGACATGAAAAATAGTTTTCAGTAAGAGAAGAAAGTAGATGCTATCATGTAATTTTTCATACTTTCTATTGTCCATGATGGTGCATGAACTTTTTTATATAGTTCTTCAATTATTTTATTTTATTTTATTTATATTGTTCTTCAATTATTTCTTCCTTCATATTCCTTTTTCTTATTCCAGGACCACATAAATAGCGTTTTTCTTGATTTTTGTTTTGGTGGTTTCTGTTGTTTTACTATTTGTGCACTGTCCAGGGTTATTGTTAAGTATGGTGGAGATACGTCATCACTAAAAATTTACCTTAACCTGAATGACAAATATGTCCTGCCATGAGCTCTGAGACCAAGGCAAGTCCAAAAACATTAGGGAATGTCTAGAAGCCTGGCATTCTGACAAATTACCCATCAATAGACACACAGATATAAATAACATCTATCCTACATATTGTGCAAAAGAGACAATTATCAAGCCAAAAAGGGAACAATTCCTCCAAAACACCTCCCCACCAGCAATCAACATACAAATGAGCACAGATTAATTCCAAGATTAATATCACACCAACAATCAAGAAGTAAACAATACCCTAATTAAGGAAATGCCAAGTAAACTGATAGTAAACAGCCCAACCAAAGAACTTTGAAGACCACTCCCACCAACATGGGCAGGACAAGTCATTATAAATGATGCCTTACTATATTGGCAATGCCTTACTATACTGGTGATGTTACCTAATTTGGGTATTGAAACATCTGCAAGAAAGCTCAGAGAGCACCAAGGACCTCTCATTTCATTCCCTGAGCTACAATAGTAGGTTTATTCTGTTTCTTTTCATCTATCATTATAGTCAATCTCTCTTCTCAGTTTAACTCTACTTTAACTCTAAGAAACATCAAAGTTCAGTTTAATTGTTTCTTGCCTTTGAGATGCATCCTACGGCCATAGATAATATTTTAACTGTAGGTTCTTTTACCTAGGGTTAACATTTTAACAGAATCAAAAGATAATGTGCTAAGTCTGCCACTTCTGAAGAAGAGAACTATTGTATGTATCTGGGGGTAGTCAAGCAGCAGAAAGAAAAATGAAAAAGCTACACTGTTAATGAAGTACAGTATGTGCTGAGAGCATTAGGGCAAGCCTAGTCAGCTTTGTATTCAAAAGTTTAAAAAACTTTTTACTTAAAAAAAAACCTAAGCAATGCTATCTTGCTATTTTTTTTCTTTGCAAACTGACAGAAAGAAAATGAACACTGAATCAAAACAGCCCTTTAATCTTCTCAAGAAGATACAAGTGACGCTTACAGAAGAACAAGAATAATAACTACCCCTCCATTATGAAGTAATTTGTCTTCAGGAACAATAGAAACAAAGCAGAGTCAAGATAGCTTTTTTGATTTAAAGGTCAGATTTGGTATGCAGTCAAAAGGATATTTGGACTCACGTATCATGTGAAATTGCTGGCTTTAATTTTGAATGTGGGTAGATCCATCAGATGGGTGGCATATTGATGCACTTTATGGATATAATTCAATATCCACTTTGTGGATATTATTCAGTAGGATCATATCCTATTCAATTGTAGTGAAATTTTTCCTCCACACGAATGTCTAAGATACAGAATTAAGCTTTTGTTTTATTTTATATTTTGCAGATGTCACTTTGTAATCGCCTACATCTGGATTCAATCCAATTCCCTACAGCGAGCGTACTTGTGGGAAAATCTGTGGGTGGTATCATGAAAGCTATCTCCTGCCCCATCTTGTTGAACAATTCCAAATACAGATGGCTGTACAAGCAATACAAAGAGATGAATTAGCCTAGATAGCCCTTGTGTCTGAGGGGCAATTTGCATCTGGAACACATGTAACATGTTAGGAATACTGTTCATTCTGTGATCATAAAGAATAAAGTTTTATAATTTCTAGACTCTTCATTGGTAATAGATTGCTCATATGGACTTGCCTGACGGAGAGCTAAGAGCCCTGGCAAATGATTTACTTTTGTAAATATTTTTATTCCCTTCCTTTTCTCCAAAGTGAAGTAACTAAGTGGGAAACAAGAAAAGAGATCAATGGAGACTGCCAGTAGTAAAACACCAAGATAATCTTTACCCGTTTAGAACATGATTTTAAAAAAGAATAATCGGTTCATATTTAGCCAGGAATTGTCCCCTGCAAATGTTCAAGGACATGAAATGCCCCTGGGTAGAAGGTAAGGTTGACAAAAGTCTCTCTCTCTCCCTCTCTCCCTCTCTCTCTCTCTCTCTCGTGTTAGATCAAATATTTTCCCATAACAAATTTTTAACCAACTTCTCTAATGGGTTATTAATGTGTGCGATATAAAACTGAAAGGAAAAACACTGTACTAAATTTCCTGCAGTATCTGAAGCAGTTTAAATCATGAACAGAGAAATGTCCTAAGGATGATTGATTAAATCTACCAAAAACTTTCTTGTAATCAAATTCATACCACATCTCTTATGTATTGATCATATCAGAAAAACCCATGGTGAGAATTTCTTAACCATTTTACTCCCTTCATTGCCTTTCATGCAAATAAAAATTGCAGCTTAATCCTTTCTTGTAGTTTGGCTTAATGACAAGGATAATTTCTCAACAAAAATTTCTGCCCAATTTTTTTGATTGTCTGCCTGCCTGCCTGCCTGCCTGCCTGCCTGCCTGCCTATCTATCTATCTATCTATCTATCTATCTATCTATCTATCTATCTATCTTTCTTTATCATTAATTATACTATATGTTCTTTCCAAAACTGATTTGAATCAAGTCTAAAATCCATATCTAGAAGTGGAAACCTGAAATGTCATGTTTTTTTCCAACTAGTGTGGGAAGCATACAAGCAAATGTAAGTTTAAAAAAAAGAAAAGTAAGAGAATATAATTGCATTTTAAGGCAATATCAACAGAAACTGTGCAAATCTTGGAAGAATGCTTGGCTTTCAAGAAGCCCTCCCTCCCCCCCAAAGTTGCTTCATAAAGTCAAGATAAGTAATTATGTAACTACACATTTTGTGGCTCTACAGTTCTCTGTGAAACTTATAGAAGATAGAAGAAACTTAACATTAAAACATCTGGAAAAAAACCTTTTATTTTTGCACATGCTGGAGGAGATTGCAAGGCAACACTATCTGCTAAGGATGCTTAGCGTCCATTTTATTTGGCTTTTGCAAGTGTGAAAGAAATAGACAAGGGAGACCTTGAGATGAGGTGCTTCCCTGAGGGAAAAAAAAATCATTGCTTGTTTATAAAGAGAAACATGTGGCCACTATGGCGTATTGCCTTTGGTAGAACAGCATCTAAGCTTTCTTGCACTGAACTTTGTTCAGTTTCAGATAAACAATTGTTGGTTTTAGGGTAAATCAGACAAAATGTTTTTGCAAGACTTATTGGGTTTCACAATGGCCAGTACAAGGTAATTGTTAAATGTAGACTGATTCAGGTTGACTTGGTTTTGAAGATATCAGACTGGAAATGAGAGACTCAGATTCAAATTTTCCCTCAGCCAAGGGAGTCACTTTCCCACCTATGAAATTTCCTCAAAGATTATTGTTGTGGGGAAAAATAGGAAAAAGTGATGTCTAGATTGCTTTGAGCTCTTTGAAAAAAAGGTAGGATATGAATGAACAAGTAAAAACCAATTCTATTTTTTATTAGAATTAAGATTATATTATTGTCATAGTGACAGAAGGGGAAGTTAGAAATTATTTTAAAATGTTAAAAAAGACAAAAAAGCTCCTAAAAATAATGCCTATATTATTTTTAGGAGCTTTTTTGTCTTTTTTAACATTTTAAAATAATATTATAGTGGAGATGTTGGTATTAAAGTCAAAGTCATTTATATTTTTTTATATCATGGAAAAATATGTTCTGCTTTGTATTTTTTTAACTAACAATTGTGTATTTACTGTATGAATTCAGTAATTATCTATTCATTCACTGGTAATATCACTTTCAAACATATATCTATTAAATAAAAATAAAAGAATATATTTAAAAAGGGGGGAGATGGGATCTGAAAGTGATGAGCACAACACCTATTGTGCTTTATTATTTATTTATGTATTGAATTTATATGCCAGCCATCTTACCTATAAAGCAAGTTATAATATCTCTTCAAGGGAACTCATTACAAATTGGTAGGGTTAAGAATGGCTTCCCTGTCTCACTAGGTTCAAGAGACAAAGTCTGTGGAAACTGCAACTATTGCAAGGAATAGTAAGAAGTATACCAAATGGTGGTATAGTGCAAGAGTTTTTTTTATTCAGTCTCCACAAATTTGCATCTGCACAGTAGAAACCATATAGCTGAAGTGCTGTATGTCTGAGAATATAAAGAAGGCCTTCATCACTGAGCTAAGTCAGTAGAGTAATCAATTTATCATTCAGAATTCAGTATCAAAGAAAGATTAATTTTAAGGTTAGCAGCAAGAACATGCAATTGGGTCAATGTCTTTCCGCATATATCGTCATATGTGTTTGGAAACTTACATACGGTGCAAGTTCCTTTATATGCTTTTATTTTCTCGTATAAAAATGAGTGGCTGCTCTTCATACCTATGGGACAAAGCATAGTCCTGCATTCCACTTCAAATAGTGTTAACAAGGAGGACACATAATAATTGTACCATGCATGCTTTACAAAGCCAGAGCACTTGTATTACATTTATATTTATATTTATATTTATATATTTTTTTCATTTATATTTATATGCCGCCCTTCTCCGGAGACTGAGGGCGGCTTACAATGTGTTAAGCAATAGCCTTCATACTTTTGTATATTTATACAAAGTCATCTTATTGCCCCCACAAACCAGGTCCTCATTTTACCCACGTTAGAAAGGATGGAAGGCTGAGTCAAGCTTGAGCCTGGTGAGATTAGAACTCGCAGTAATTGCAGGCAGCTGGATGTTAAATGCTGCCTTAAAAGGAGGCATTAGCCTGCTACGCCACTCAGGGATGGATACACAGATGTTTATAGACAAATACCTTATATGTGAAAACCAGGAATTTTTTATTACTGAGGTCAACAACAACAACAACAACAACCACAACAAAGATACTAGCATACTATGGCCTGGTTGATGAAAACTGCAATTGTTTTGCATTTGATACTTTGGCCCTTGAAACTACAACATGCTTCTCCTTATTCTGGTTACTTATTTAGTTGTAGTGCTTGCCTGCTACAATAATAAAGCTGTCACACTAAGTATATGAGCTGGATCACCCTGCACTGATACTATATATCTGTTTATAATGTTCTATTGTCTATGGAAATATGATTCATGGTACTAATTAAGATGTAAGGAAACCTCAGCATCCTCCCATTGTTTGCCAACTTTCCATAGACTAACTTTGTCCTTGAAAGCAGTGATGTCTTTCTATCATAGCATATGTAACTATTTGAACAAAGCTGAAAGTTCATTCTTTTTCCTATGTTTCCTATCTACAATCCTAAATGTATTCAAGTTCCACTTTTTAGGCTTATCAAAACACTGATAAACTAACTACACTCAAACACAATGCTATAGTAATTCTGTAAAGAGCAAGCATCTATAGTGGACAGATTCTTCTTTTGAATACTTATTCAGAGAGATATAATCTCTCTCAATCTCTGTCTCTCTATACACAGAGAGAGGTGGGGAGCGGTATGTATATATCTCTGTGTATGAATGTGGGAAGTATATGTGCATTAGTGCTAAAATCTAGCTTGAGCAGAGGGTAGAAAAGATCTGGGTCTCCCTGCAATCTAACTATAGAGTGTGGTTTGAAATGCAAACAAAGTTGGAGAAAATATCCACAATTGCAAATTCAAATTTTGGGATGAAACACAATCAAAATCAAAACTAGTAACAGGATTTTGACAGTTTGGTACATTGTCATCTGCATTCGGAGGTCAAGTAATTTAGTTGCTACTTTCTTTTTAAATAGAATAATTCACATTTATTTCACATCTCTTCATTCCATTTGTTGTAGACACGTCGAGAGAATCATGATAATGGGCTCTATACTCTTTCAAGTATGGAAAGTTTAGAAGCCAGTACACAAAAGGTCTTTTTAAGGAAACAATGGAAGAAATTGCTTGAACCTTTTATACAGAATAGGATCCATCCAAAATTTGGGTCAATATTTGAAATGATCAGATGGACCAATACTTCAAACTTATAAATGATTTATTATAATACAATTATATTGTGAGTTTCTTTATATTGTACACATTGGTTACTTAAAAGATAACCAAAAGCTTTTCTTTGAAGCAAACAACTTCTAGAAAGTTTTGTTCTCCTGGATATTCAATATACTGCAAACTTGCTAACTAGCTTGTTGGGTATGAGTTGAAACCAAACACTATTATAATTGGCTGTTTGATTTTGTGCCATTTAGTAATTTTCAACTCCTAGTGATCCTGTAGTTAGATTTTCTATCTCTAACCTGTTCATATAAGTCTCCCAAGAGTGCACTCATCAGCAGGGTAATTAAATTCATCCACCTTGCTATTGGTTATCATCTTCCTTTTCTTTTCACCTTTCCAGCATTTTCCAAATAGCTGGTCTTGCATAATACAGACAAAGTAAGATAATTTGAGGCTGGTTATTTGTGCTTCAAGAGTGAACTTGGTGATTTGTTCAATGACCCATTAATTTTTTCTCTTGGTTATTGATGGTATTCTCAGGATCTTCATCCACACAATAGCACAATAGGTCAAAGGCATCAATGCTCTTTCTTTTCTGCTTCTTTAAAGTCTAACTTTCACTTTCATACAGTGTCACATGCCAAACCATAGTTTACATGATCTTGAATTTTTTAGGTGTAAATACATCACAGCAATTTGCTATCTTCATGATTTTACGTTGTAAAGTCAAGACTTCAAGACTTACATATGTTGTAAGTCCTGAATACTTTGTTCCATTATTATTTATGCTTAATCCTAAAAGGAAGAAACTATGAAGCACTTCAATATCTTCATTGTCAGTTCCAAGGCTGGTTGATCTGCCAATTGTCATTAGTTTGTTCTTTTTTGTATTTAATTTTAATCCTATTTCTTTATCATTCCTCCCATCTATCAAGTTCTGTTGTGCTGCTTCATGGTGGTGATGATGGTGTTCCTAGAAAGATAGGCAAAATACCTCATTAGTGTAGGCCAGAGGTGGTATTCAGCTGGTTTGGAGTGATTTGGGTGAACCGGTAGCTCCGATGATCTGTTGGCCCTGCCCACCCACCCCCGCTCTATCCTGTACTTTATTTCCTGCTTTGTAGCTCATCTCAAAAACACAGCACAGCTGTTTCCAACCCCCCCCCCCCACTTTTGCTGTTCTACTTACTGTTGCTGACTTGGAAGGTAAACAGCTGAACTTATAAATGCTCCATTTTCAGCACTGCATGCAAGCGCCTTAGGCACGCTAAACCAGCAGCATCCCACCACTGGTGTAGGCCAACAGTATGCAGGTAGTCTTCAAGTTGCAAGCACAACCAGCAAAGAATTTGTTGAGTCACACCCAATTTTACAACTTTTTGCAACTGTTAAGTGAATCACACCCAATTTTTTGCCATGGTTGTGAAGCAAATCACTGCAGTTTTTAAGTGAATCATGTCATTAAGTAAATCCAACTTTTCTCATTGACTTTGCTTATTGGATGCCGGCTAAGAGGATTGCAAATGGTGAACACAAGACTTTAGGATGCTGCAACTATTGGACCTTCATATTGATTAACAGGTACCTGGATTTTGATTTCATGATTGTGGGGATGTTGCAATGGTTGTAAGTGCAAAGATTGGTCTCAAGCCTCTTTTTTTTCAGTACTGTTGTTACTTTGAACAATTTCTAAATGAATGGTTGTAAATCAAGGACTACCTGTATATTTCCAGCAGGGTCTCTCAATGTGTAAAGGTCAGCTGCTAGATAAATTAGACAGGATACACAACCAGATAAACTTATTCTATTTTATTGTAAGGTTACATTATCAAAATTGCAAGTGTGAAAGTACTTCTATGCCCACCTCACCTTTACATCCCAGGAAACCAAGAAGCCTCTTCTGAGTCTCTCGCTCCACCTACAATCTTGTTGTGGGTTAGGTTTTTATCAGACTCTTATCTTGGCTGTGTCTTTTTGCCCTATCTTGCAAGATCATTTCCTCAAACCATTACATCTGCCCAGCTAAAGCAAGCAGGCACTTCTATTGGGCATCAGCAAAATAGGAAGCAATATAGGAAGATAAGACTTTTGCAGGCGTATTGATTTTGCACAATTCAGCTTGCCTAGGTACCTGTTCTTTTTTATTATGTTCTTTGTCATCTATAATACAAAAATGTAATGACTCACTAACTTTTTACTGAGTGATTTGAAAGGATGAAAACATTAATCTGATCTTTTGACCAAAATCTGCAATGAAACATCAACACAGTGGAAAACTATCTTCAGTAGTAAATGGACTATAACAGAAATCTTTCAGCAGATCGGTGAGGTCAACCATGGGAAATTTCTGCAAACATATATTTCTTGCTACTTCTGATTTAAGTAGAACAAATTATCTCAGAATAAATATATTTGCAAAATTTCCAGGATACCAGTCATACATTTAACATTGTCCTAGTCCTGTTTATGTTCAATTTATACAAGAATCATCACGTATAACTGGTCCCAGATGGTTTCATAGGAAGTGCTAATTTGAGATCCACCATTTCAAGTAAGGTTGTACTGAAATCTGCCTTTTAATGTCCGCTCTGCCCTACTCCCAAAGAGACTTTAGTTTTATCATCAGGGTGCTTGAGAATTTATTTTAAAGTTGTTCTATGTCTTTAAGCTTTATTGGTAGAGATGACAGATGCTGCAATTATTGGCATTCTTATGATCTATTACACATCTCCACTCTGAAGCCTTGCTTACTGACCAATTTCCCAATCAGAAAAAAATTACATGGGAAGAGCTTGCTTCCAGATGTTCTTTTGGGAGATCTAATTGAAATATAGGCCACTAGAGATGATGACTGTACAATGAAACTCAGGCTTGTCATTTCCTTTCACCCCCTGGAAACCATACTCAAGCATACCATTTTTTAATAATGTGAAATTCTTTCTTTTCTTGAAGGAAATTTCAGCAACAAATGCCTATGACAATCAATAGCAAATGAAATGGAGGGGGAAAAACAAAGCAAAATCTTGCTTTTTTCTCTTGGACAGTAGAAATTCCAAAAATAGAGCTTTGCGTCCTTTTAAAATTCCAATCCCTATTTCATGGGCAAGAGTTTGATTTTGCATTGGAAAGACTATAGCTTCTGTTTATTCAGTCTTAGACAACTTCCTTGTTTGTTGTTGTTAATACTATTAAATGGCCTAATTCAGTCAATCACTCCTTTCCTCAGGAACCCATTAAGGATAAAATGTAAAGCCAATATGTGCATGTCAATATATGTGTAAGCTTTGTTACTATGATGCAGAATATTTGTGCTATATTTTCTCCAAACAACTGTAACATCTCAGAGATATGACCTCAGATCTATGATTTATGGTGTTTTCATTGGGTCAGAGACAGTAATTTCTGCTATTCATTCATTTAACCTTATTTGTCTCTAATCAGCAGAGTGGCAATACATTCTGGCAATATAAACCAATTCAAGATGACAATATAAAGGAATACATTTATTAGGATTTTTAAAAAAAAATTCCTGTGCATTTAAGCTTAAACAGATGTTTAGGAAATGTGCGGCTCTCTAGAACTACTCCATTAGACTTTGCCAGCAATATGCAGAAGGCACACCTGATGTGCGAAGGGTCTTTTTGAGACTTGAAGTCCCACTTCCAATATCAGACTAGGAAAAGTAACAAGCTGGAGTTAGACACCCCATTGCGTCTATCTTTCCCTTTTAACTTTCTTTTAAATTGTAAATTTTAAATTTGTCTTAACTAACTACTGGGGGTGTTTTAATTTGTCCCGGGCCAAATTATCTAATGTGGTTTTATATTGTCTTTTAAATTTTGTAATCTATGTGTTTTATTTTTTGGCTGTTCACCGTCCTGAGTCCTTCGGGAGTAGGGCGGTATATAAATCTAATAAAATGAAATGAAAATGAAATGAATTGCCTTTTCTGCTATCATTCTGTGCTCCAAGATGAGGTTCAGTCAAAGAGCAGAAGAAGAAAAGGCAAAAGGGAACTGCTAATTGAACTGAATTCATCACTCAATGAATTTAAAAAAAATCATTGATACCACCAAAAGTGAATTAGTAGGCAACCTAGTTTGCAGTTTGCAACCCTGATCCCTTACTTTATAATACTTACTTTTTTATACTTTACACAGGCTTTGAATACCTACATTTGCATTTTAGCATAAAGTGTCATCATTTAGCAAGCTGTTTCCACGTGCTGGGGAAATCGGGAGATTCAAATGACTCTAAATATTTATTGCAAACTTAAGATCTCTACAAGAATCTGAGCTAATAATGGTCAAGGGAAATTAGTGGGAGTTAACCCAAAGGTGCTTTTTTCAAGAGGCAACTGGACTTTCTGGTTTTTCTTTGAAAACCTTTCACTTCTCATCCAAGAAACATCTTCAAAGAAAAACCAGAAAGTCCAGTTGCCTCTTGAAAAAAGCACCATTGGGACAACAATGACCTGGATGATGGAGAATCTCCATAGACATTTAGCAGGATTTAAGAAAATTATTCAAGGTGACTTGGACTTAGACTTCTTGTGGGCATGACTGATGATGTGTTTGACCTCAGGGTCAGCCTGGTTATCTCTTACAGATGTCATGGGATTGTTGGAGAATTTAGGTAAAGTGGCCACTTTAACAGTTTTCCGAAAACAACCCAATTTCTCTGATTCAGTTGAATCATGTTTTAACCTAGGCTCAGCCACAGTAATTGGTCTAATAAATTCAAACATAATGCCTTCTTTGGGTCACAGATTTTCACTGTCCACATTGTGGAAATACGAAAATAAGAATATTGTATTTTAGAAGCAATTTCTAACTTGCTTGGTACAATATTGTACCACAGTATATATAGATAAAAAGGATACTACAGTTGAGCCACCTCACAGATTTTGGTTCAGATACATTTGTGTAAACAGAAATACTCCAGCATAAGCTCATTTTTGTTTTACCAGAAATGGAAGTGAGGTGAACCTGAATAAGGATGGGCAGGGGGAGAGGTGTTTCTGTGGTGGCACCCCATGTATGGAATTCACTCCCAAGAGTGACTTTCCTGGAATCCACATTAGCATTGTGACCAGGTGAAGACCTTTTATCTGTCCGATATGTCTTTTAAACATCTTTTAATTGCATTTAATTGCATTTCAGGTTTTTTTTTAGTGTTTTTTCCTTTTAAATGACTGCCTGGCAGCCAAATGCTCAGCTGTTGATGGCATCCTTGGTATATGTCTTGCTGATTGCAGGTTCTGTATTTCTTTCATTGTCGGCTCCAAACTTCACACTAGTGGCCTCAATGGTAGTAATTGGGAATTGATAGCTGGTACCATTCCCAATACTGGTTAGGAATTCCGGTAGTTGCAAACTCACGAAATCTGTGGAAAGATTCTCTAAAGCTCTTTCCTCTTTTCTCTCTCTCTCTCTCTTACTGATCAGTTTGGATGATAAAATGTTACAGAACTTTTACAAGCAAAAGTAATGCAACTATTTCTTTTTGACATCAAAGACCATTTTTCATATTGCATGTGTCAGTGTCTCCCCATACTATTAAAAATAGTCCTTTCAATTCCACAGGCTTTGCTTGCTCTACATAAAATATCAGAATACCCCTATTTCTCCCCCTATTAGGGCTATCAAAGCACAACTACTACTACCCCTCCTTCTCCTCTTCCTCCAAACTACACAAAAGTAAATCAAAACATGTGAAGGCTAGAGATACATATTTTGCACTAATGTGTTGTTTCAGTATATATATCCTGGATTTATGCCTGGATTCGCAATTCTCTTCCTTTTCACCTAAGATACAGTTTCATTTTTTATTTGGCAAAATAAATATGGAAAGTTTAATTACAATTTTTAACTTATTAATAAATGATGGTTAGAATGATCTATTGCAGTACTTAGTTTTATTGTGGAAACACAGTTTTGCCTTATTCTGTAGGTTGTAGATAATGATAGAAAGCAACAGTATTTTACACTGAACCACCTGGTGCCATATTCTCCTAGTATGTGACTAAGGCACTGTAGGAAAGGAACCTATAAATAGAGCTGCTATTGCTTAGGTCCAAATGTACCTATTAACACTTAACACCTCCTACAAGTTTGGTTTATTTGTTTGTTTGATGGTCTTAGAAAAGGCCAGGCTCAACAGTTGTCTGTCAGTCAAAAATAAGTCATTAACATACAGGTAGTCTTGACTTACGACTACAATTGAGCCCAAAATTCCTGTTGCTAAGCAAGACAGTTGTTAAGTGAGTTTTGCCCCATTTTTTGACCGTTTCTACCACAGATGTTAAGTGAATTAATGCAGTTGTTAAGTTAGTAACATTGTTGTTAAGTGAATTTGGCTTCCCCATTGACTTTTCTTGTCAGAAGATTGCAAAAAGTGATCACATGATCCCGGGATATTGCAACCGTCATAAATATGAGTCAGTTGCCAAGAGCATGAATTTTGATCACATGACCATAGGGATACCGCAACAGTGGTAAGTCACTTTTTTCACTGTCATTGTAACTTTGAATGGTCACTAAACGAACTATTGTAAATCGAGGACTACCTGTATATTAATTTGAAAATTAAAAATACTCCAGGAATAATAAGAGAACAAATTGGAAAAGCAATAATAAGGAGTGAGAACTTAAATGTCTCTCCATAGTCAGAGCAAAAGCTGTTTGTCTTCTCCCATATCTCCCTTCCCCTCAGCTTATACTTAGTTTTACTACCGTAGGAAATGGAAAGGAAAAGCAATTTCATGAGTTCCAAGGTAGCAATTTTGGGGAATCCAGTTTGAGGAATTCAGGAATTAAAAAGCTATAGGTCTGTGTGTTTGAGGATTTTCTAAATATATAGCTAAGACAAACTGCATCATTTTGAGTTTCATTTCCAGCAAAAGCACTAATAGCAGTTGATCTTTCCACACAAATTGTATATAGCATATCCGGGGGAAGGAAAGGGGGCTTCTAGTTTGAAATACTTTTTCAACAATAGCAGAAGTCTTGTCATTTCTAAAAGACCTTTAGATGGTCCTCATCCAAATTGTGTATGGCTTCTTAAGACATTCATTTCATATTTACCTGAAATATTTCTTCCTCAAATAATTTACCTATAAAAACAGGTTCACTGAAGATAATATTGGAGGCGTATTTTTTTTCTCAAGCAGTCATTGCTTTTTTAAGTAGGTTGTTTTAATTTCAGGGTTGTCTGAAAAGAGAAAACATGAAATACTAATGAATAGAGCTCTTTAAAAAAGCTTTCTTTCCATGGAATAGGAAAGCTACAGATTTAAAGCAACCGCAGATTTCTTGGCTTAAGAATAGCAAACTGAGCTAGATTTATTATACTGTAACCGTGTAATTTAGATGTGTTTGCTTTTTATTAAGCTGAAAGATCATCAGTTGGTCTACTGGTTAGCACACTGAGGTAAAAACTGGGAAACCAACAGTTTTGTGTTAGGCAGAAAGCCAGTTGGTTGGCATTGAGCACTTTCTTTCAGTCCTAGGAAGAAGGCAGGGGCAAACCATTTCTTAAAAAAATATTGCCAAGAAAGCTCATTTCATGCATTTGTTTGGTGCCTGTCCTGCCACAAGATGACTTTGGGCAACTTACAATTTTAAGAGCAATAAAACTAATACCTATACACAGGGGTGGGCTTCAAAAATTTTAGCAAGGGGTTCTCTGCCCGGTTGCTGGGTGGGCGTGGCCTAGTCGTCCCCCTGCACCATGGTGTGGCGGGGCATTTTTGCCCTCCCCTGACTCCAGAGGCTTTCCTTGAGCATCTGGGAGAGGAAAATGGCTTCCCCAGGCTCCGGATGCCCTCTGGAGGCTGGAAATGGGCCCATTTCTGACCTTCCCCAATTTCCGGTAGGCCCATTTTTTGCCCTCCCCGAGCCTCCATGAGCACCCTGCACTTACCTGCATCAAAAACAGGCCACGTGGGGACTCCTGGGGGTGGGGCTGGGTGGGAGGGCCAGCCAGGAGTGGGATTTGGGAGTTTTCCAAACTGCACAGAATCTTAGCTAGAGGTTCTCCTGAACCTCTGTGAACCCCCAGCAGCCCACCCTGTATGTATGTGTGTGTGTGTGTGTGTGTGTGTGTGTGTGTGTGTGTGTGTATATATATATATATATATATATATTTCTAGTTGCAATAAAAATATAGATTGTGATTAAAATTATGATAAACAGATTGTCAGAAGGGAACAGGGCATGCAGGGGATGAGGTGAGATCTGCTTTTGGTTCATCAATAATCTCCAGTGGGATATTTTCTCATTGGGGCTCCAAGCCAACTGGTAGAGCCAGGTCTTCAGGCCCTTAAAGAACTTCAGGGCAGTGGAAGTTGATCTTACCCTGGACACCAAAATGTTCCAAAGGTCACAAACCAATTTCATGAACTTGTCCAGGCAATCTTTAAGAATCAGACACAATTGAATGGACAGGAGAAAAACGGTATTTCAGAACACTGTAAGACTAATATGATGTAGTATTACTATTGTATTGCAACAATTAGTATACATTAAGATACTCATTAGTATGATTAAAACCTCAGTTACATTGATTAGAAAGTACTTATCTTTTCTCAGGGAATACAGCGTGTAGTGCAGATATTATTTTAGTCCAGGCTTCGCATCTCAAAAAGGCCCTTGTGGAATAAATTCTGGGAATTAATTTCATTTAGGAAGTGGAGCATTTGGGCCAAAAGTGGCTCTAGAAAGAATTGGCCAGCAGAGAATAGGGGGCAATGAGAGGGAAGAGAATTTGTCATGAGATGAAAATAAGGAACTTGATACCATTTAACAGTCAAGATGGGAGAGCAAATGTTCCCAAGCAATACTAAATAATTTATAATATTCTGATTTTAATAAGATGAGAAAAAGCTTAAAATAGATAGCCTTGCATTTAGTTTTAAATCATGGATATAGATAATATAATATGATTTGTGCTCATGAATATAAAAATATCATAGACTATCCTTCTACAAAATTTATTTTCATTGATAAGCATTCATGTTAGAAAAAGGCAAATAGCCCATTGAATTTTAGCTTTAATCTTGAAAGAGATGCTAAGACCATGTCACAGTTCCAACTCAAAAGGTGATTTGGAGATTTGTTTCTGAATCTGCAGCCATTTTGTGAATTCAACAGGAGACACGTTAGTTTGCAGGAAGTGTAATCAGATGATACTTTCACATTCCCAGCAGGGTCTAGGACAGCTTGCCAAGGCCATGGGACAAGGGTTACACTAATATTGAAGAAATGGTGTGAAATATCAATGACCACTTTCATGTCACACTTCCAAATGTACCAGCACAGTAGATGCAATGAAACAGGTCAGTCATTTCTGTAACTTTCAGAAGTGATTTTCTCTTTCATTTTCTCACTCACATGTAACCTACTGCCCCAAAGGTACAAAGCCCAATTCCAGTTTTTTCCCTTTGGCTGATTTTACTAATCCCTATCCCATCTGTCAGCCACCTCAACATCCCTCCCTGTAGAGTCACAATATTTGTTATGATTGTTCAGGAGTACAGAGATCATAAAAGGGGCAAGCATTGCCCCTATCAAAAGACTGTGGCTCACACCATACTATATCTACCGTTTGTATGTATCCTGGGATGAAAGTCTAAGGTATAGAACAGAATTAGTATAAAAGCAATAT
Organism: Ptyas mucosa; assembly: GCA_012654045.1. Taxonomy (NCBI): domain Eukaryota; kingdom Metazoa; phylum Chordata; class Lepidosauria; order Squamata; family Colubridae; genus Ptyas; species Ptyas mucosa. The sequence continues at coordinate 26,814,281 of WNWU01000002.1, read as the reverse complement.
TATTAGCCTCTTAATGATTTCAAAAGCAGTTAGGAAATGGTTTGAATAATGTACATACGTTACTTTATGTATCAATCAAAACACTACATGGAAAGATAAATATTCTGATGCAGAATATATGTATATATAAATTCTGCATCAGAATATTTGTTTTTCCATATAATATTTTGATTGATACATAAAGTAATGCATGTACAGTATTCATTTATTACTTTATTCATTTAATACATATATTACTTTATACATTATAAAGTAATGCACACACACAGAGACATACTTTTCCCATGGAAGTATCTCAGTGGGGAAAATGTATCTTGAACATTTTGCTTACTGCATAGAATGTCCCATGCTCCAGTTTTGAAGGTCAGTCTTCTTGTTAAGCAGACTTGCATGGTGGTTTTTTTCTAGGTATGCTGTCATACGCTTTCTCATTAAAGTCAACTAATATAAAAATGAGCCTGTGAACTAGGTCTTATAAAGAATAGATAAAAAAATAGTATTGTTATCATTTGATTGCCTGAAGACTACTAATTTGCTTCTGGGGCAGGAACATATATCTTAACACGTTGGTTGTGACCTTCTAAAGTGATAAATAAATTTGCGTGACACTCTTTCCCAAAGGAATAAACCTAGAGTCGGGCAGGAAAGAAATATACTCCTTACATTTAATCATTAAATTGCAATGTATCTCTCACAAGGTTTCTCCAACTTTGCATAATTATAGTTGCTTGCTGTAGGCTAGCACAGGCAAAATGGGACAGCTGTCAAAACTTGCTTCCATTTACCCTGGGCAAGCCCAGAGCTGCTCTGATTGGCCAAAGTGGGAAGCAAATCTCCAGGGGAAACTCAGTCCTCCCATTAAGCCTGGAGAAGCAACAAGCAAGTAGTTAAAACAAACAAACGAAAAACCTCAAAGAACTGTGACCCAACTCTAGCATATATGGAACCCTGGGATTTAAGATTCATCTTAATTGTTTCATTTAATTTATCTTTGATAAATGATTCAGTTGCTAAGGAAATGACCACAATTTTTAAGCAACAAGAATTACAATTTTACTTCTGCCTTCTCTATGAACTCTGCTCGTCACAAGGCAGTTGGGAAACACCCAAATGGAAATCACATGACCATAGGATGCTGTGATGGTCATAAATGTGAGGATTAGTCACAAAGCTTTTTTTTTTCCTCCACCCTAACTTTCAACAATTATTAAATGAAGGAGTTGGTAAGCCAAGACTATCTATTGCTGTGGAAATTAGTTTTCATCTCTGGAGGACACAATCTAATATTAAGGATAGAATAGAATATTTCCAACAGTAGCCAATTTGTGAATAGGGATAAGAAAAAAATCAGCATAGTTTTCATTACAATGGAAATGGTGTGAATGCACCACACAAGTTATGTAGATGAGGGCAAAATGAATAAGGAAAGTTGCATATAAAACAAATATAGATTTTTAAAAACTACCATACTCTAACCTGGAGTTTTGAAAGCAAAGATTAATGACAGAATAACCATGTGGATAAGATATAAGTTGATGATGTACAACACTATAGTTAAGCTGTAATTATTAAAACCAATTATACATTCAGTATGGATTAGGGTTAGAGGTTTTGCTTGTCTGATCTAGCATGCTATCTATTCCTAGGGGATATTTTAAAAACTATGTTGCAAATGGAGGAATTTACTTTACAAAGTAAATAACAGAAAAATTGGGTGTTACTGAGGGGCTTGGTGAGACTGCTGGTTTTTTTGTGTTTTGTGTGTGTGTGTTTATTATGTTGTGGTGCCCCAGAACTGGGCCTGAAGATGGAGCTGGGTGTTAGAATCCATCTGTGAAGTGGAGGAGCTGAGGGCTGAGACGACTGATATGGTTGTATATCTGGTGTAACTGTAAATTCAGCTGGGCCTGCATATCATATGGAGGACTAGCAGTCAATGTAGGCATCAGGCCCCATGGCACCTGCAGACCCAGCAATGAGGACATGGTCAACAAATTCATGGGTGCCTGGGAACTGCAGTAGCATGGTTACAATGGTGGATGACTGCTTAAGATCCCAATCAACTATGATCTTAAATATAGAAGGTGAATGAATTATATTGATAGGGCAAAAATGAAGATGTTTAATTTTGAAACTGAATGTTCTATTATGTCAGTAATAAATTGTGAATATTTTATGATTTATTCACATCCCGCCTACTCTCCCTTTACTTAAAAGCCTCATTCAGATCCTAGCAGATAATTTATCTAGTTCTCTTACCTAGGTTGCTATGAGGGACCATTATGTTCCTAAAAAATGATCCAGTCCCATTTGATGAGCTGAACTGCAGTTCACAAAAGCTCATTTCTTTTAATGAAATGGGCTATTTGGAAAACCAGAGTCCTGATTTTTTTTTTATCACCATAAACTAATATAACTTCCTCCTGTAATGTCTGAGTGTCTTTTAGTGACACATATCAAGCTACTTTCAAGCTGGCCTCACATGCCAAAGTAATCATTTGCTGAAGTGAATAATTTCTTGTGATTAAGTGAGCTTTTTAAAAACATTACTGTATCTTTCAGATCTGCAGCCCAATTGACTCTTTTGCTTGAAGCAGTTTTGAATTTCCCTCTGCTTCGCTGGAAGTAGCCTTCACCTTTGCCTCATGTATTTGTTTTGCACTTGAAGATTAATGGCAGCAATTCAGACCAGTGGTGGTAAACAAGGGAGAGGAGGGTGTAATAGCTCTAGACTTCACAAGAAAATAGCAAGAATCCTTTTTAACACAACTGATATATTTGTGGTCAAGTGTTATGAGTAAACCATGCTCTTAACAAGGCTGTCTGAAAGAGTGAAAATGCACATGCATTGAAAAACATAGAAGCATAGAATAATAGAGTTGTAAGGGCCCTTGGAAGTTTTTTGGTCCAATCCCCTGCTTGAGCAGGAGAGGCTATACCATTTCAGATAAATGATTGTCCAATCTCTTTTTGAAAGCCTCCAGTGATAGAGCTTCTGAAGGCAAGCTGTTCTATTGGTTGATTACTCTCACCATTAGGACATTTTTCCTTAGTTCTTAGCCCTGCTTCTGTCCTTGGTTAGTTTCTATCCATTGTTTCTTGTCTTGTCTTTTGGTGCTTTGGAAAATAGTTTGACCTCCTCAACTTTGTAGGACTCCCTAAAATATTGGAACACTGCTATCATAACTCCCCTAGACCTTCTTTTCATAAAACTAGAATTTCCAGTTCCTGTAACCGTTCTTCGTAAATTCATATCCAAAATACAAGTTGAGTTTTATAAAATAAAATAAAAATACATTTGTCCCTTATATAGAAATACTCACCTGCATACATGAACACATGTCAGGTGTGCCTCTGTTCAAAACTCAAGAAAGAAAAACCCCAACTCCATGTTTGTAGAGAAAGGTACTTTTACTGAGTATGAACTGATAGCAAGAAAAGAAAAGCAAGATCTGAGGCTAAAGACGCGAAAATTACATATTGAAAGTATTCCCAAATCCCTCTCCCCAAGGACCCTGGCTGAATGTCCAATCCCCAGCTCCCCATGGTGTCATGTGAGGTGCATTTTCAATGGCCCCATCCATCTGGTATGCCAGAATGGTTGACCTTGACTGGCTATCAACAAGTTTACTCAGCTGTGCAGAAGACGATAAGAGCATCCTTCCCTTTTCCTCCCTTTTCGGTCACATCATGAGACCTCTCCACCAGCTCGCTTCCCCACCCAAATACCTATACCTCCCACCCCACATTACTATGACAGCCAATAGAAAGCAAGCATCATAGAGGCTGACACTAATATAAATATGGCAGTCTATATTTTCCAGTTTGTTACCATTTACTTTATTTAAATGAATGATATTGGCAAAACAAATATCAACAAACAAATGTTGACCCTTTTCTAACTCCAGTGTCATTGGAAGATATCTTTTTTCAGCTACTGCCTGATTCTGATAGAACAGTATAGTGTCAGGGATGAAAGCTCGGAAAGAAACAAATATACACTTTGGAATCAATGGAGACTTTTTTTAAAGATCTCTGTCTTGATTTCACCTGGAAATCAAGTGAGAGCTTTTGTTAATCAGAAGAGCTGAGCTAGACGTCATGCTGTATTTTTTTATAGCAGCACAGTCCAGGATTTCTATACAGTAGCTTTAGCTACAGCAAATCAATACGATTTGGCTGTGAGTCAGGATTACTCAAGGCAAGGTAATTATATAAGCACTGATATAGGTCACTGTGAGGGTTAGCCAGGCTGTACAAAGCATAAATACAAACCAGAAATTAGAACAGAATAACAGAGTTGGAAGGGACCTTGGAGGTCTTCTAGTCCAACCCCTTGCTCAGGCAGGAACCCTATACCATTTTAGACAAATGGTTGTCCAATTTCTTCTTAAAAACTTCTAGTGTTGGAGCACCTACAACTTCTAGAAGCATGTTGTTGCACTGGTTACTTGTTCTCACTGTCAGGAAACTACTTCTTAGTTCTCTCCTTGAACAGGTAAACCTCAAGTGTTACTGATCTCAGCCAGAGCTAGAAAACAATAGCTATTCCTCATTGTTTTTCCTGATTCTAGATGCAATTTGTTCCAACTTGGAAACCACATTTAATGTTTCCATATCTCCAGAAATCTCTTGAAACACTTTGATTATAACGAATTGTGATGGAATGGCGTTCTAAAAGATCAGGCAATAGATAAGCTGTCAGGGCTTCAAAGTCCAGAAAGGGCTTTGGGGAGCAGGAAGATGCCACGATAGTCCTGGAGAAAAATGAGATTACATAATAATTTGTAAAAAATAAAATAAAATGGACATACATCTTGATGTCCTTCAAAGTAGCTTTTGGGAACTGAATCCGAAGTGTCACACAATCCTACTTGTTACACTATGTAGTTGCATATAGTTATATGCAATCATATATGTTTCTCCTTCCTTGCCTTGTTCTAGATGCTTCCCTTTCCTAGAACATGGAAAATATTTGCGGGGGGGGGGGGTGTCTCCATTTGTTTCATAAACATTATTGCTCAAAAAGAGTCAAACCATAATTGTGAAAATTTGGCATTAATCTTTATCTCGTTTCATTGGTAATATTCAGTAAATGGGATGATCACATTTTTGAACCATCTCTTTTTTGAATTTTGTATTTGTGTAATGACAGAAATTGAAATATACTACAGCTTGTTCTTTATTCTCAGTCTACTGAAATTTCTCCCAAGAGATTATTCTTTTTATTTATATTAGCAAGTCTTTGGCTCATGTGACAGTTCATGTTCAAGCTCACTGAATTAATTTGATTAGTGATATTCCTAAAGGGAATGTACCACATGCTAATATCCTAAATAAAATTGTGAGTATGACTGTCATTCTTCTAATTTCATTGCAAAAAATCTAGTGATACCAAGAGTTTGGCAGATGGATGGATGGATTTAGTTTCATCTAGACATAAATGGACAGTTCTTTCAATGCTCTGAGATTCTTCAACTGCACATATTATTCCTTTAAATATTACTTTATTAAGAGTGGGATACATATCCAAAGCTACCTGAAACTGTGGATGGTCTCTTTTGAGAGCAGTTATATAATTTATTTCACTGTACTTAATAATTTTCCTGTTCCACCACACAAGCATTTTCAAACTGGCAATGGCCTTGGGAGATGTACCCAAGGGGCATTGCATACAGCCTTGGAGGTCACAGGTAATATATGCTTAAATTACCTTCTAATATCTTTTTATGGCCTTGGCTACAACTATAAATGTGCTTCTTTTCCATTAATTCATTGGGACCTCCTAGCTGAAATAGAAATATTTAATACTGGGTTATTAGGGCTGTACATTACACTTGATCCTGAATTATGTTTATTAAAATTGCTTGAAAGTTTATAAGATTGTAGATCATATAAGTAGACTCCCATGTTAAAAGTCTCTAAATATAGCCAGACTCATTTTCATGAAAAGTCCTTCTGCTTGTTAGAAGTGCTTATGATGTCATTTAGCTTGGGTAATGAACCATCTGCAAGAAAACCACCAGCTCGGACAGCATCAAGGACCACTCAAACCCAAATGATATTGTGAAATGAGGACAATGAAAACACATTACTAAAAGATGAACCATCTGGGTCTGAAGGCATCCAAAGAATTCCTAAGGAAGAGCACAGAGCAAACACAAGTAACTGGAGTTTATGAGGTCAGAGGATTAAAGCCAAAAACTTATCTAGAAATTTTCATGCTGCAAACATGCCATCTCTTTACCTGTGGAATGTCAGGGCCAAGAACCAAGGCAAACATGATTCTGTCAGAGAGGAATATCAAGACTGAAAATTGAATTCTCAGAATCAGATTTGGAGCAGAATAGATCATCTCACAAGAGAGAAGTTTCAGGTCTTCCACTGTAGACCAGATATTATCCTAATATAGGTAATCTACGACTTACAAATTACATTTAGCAACTGTTCAAAGTTACATCAGCTGAAAAAGGGGACATGCGGTCCTCAAATTTATGACCATCACAGAATTCCAATGGCCATAGATTGGGATTCACAACTAGTTTGTATTTATGATAGCTGCAGCATTCTACACTTACAGGATTGCCATTTGTAACCTTCCCAGCTGGCTTCTGACAAGCAAAGTCAATAAGGAAGGTGTTAGTGATGTGTTAGTTGCAGTCACACAATGTCTTGCTTAACAACCACATTTTCCAGTTCCTATTGTCATAAATTGAGAACTACCTGCATACTGTTTTACTTTCCTTGGATGCAAATTCAGATCATTCTAAATTTTTTCTTTTCATTTTTTCTTTTTTAAAATAATGATGTTATATGGCCCTATAAAGTATTGCTAACTACAAAGCTGAAAGAATTAATGAAATTCAAGTAGAATTGTTTAAATATTACACAATGACTCAATCAAAGTGCTACTTGTGGTTTGTAAGCAGCTATAGAGTGGTCTATAGACTGTAAATGATCAATTTATATTTGTGAATTATTAAAAAAGAGCAGTATTAAAGAATGCTCTTTGTTTTATTTTTATTTAAAGGATTTAAATGGCCATCCATTCACTTTCAGTGATTCTAGGTGGCTTACATCGTTAATAAATATATTTATTTGAATTTATCATAATTGCTAATAAGATAATGGAATGAAGGAGGGAAGGAGGGAGGGAGGGAGGGAGGGAGGGAGGGAGGGAGGACGGAAGGAAGGAAGGAAGGAAGGAAGGAAGGAAGGAAGGAAGGAAGGAAGGAAGGAAGGAAGGAAGGAATATTGATTTCAAATACTCCCTGCCACTTACTACAAGGAAACTCAATGGGGAAGCTGGTAGGAAATTCGAAATCACTCCTGCTCCCACTGCTTTTTTGCCCACCCATTGATTTTCTGTTTCTCTGTTTAAGTAAAAAAATATCTCTGAAATAATGTATCCAATGGAGTATGAATTCTCTATTATTATTTTTATTATTACCATTAATAACACCTTTTAGTCTCTATGATCTCTCTATAATTTTCTATTATGGCTAATGGAGTTGCCACCATCTCTTTTCTTAAGTTCTTTCTAGATCAAATATGGTCTCAAAACTACAGTTACCCTACAGACTTTTTTGGAGGATCAAGCTACAGGAAGGAAGTTCTCAGCTTGATTTTAAATATTATTATTATTATTATTATTATTATTATTATTATTATTATTATTAATAATAATAATAATAAAATTCTATACCGCCCTTCTCCTTTCGGACTCAGGGCGGTGAACAGCCAACTAAAAGCACAAATACAAAAGTTAAAAGCAATTTAAAATTATCTAAATAAATTTGGCCCAATTTAAGTTAAAAATCAATAACAAAGACTTTAAAACCGGAGCCCTGAGAGGTGGCATGCTGCTGCAAAAAAGGGATTGTGGGGTTTTTTTTTTTAGGGAAAATAATAACTGAAGTTGCTGCTACTCTCAAATTGCTTACAGGGACACAATCTTTATAATAGTTACGTTTGTTTAGTTTCAGGCTATACCTATAAATAAAATCAGATTTATAATCCTGACTTTCCTGCCTAATTACTTCTATTCAAGAAGGATTAGATAGAGAATTTGTTGGGTAATTTTTTTCCCCGGGTTCAGGTGAAAGAAGAACTGGGGGTCAGCCAGCTGCTACCTTGTATGATATAAGGTGATGGGAAGATTTTAAGAGCTGGAGAAAAAAGTAGTTTCTGTTCCCTCTGGCATGACTTTTTTCCATTAGTCCTGTTTCTAAACAAATTCTTCTAGCATGACTTTTTCATGATTGGTTACACTGGTTTACAAAGAGAAAGCCTCAGAAATGAAAGTAGCTTAATTTTGCAAGAATTGGGTCACTAATAAAGGGAAATTAAGTCCTGAGTATTAATTGGCACCAGTTTCCAAAATACAGTTTCAGGTCAAAATTGCATCAAAATAATTCAAAATTATGAGGGGGGGGGACATGCGATTATAGTCCATAATGTTTCTGCAAAATGTGATACAGCAATGAGAATGATGCCACACCAATCTATAAATGTATCTTTTTATTGATACCAATAACATAACTTTCCATTCATTGGTTTATTGGTTTTTCATGTAACATTTTCATGCTTTTTACATGAAAAACCGAAAAGCTCTAATATCAGATTAAATGACAAGGTTCCATATTTATTTGGTATCTAAACTGCACTTTTTGGCTTTTGTCTTGTGAATTACAAGGATCATCCCTGAGATTCCAACAGTAATTGGCAAGCATCTCCATTTTTTCTCCATGCCTGCAATATCCTAGTGGAATCTCTCCCATACTCATCACTCACTGCCCCACAGTTCAAAGGGAAACAGTCTAAATGCAAGTGTAAGAAGTGAATTTTCAGTGATATGTTTGCATCAAGTGCTTTATAGGACCTAAGCAAATTTTCCACATGTTTTTCATAGTCATCTGCCTTACTGTTCTCAAAGTGAAGATAAATTTATATACTTCCATGTGGTACAATTTTCATGTTCTACTGTATTTTGTTGCGAAGTTACAAGGCATCATGATCATTAGATACTTCCCTCCCTTGTAGGAAAATATACTTGCCTGTGTATAAATCTTTATTGTGAAATATCTTGAAAACTTTAGCCAACCAACACCTTTATCACCTGTTTTCTAATTCATCTAATCAAAATATGTAAAATTAACACATTTTATCTTGGAGGTTGATAATTTCCAAAAATTTGTAGATCAGTGTTATCAATTACAGGATAAATAACTGTGAATTCTTTTATATATTTATTGGGATTTTAAAAAATTAAATGTTGTACACCACATAGAATCACTTTGAGATATACAGCTATACAACTATGATAAATAAATAAAGTAATAAATAAACATTTTGAATTGATTCAAATATCATTTTCTACTCTAACATGGATACTGTCTCAAATCTGGTCAGGTTATATATGTCCTTCCACGTCTTATCTTGTGAGGTTGCTCATACTATTACACCCAAAAATATTCTAGATGGCAGAAACTCTAGAAGAACACAAAAAAGTAGTTTTGAAGAAAAGAAAGGAACCTTGGCCATAATTAACTTCCTGTACAATATGACAAGCAGATTTATATTTACTCAACTATTAAATATGAAAAAAAGCATTTTAATCCAATCACTCTTTATTTCTTTTATTTGTTCTTTGATTTATCAAAATTGTAGCTTTGTTTTATTTGAAACAAAGAAAACTGAAGTTGGTTTAAATATATGAGATGTTCAATTTAAATTGATAGCAGCTTTAAGGGTCCTAAAGACAAAATAGATTTAAATTTCTTTTTAATGTATTACTGAGGTCTCAGTTTAATTGTAGCTAGATCTTCCATCCATCAATTCTAGTATATCACTAGCATGACTTTATTTATTGTAGAAATGCTGGAATTGTCTCTTTATGACTGATACATATTTCACTATTCTACAGCATAAAATGGATGCATCGCTGGAAAAAATATGTCAATAGTCAACAAAGCAACAAAATGTTAACAGTTCTATTAAGTTTAAGATTATGATATCTCACATTTGTTTGTGCCTATGTCTGTTTAGGGCTGCTTTTTACGTCAAACTATTGCAAGTCTAATTTGATTTGGAAATCTAAAAATGGTTATTTCAGGAGCCTATTTCCCCACATTATAAAATGAGGAACATCCTAAGCTCTTAAAAATAGGACCAGATCAGCAGTGTACGAACTAATAAAAAGTTGAATGAATCCAGGTTTCTTCCTTTGTAAAGGGAGGGGCTGGTTACCAAAAAAGAGCTGGGATCAAGCTGAGGCTTCTAGTGGAACAAAGTGAATAATTTATTATCTGATTCCCTTGAAGTTCTTCTTCACCACAGATACCTAGAGAATCCTTTATCTCACTAGAATTAACAAGAGAATTGATAAAACTGCATTCTCTGTTTCTTCACCATAAGCAACTGCATATTTCTGATTCTGAACTCTGCATCCTACTTTTTATTACTATTTATTCTAAACAATTAAATAAAACAAGATATACTATCACATTTTGTTCATGCTTTTGGTAACTATATACACTATAGATCAGTAAAATTAATTCAGCACCATTTCTCTCCTCTTCCTGTCCATTCAGTATGTAAAAAAATTTTTTTTTAAAAAAAAAGGGGTATAGCAATAGCACGCAGACCTATGTCTTCGTAGTGCTTTTAAAGCCCTCTCTAAGCGGTTTACAGAGTCAGCCTATTGCTCCCAACAATCTGGGTCCTCATTTTACCCACCTTGGAAGGATGTAAGGCTGAGTCAACCCTGAGCCTGGTGAGATTTGAACTGCCAAACTGCAGCTAGCAGTCAGCTGAAGTAGCCTGCAGCACTGCACTCTAACCACTGCACCACCTCGGCTCATAAATTGTATAAATTGTATAAAATTGATGACTTCTTTCTTTGGCAGTGGGCATAGAAATATTTGATAAGTAAAACTCACATGGAAATTAGCAATTCAAAAAGTGCCAACAATATGTACATTTGTTAGCTCTGTTTTTTGTAATAAAAAAGGCAACCTAAGCCAAGATTTAAATGTGTGTATGTGTGTACATACACATATACATACATACCCACTGTCCAAGATTAATAGAACATTGAGCATTGAGAAGTAAAAATTACACACATTTCTAAATTGTTATTGATGATTGTATATTCTGTCAAATATTTAATTACTTAATTCTAACTAGTTTTCCATTGTTGTTTTTCTTTTTAATATGCTTTGGTAATTTATAGATTAATCATTGGGGTAAGTTTTCATTTAACTTTAGTGGTATAACCCAAGGCCAACTAGCAGAGAATTTTGAAATACTTAAATACTGAAAGCAGTTAATGTGCCAGATTTATTATTAAAAAATCCTGATAACCTTTCAGATAATTAGCAAACATTCTGAAATTTGGGGAAATATCTTAAAGGTCAGTTGTGTTAATTAAAATGCTGACTTCAACACCAAACTTTATATGAAAATGAAATTACTTAAGCTGTCAAAACCATATGAAACAATGGTTTAAAAAGAGGTTTGATGGAGTAATGAAGAATACAGTTTATCCTTAGAATAGTAAAATACAAAAAGCTACTAGATTAAGTTTAAGTTGTAGGAAAAGATCTTAAGAATTTTACAATATGATTGCAATGGAAGATAAATCTCCTATAAGAATTTGAATCAGATGGGAGACTCAGTTTTGTATGCATCAAGTTGACAACTCGAAGAATACTCACTCATAAGTATTTGACAGTATCTTAGATAGACAGTCTTGGAGCAGGCAAGATAGAAAATCCCATGAATTTGATAGAAGTGAATCAATTATAATAGTCATAAATCCATTGCTCTCACCAATGCTGCTAAATTAAATGCTTTCAGTTTCTTTTTCAGGAAAAGTATACTCAGAACGTATTTTTGTCACTTTAGAGACATGGATGTAAATCTCATTAGAATAAATTTGTTACTGGAAATATTTGACCAAGATTCATATTAAAATTGTATTTTTCATCTTAAAGATTGGCTTCTAATGAAAATTGACAAAGACTTGCAGTCCTGATAAAGGACTGAAAATACACAAAAAAGTATTTTATATTTTGTCATAATATAGAGTTCATAATTGATGGCCAAATATCTTGGCTGTCAGGGTTCCAAGTAACATACCCATAGCAAACAAGATTCCAAGACAGGTGGATTCCTCAAAGAATAAGTTTATTGGATATGTCATATTGGCATAGACTGGTGAAAACCTAATCTGATTTTTCCCAGTTTTCGCCTACCATATTTTTCAGAGTATAAGATGCACCTTCCCCTCCCCCAAAAAGAGGGTGAAAATCTGGGTGCGTCTTATACTCCAAATGTAGCCCCACCCAGCCTCGCAAGTGGAGATTTCGGAGGCTGAAAGAAGCCTCTGAAAGGAGCTTCAGAAAAAAAGCCTCAGAAATGAACCTTCAGAAAAAAAAGGCTCTGAAAGGCTTTTATCTAAAATAATACGGAAAGCAACAAAAGAAGAATCAGTAAAGGTTCTAACCAAACTATGCTAACAAATCTGGAGAATGACATAATAACCAACAGATCGGAAGAGATTAATTTACCTACCAATACCAAAGAAAGGAGATTGAACAGAGTACAGATAGTTCTTCAGAATAAAAGCTTCTGAAAGAAGCTTCAGAAAAAAAGCCTCTGAAAGAAGGAGGCTTTCAGAGGCAGGAAAAAAAGTTTTTTCTGAAACAGTTTCAGAAGTTTCAGAGGCAGAAAAAAAAAGCAAGGCACAGAGCTCACAACCAACGAACCTGTTGCTAAAATTCACATCTGGAAACAGCTGATTGGGAGTATTCCGAGAAGCTGATCCATCCACCAATCAGCTTTTTTCTTATTTTCTTCCACAAAAACTAAGGTGCTTCTTATACTCCGAAAAATACGGTAATTAAAGGTAAACGTTTTTTCACTTTCTCAAAACAATCAGTCATGTGCTAGGTGACTCCAGTCCCTTCCTTCCGAGTACCTGCAGGAATGTCCTTGGTTCCCAAGAGAAAGTATGTTGTTTTGACTACAACACCCCAACTATCTCTATTCCCCCCTCCCTATTCCTCTTCTCCAGTGTGTCAGCACCGAAGACTCAAAATGGTCTCTCTCAGGCCAGATTCAGGGTTGACACTGGCCTCCTATAATTTGACCATCTAGTATCTATGTTTTGATATACAATTGTTTCCCATGACTTTTTTAAACTGGAGATGCAAGAGACTAAATGTTAAATCTTGTAACTTCAAAGTATATACTGTATCCATATGCTAAACTATATAAACCAATGTATATTTGACTCTCTTTTTGGGTGAGATTAAGTTACTCCTTGGAGTAGGAACTCACAGCAAACCCACTTTTCAAAGACTCAGTGGGTGGACCATATATTTTAGGAGATATAGTTCTCTCCAGGAGCCAACCTATCTATTGAAAGAATCAGCTTTTTGCATTAGTCCGGGAAACAAATTAACAACAAAATCATTGATTGCAGAATTGATGTTACATTTCTGAATCTGTCATGCATTTTGGGTCATTTGAAACTGGCAGAACCATGTACTACAAGAATTGTAGTACAAGAACCATGTACTACATTCATGTACTACAAGAATTTAATTGTGAGGTGATGAAGGCATCAGTCACTTTTATCAGGGGTAGCTTCAAAATAGATCACAACTTTCACAAAAGAACCTCTGTCAAGGAAGACCTGTAAATCGTAGATTAGTTCCTCTAAGAGACTGAGGCCCAATCCACAGCTAAATCTAGACCTGGGATCAAGCTAGATTTATCTCCAACAGTATGTCCTTGTAATGGGCTGTGAGAATTACCTTGGGAACAATAGGAAGAGCTGCAGCTTAGACAATGGTCTGATATATGAATATAAATCCAAAGGAGAAAGGGTTATCCAGAAATGGTCTTAAAGGGGTAGTAGAAAGGAGAAAGTGCTTTCAGACTTTCAGGATTCTGTTACTGTAACTTTACAATAAAGATACTATTAGTGCTCATAGTTTTCCTGGCCTGTCTGCACTATCTCAAAGAGATGGTAGTTCGAGAGGATTTTTAGCTGGGCTTATTTTGATCTATTCAGTTTACAATCCCAGGTCATGAGTTGTATAGTATCTCTGGCTCACTTTGGGCTGTAATTATAACTAAGTGATATCATACACTGAAGAAATGAACCTCAGTCAAACCAATACTTGACCTTTCTTAGATATTTCATGTAGATGTTCAACAGTATGGGGAAAGGAACTGAATCCCCAATTATACCATAGGAAACTTTCAACGTAATGTCTCTCACTCACATACAACTGAAACCTTTAAGAAAAGAAAAGGCCACTGTAAAACAGTATTTCCAGTTCTCTTTTCTTATAAATTGCCTAGAAGAATACCATGGTTAATGATATCAAATGTTGATTACAGGTCTAGTAGCACTGTACGTTGTATACTTCTTTCACCCAGATCCTAACAAAGGTCATATACCTGTGAACCAAAGGGCATCTAGAAAATCTGTTTCCTTTAGGATCCTCTGTGGCTGAAAACCCACTGCTTTCTCCAACAAAAAAGCAAAGCAAAATAAAAATACCATAAGCAGAAAGCATTATACTCTCTACACATTTTCTACAGTATCCAAAAATATTACCCAGTGTATGATCAGCACCATCTCTTTCCTATAAGGTGAAAGAACATCTATGATATATCTAGGCATGAAATTTCCAAGAAATATAATTCTAAAGCATCTGTTTTTTCTGTTATGTTTTCTTAAGGGATTGAATGTCAAATTCCAATGTTAAATGAATATGTGGCAATTACGGAATTTAATGGCAATCTTATGTAAGTATTAGAGAGTGCAGTTTTGCTAATACCACATTTTATTTCCAGCAATTCCCTACTATATTCCTAAGAGAGGAAAAATATCCTGGGTAAGCAATGAATAATAAAACCATTATTTGTAAAGGATTCTCTGCAGTGAACATTTCCAAGGGAGTTATAAGGTGGGTTCATCACTTAGCAATTTTCCAGGTTTAAGTTTAAAAGCCAAAGAGGTAGGACTTTTAAGGTTTAGAAGATATCTGTGACTGGAGGTCACATGACCCCAAAGGGGAGTAATAACATTTTTAAGAGAAATAACTTTTCAGATTAAATGTATAAAGATGGGGAGGAGAAGATAAAAAAGTTTAAAAATCTAGTTTAGTATAAGAATTTATTCTGATCTTGTAGAATTTCCCAAGGTTTGGGGTTTTAAGCAAATGTTGCTTATGCTTTTAGTTTATTTTTAGCTTTCTCACAGAGTAATGGGAACAGCTGATAATTATGCTCATATCTATAAAGGTTAATCAAAGCACATATGCTTTCATGCTAATGTACAGTTCAATAAAAGAGAAACATAATCAAAATTATTAATGTTAATACATTGATTTGTTTGTTCTGCTTCTTACTCAGAGCAGAAAAATATTTCCCCCCCTTTTTTATAACTATAGTCTTACACAAAATAATTTATTTAAAAATCACTTCTTAGTTGTCAGGGATACAGTGGCTAAAATTGAAAATCCTGCCACTCCACAGATTGGCTATGATGTTTCCTGGGACTTTTTCCTTTTTTAAAAAGTGCTTGACATTTTCTCCATTTTCACTTTAATGTGTGATTTAAGCAAAGGAGGTATGTAAAGATACCTATTTAAAGATATACTTCCAAATATATTTAACTCAGATTATAAATAATTAAGAGCTAATTATGAAGTTTTAAAATGTTATAGAATTATGAAATCCAATAATACTAATCACACAGTTTATGTTTAGTACAAGATATGCAAATTAGATCAGCTTGCATGAAGATACTTTTCTTTAATATATTTAAAGACAATATGTACCTATCACCATTGGATGAATATGATAGAGGACATGGGACTCAATTACTCCTTTGCTTTTGATATATTTTCTATGAGTATGGAAAGCTACAAAATGTTGATTTAATTCAAAGGGGTAATTGCTTCCCGAATGAAATCTTTGACTCAAGTTTTCAAATAAATCCAAAGTGTCAAATCGAATTCTAAAACAATTGAAAGATTTTAATGAACTTTTTGGTTTTGCAGGTCTTTGCCTGTCCTTCTATAAATAGACAAAACAAGGGAATGCAATTGCATGGGGTGATGGGCTCTTTGATCATGCTGTGCTGTGCTGTGCTGTGCTGTGCTGTGCTGTGCTGTGCTGTGCTGTGCTATGCTATGCTATGCTATGCTATTATATTCGTGTGTGTGTGTGTGTGTGTGTGTGTGTGAGAGAGAGAGAGAGAGAGAGAGAGAGAGAGAGAGAGGGTGAGGTATTGTTTACTTTACTTGCCAATCAAGGAACTACCAATGCAGACAAAGATTTTTTTAAAAAAATTTGATTTATATGCTGCCCTTCTCTGGAAACTCAGGGCAGCTTACAATGCGTTAAGCAATAGCCTTCATATTTTTGTATATTTATACAAAGTCATCTTATTGCCCCCACAATCTGGGTCCTCATTTTACCTATCTTAGAAAGGATGGAAGGCTGAGTCAACCTTGAGCCTGGTGAGATTAGAATTTGCAATAATTGCAGGCAGCTGAATGTTAATAACACTGCTTTAGTCTGCTGCGCCACCAGGCTCATTAAATCAACATTTTGTAGTTTTCCATACTCATAGAAAATATATCAAAAGCAATATTCTCACCAACATTGTCAGGGCAAGTCACTAGTATATAAAAATAAGAGCAAATTCCATTCCCTTCTAGCACTGATGATGTTACTTAATTTGGTAATGAAACATCTGGAAGAAAACCAGAAGATCAGAAAACACCAAGGATCCCTCAGTTCAATCCTGACTACAAATATTCTCTTCTATTGGTAATTCTATGTTCATATCTGTCAGACAGGCTATCCTGCTAAAACCGTCTGTGTGTCACCAGGTACAGTATCACAAATGAACTGGAATATATAAACATCTATCAGGTAGTGAATTTCAAATGGTCAATCTCCATTGCTTTTGTCTGAAATGGGGAACAGTTTCCTTTTACAAAGCTTGGCTTTTGGGGTTGCCAGAAAGTGTCTGTAAGTGGATTAAGTGGATTGTAGTCATCTACAGCTCTGCCATAGACATGTCAGTTACTTGGCTGCAGATTGCATATTCATTGTAATAAAATATGCATTTTCAAAACTCAGATCTTTAATATTCAGATAGAAAAGTTATTTTAAATATATAACCTCCTGCCCTTCCAACATACTGAGCCAGTGCAAGATACCAGTGTATCTGACATGTGACAATTTTTTCCTTATTGATTAAACTGCATTTAGTACTCGTAAAGTGCACATTTTCCTCTAGAGCCTGACCTGCTTCTGAACAGACTGTTTCTGAAACTATTTTCATTATTCATTTAGGATTCTGCTATAATATGGGCAAAAATCCCCTTCCTTGGAGTGCTCTATACAGGGGTGGACTGCTGGGGTTAGCAGGAGTTCAGGAGAACCTCTAGCTAAGATTCTGCGCAGTTCAGAGAACCCCCAAATCCCAATTGGGAATAGTTCTTGAGTGACATAATCCTGTAGCTTTTCTATAGGGAATCCCACACGATTTTTACTCATTCTGTATATAAGACATACAGAAATTCAAGAAAACCCAGCAAAGAGTTTGCCTTCTATTTATCACTTCTCCCAATCTGTCTATTGTTTGGATATATCTATCCAGATTTCCCAGTGCTGCTCCCCAACATCCATCAACCAAATTTACTTGGATCTGAAAATGTGTAGTGATATCTTCAGCCTTATATCTGTCCTTCATTTTTGTAGCTTGCATTGTTTTTAAGATGTGTTTATTATGTACACAAAAAATGTAACTTTGTTGTGTCAACTTAATAATGGGAGATAATGAGTGGCTTTAGGCCACAGTCCCCATGTGACTTTTGAATGAATTAATGATCATAAATGAGATATGCTGCTTTGAAGATAGAAGGAAATTGTAGATAAAACTTTTAAATGGATTATTTTAAAACTAATGAAACCTATACTATTCCAACCTTAACAATCTCCTGTTTTATATATCCCCAAGATTACTGGCTGTATTTCAGTTCCAACCACAATAGGAGGCGATATCCCTTCAAATGCTATTTTTGTTAATCTCCTGAGCAGTTGCTGTAGACAGATTTCATTGCATATTTTAGCAGCCAAATGTTGAGTTTTTACTGTTTAACTTTCTGTTGTTTAGGCAAAACACTGGGTAGAATGACTGAAACCACATTGGTTTTTCTAGAATGTGAGCCAGGAGGCTGAAAGGCATTTTGAGAATTGATCATTTAACCCTCTGAATTATTTTAAATCTATATATATAAAATCACTCATGCATTAATCACAAAATCTCCAGAACCGTAAAGCCTACATACTTGAAATTTGCCACGTATATTCCTCTTGGCTTCTAGGTGCTCACTAAGAAAGGATTTTTCGAAATAACCATCAGAGCATTAGTATTTCCTATATTATTATAAAACGCTCTTATGCTAAGTAGTTAGAAATTCTACTCCACCTCCCAACTTAAAAATAACTCTGGAGAGAATGGGATAGCATAGGACAGGCTTCTGTGGGGCAAGCCTCATGGAGAGAAGGGGCTAGAAGGGGCTAGAAAGCCTGACGGAAAGAAGGCGATAGGGTAGGGGACATTTCTGGGGGGAAAGGCTGAGGGAGAGAAGGGGAGAGGAGAGGCTTCTGTGGGGCCAGCCTGAGGGAGAATAAAATAGAATAAGAGAGTTAGAAGGGACCTTGGAGTCTTCTAGTCGAACCCCCTACCCAGGCAGGAAACCCTACACTACTTCAGACAAATGGTTATCCAATATCTTCTTAAAAATTTCCTGTGTTGGAGCATTCACAACTTCTGCAGGCAAGTTGTTCCACTTATTAGTTATTCAGGAAATTTCTCCTTAGTTCTAAGTTGCTTCTCTCCTTGATTGGTTTCCACCCATTGCTTCTTGTTCTACCCTCAGGCGCTTTGGAGAATAGCTTGACTCCCTCTTCTTTGTGGCAAATCCTGAGATATTGGAACACTGCTATAATGTCTCCCCTAGTCCTTCTTTTCATTAAACTAGACATATCCAGTTCCTGCAACCGTTCTTCATATGTTTTAGCCTCCAGTCCCCTAATCATCTTTGTTGTTCTTTTCTGCACTCTTTCTAGAGTGCAGTCTCAACAGAGTCTCAACAGCTTTTTTACATCGTGGTGACCAAAACTGAATGCAATATTCCAAATGTGGCCTTACCAAGGGATTATAAAGTGGTATTAACACTTCATGTGATCTTGATTATATCCCTCTGTTTATGCAGCCCAGAACTGTGTTGGCTTTTTTGGCAACTGCTGCACACTGCTGGCTCATATCTAAATGGTTGTCTACTAGGACTCCAAGATCCCTCTCACAGTTACTAGTATTGAGCAAGGTACCACATATACGGTACCTATGCATTTTGTTTTTCTTCCCTAAATGTAGAACCTTATTTTTTTCATTGTTGAATTTCATTTTGTTAGATACCACTCAATGTTCAAGTCTGTCAAGATCCTTCTGTATCTTGAGCCTATCTTCTGGAGTGTTGGCCAGCTTGGTGTCATCTGTAAATTTGATGAGCTCCCCATCTATCCCCTTGTCCAAATCATTGATGAAGTTGTTGAAGGGTACTGGGCCTAAAACAGGCCTTGGGGTACTCCACTGCATACTCTCCTCCATGTAGATGCAGTTCCACTGAGGATTACACATTGATTGTGGTTGGTCAGCCAGTTACGAATCCATCTGGTGGTGATGCTATCTAACCCACATTTTTCTACTTTATCTAGTAGTAGGTCTACTTTATCAAATGCTTTACTGAAGTCCAAGTAAATTGTATCAATAGCATTTCTCTGTTCTACTAATTTTGTCATTTTGTGTTGTGGCCTGTCAGTGGCCTGTGCAGTTAGTAGCTGATTCCGACAGCGATGAGGCTGGTGTGATACTGCACCAGCAGCCTGTGCAATTGGCACTTGACAATAAGGAGGCTGGAGAAGATGTGGTGCCAGATGCGGGGATTCAACCAGGGCCTTCAGAACCTCCAGAAGCTCCCATAAGTGAAGAGGAAGAAGGGGAGAAGCCTCTTCTCAATGCATGAGCATGCAGAGCTGCAAAATGGCAGGAGTGGCTCCTCAGGAAGAGGTTTCTTTCAGAGTAAGACTTGGGGCTAATTGGCCACTGCCCCAGCCTATTTAAGGGAGGACGATGACTGATGCAATTTGCAGGAAACAACTTTGTTCATATTCCTTCACGTCTTGATTCGGCTCTTGTTTCTCTCTTATCAGTTTTCCTGGAAATTGCTTCTGGGCATTCTGCCAACCACAGTAATATTATAGTTATCTGAAATATAACTCAGAACTGATTTATTATTCTTTGGATTCTTGTCGGCTTTGGATTCTTGTTGGCTGTTAATGAAGTTAAATTAACAGCCTTTGTTCAGAAAAGATTGATTTAAATTAGTAAACTAAGGTTTGTACGGACTTTGTGTGTGCTGTGTTCTTTGGGGTCCATAGCTGGGGCAGAACACTTTGTCAAAGAATGCACTTTGTCAAAGAATGCAAGGAGGGTAGGAGAGGATCTATGGGGCCTGCCTGAGGGAGAGAAGTTCTTTCTTTAGAACTGGTAGTAAAAGCAGCAGGAGGCTCCGCCCACCCTCCCGGACATCATAATTGATGATCTGTGCATGTGCAGAAGCACGCACTCCCATTGCGAACCGGTAGTAAAGGTAAGTAGAACCCATCCCTGGGCCAGCCTGAGGGAGAGAAGGAAATAGGAGAGGTACACATTGTGCTGTACATCAGTGGCTTCTGGAAGAAGATAATGGCTGACAGCAGCCAAATACTGAGAGAATTTCCTTCCTTCCTTCTTTCCTTTCTTTCTTCCTTCCTTCCTTCCTGTTGTATTAGAAAGAAGGTATTTTAACATCCATTTATTCATGCCAGAGTAGGGAAGTTTTGGACTTTTGATTCAGCCCAAGCAAATAGACATCTTTAAAAAATATATGACCTCAAGAAGTTCTAATGTCTTCTTTTAGCCTATTTATATGCTCTTTGTTATAGACATAAAAATCTTTTCTGGCAGGGTTATCATCAAATCATATTACTTTAATATATTAGATATAGTATCTACCATTTACTTCGGAAACACCTTTTACTTCAGAAACACATCCTCTACCCTCAGATTCCAGATTCCAGATGATTTCTAGTGTTTTCTGTGACTAAAAGTTCAGTATAAACTACTGGCTACTCTCATTGTAACTTTCTAACAGTGGCACTGGTACCAGGCACAAAATAGCAATCAGAAAGGTAGCTCTGGTAATCTCAATCAAGGCAGCAGAACTGAGATATGTTTGCTAATACCGTGTTTCGTCGAAAATAAGACCCTGTCTTATATTTTTTTGAACCCTGAAATAAGTGCTTGGCCTTATTGCCATTTGCTCAAAAGCCCGATTGGGCTTATTACAGGGGTGAAATGCTCCTGATTCGGACCGGCTTGGGTGAGTAGGTAGCAATGATGGCGGGCAGTTCGGAGAACCGGTAGCAAAAATCCTTGCCCCTGCCCCCCCCCATGCCCAGCTGAGCTGCGCGATCATGAGAGCCTTTTTTCCCCCCTTTTACATGGCTCTGACGATCCAAGCTCTGACGATCCCAGCCGAGTTGCCTGCTAATCAGGCAACTCAGCTTGGATCGCCAGAGCCATGTAAAAGGAAAAACTTTTTTTCTTTTACATGCCTCTGACGATCCAAGGTCTGACAATCCCAGCTAAGTTGCCTGCCGATCAGGCAACTCAGCTGGGATCGTCAGAGCCTTTTGAAAGCATTTTTTTACATGGTTTTACATGTAAAAAATGGTTTTAAAAGTAAAAAAAAAAATGGCCATGCCCACCTAGTCACATTACCCCCACCACCAAGCCATGCCCACAGAACCAGTAGTAACAAATTTTAGATTTCACCCCTGGCTTATTATCAGGGGATGTCTTATTTTGGGGAAAACATGGTATATGATTCTAATATATTTTTCTTCTATTATATATCCCTTCCTAAGTTTCTGTATGTTTCTTCCTACCATCTAAATCTTATCTTTAACCAGCCTGAATTGAACATTTTAATTTGAAAAATAGCACACTACCTGCCATTTTTTGATATTTGAAAGACCTAATAAAGTGGTGATTTAAGGATTGAAAACGAAAACATATCCGAGACAAATGAATGCACATTAATCCTATTCAATAATGTCGTATTCCCAGCAATTTTATTTTGATATTATGCATTCATTGGGAGCTATTACATGTTATTCATCACCATAAGAATATGTAAGGCATCAAGTATTGTTTTCTTGTTCAAGAAAACCAGATATATGAGTATGTCCTTGGATATCTGTTTTTATGATTTGGACATCCAGCTCAGTTGATCCATTATATGGCAGCGTGGAAGCTTCTGGTGCTTTCTGGAACACTGACATTATACTATGAAGCCTATATTGGAGTCGATATTCAGCCTTTCTTTCTTTCTTTCTTTCTTTCTTTCTTTCTTTCTTTCTTTCTTTCTTTCTCTCTCTCTCTCTCTCTCTCTCTCTCTCTCTCTCTCTCTCTCTCTCTCTCTCTCTCTCTCTCTCTCTCTCTCTTTCTCTCTCTCTCTCCCTCTCTCTCCCCCTCCTTCCTTCCTTCCTTCCTTTCCAAGACAACTATCCTAAATGTCAGGATCAGCAGTATTCTTGACATGTGGGATGCAACCAGAACTGCAGCTTTATTATTCATTGAAGCTCCTTCTATACAAGAACATATCCAGAAAGATTATAAACCCTATCCATAAGGGAAAGGGTGGCATCCTATAATCCAATGCAAAACAAACTACTAAACTATTAAGATTTACTCAAGGCAAACTCCACCCAAACTTTCCTTTCACTGGGACTCAGGCAGAAATCAGACTGATTTACCCCCATTCAGTGCTGCCACTGCAGTGTAACAATTCTAAACACCTTTAATAGCATTGATTTTGTAAGATCGGCGCAGGAGAAGAAAGACGCGACCAGCTCAGGTCAAGTCAGTGACTTTTATTCAGCTCAAAGAACAAGACGAACGGCTGTGCTGCCGGAGCCCTTCTTATAGTGCTCCGGCAGACCAGCCGTCCAATGACAGCTACTTAAACTTCCCGCCGGTGGATTAACCAATCCCCAGACGGATGTCCATATTTGGACATAACACTCCTCCCCCCTTAGTCAGAACATGTCCATCAGTTTAATACGTTACGAAGTCACGCAGGTAGGTGGGTCGTTTGCTAGTCCTAGCAGACCTGCGCAGTTCACTCTGAGCTTCGCCATTCCCCTGGGCGGACGGTGCTTTCGACCTCTCTGGCTCCCCGACTTGGGTGCCCGGGATTCCGGCCGTCGAGTGAGTGGGCCCCATGCCCGCTCCTCCGGTCCCAACCTCTGGATTGTCTGGCTGGTGCTGCTGGTCCTTCTCCTGCCCGGTCTCGTCGGGAACTTGTCGGTGGACATCGCTCGGTGGGTGCTCTCGGCTGTCCGGTAAGTCCATCTGGGTTACTTTCCCTTTTTGTTGTTGGGACTTGCCTTTCGGGCCGGCCTGTTGTTTCTGCCGTCCGACCTTGTTGGGGTGTCGCGCGGCTTCCTTGTCTGGTGGGCGTTGGTCGACCTCGCCGGGGTGTTGGTGGAGGTCTCCTTCGCTGGGGTGTCGCTGGTCGCCCTCGCCCGGGCGTTGTGTGTTGGCCCTTCGTGGTTGTCCCCGGTCTACTGCTTTGCGGTAGAGGTCTCCCTCGCCGGGGTGTTGTAGACCGTCCTCGCTGGGGGTGTGTGAATCTCCCTCCTGGAGGTGTCCCCGGTCTACCTTGTTGCTGGGACATCGGTCTCTGGGGCTGTGGTGATGGGTGCCCTCCTCGCCGGGGTGGTGCTGGTCCCCCTCGCAGGGGTGTGGCAGGCCTACCTCGTCGGGCTGGTTTTCGCTCGATCCTCTCCACCTTTTCCGGAGCTGGTCGATGTGCCGTCGGCAGACCTGTCCATCTTCCAGCTCCACTCTGTAGGACTTCGGGCCGGTTGTGTTTTCTATCTCTCCCTTCAGCCATTTCGGAGACCCATGGAAATTCAACGCAAATACTGGGTCTCCTTTGCTGAATGCTCGGAGCGGGCGGCTGGCGGTGGCAGTCACATCTGGGCTGTACTGCGGGTGTAGTCGGTCTAAGGGTGACCTTAGCTTCCTCCCCATCAGCAGCTCTGCTGGGCTCTTCCGCGTGGTAGCATGCGGGGTGATGTGCTGGGTAAGAAGGAAGTTGTCAATCCGTTCTTGCCAGTCCCCTGGTGCCATCTTGGTGAGTGCCTCCTTTGTGAGCCTCACCATTCTTTCAGCCTGCCCATTTCCGGCCGGCCTGTAGGGTGCGGTGAGGGCATGGCGGATGCCCAGTCTGGCCAGGAATTCCTCCATGGGTTTGGATGTCAGCTGGGGGCCGTTGTCAGAGACCAAGACATCTGGTAGCCCGTGGGTGGCAAACAGACGGCGTAATGCCTTAACTGTGGCTTCCGTTGTGGTAGATGCCATGGGGATGACCTCGAGCCACTTCGAGAAAGCATCTACCACTATTAGGAGGTACCTCCCCTGCATTGGCCCTGCAAAGTCGATGTGGACCCTTGCCCACGGGCTGCTGGGTGCTTCCCACTCCGATGATTGGGCTTGGGCTGGGGCTGGTCGTACCTCTTGGCAGGGATCACATTTGGCCACCCACTTTTCAATGTCCTTGTCCAAGGATGGCCACCACACATAACTTCGAGCCAGCCCTTTCATCCGGACGATGCCCGGGTGCCCGTTGTGGAGTGCCTCTAGCGTTTTCCGTTGCAAGGCTGCCGGAATCAGCACTCGGTCTCCCCATAGCAAACAGCCCTTCATCGTGGACAGCTCCTTTTGCTTCCGTGCGAACGGCCCGTATTCGTCTGGGATTTTTTCGTGTGGCCAGCCTCGCAGGACCCAGGAGAGGACCCGTTTGAGTGTGGGGTCCCTCTGAGTGTGGGCTGCCACGTCTGCCGATGTGACTGGGCAGTCACTGTCGTTGTCTATATGGAGGAGACTGATGGTGGGTGCGGGGTCTTCCACCGGTTCTTGTGATGGACATCTACTTAAGGCATCAGCATTTCCGATGGATGAGCCGGGTCTGTGGGTTAGTCTGTAGTCGTACCCGGCTAGGAATATCGCCCAGCGTGTCATCCTGGGCGACATGTATGCTGGAGTGGGTTTGTCCCCAGCTAACAGTCCCAGCAACGGTTTGTGGTCCGTTACTATAGTGAAAGTCCTGCCATATAAATACTCGTGGAAACGTTTTGTGCCTGCCACGATGGCCAATGCCTCCTTGTCCAGCTGGCTGTAGTTCCTTTCGGTGCTGGACATGGTCTTGGAGAAGTATGCGATGGGGGCTTCTTCTCCATTCGGCAGCTGATGACCCAGGACTGCTCCAATCCCGTAGGGTGATGCATCACAGGTTAACAGTAACGGTAGGGTCTCGTTGTACTGGATTAACACACTGTCTGATGAGAGTAACCCCTTGACGGTTTTGAAAGCTGTTTCTTCTTCCTTCCCCCACCTCCACGGTACCGCTTTCCCCAGCAGGCGATGTAATGGTTCAGCAGCTGTGGCCTTCTGTTTAAGAAAAGCGCTATAGAAGTTCAACAGTCCCAAGAAGGCTTGAAGCTCCGTTTTGTTTTTGGGGGCTGGAGCTTCATGGATAGCTTTAACTTTTGATTTGGTGGGGTGTATGCCCGTGCTATCTATGCGATAGCCCAGGAACTCGACCTCCTGGACCCCGATGATACACTTATCTCTCCTCACTCTCAAACCCTTTTCCTTGAAGCGCTTCAAAACCTGTCTCAGACGCTCAAGCAATTGGGTTTTTGAGTGCCCAGAGATGAGGACATCATCAAAGTACGGCACTACCCCTGGAATGCCTTGGAGAAGGCGTTCCATCATCGATTGGAAAATTCCAGGGGCTGCACTGACTCCAAATTGGAGCCGGTTGCATTTAAATGCGCCCCTATGGGTGACTATTGTCTGCGCCTCCGCTGTTTTTTCGTCGACTGGCAGTTGCTGGTAAGCCTGGGCCAGGTCCAGTTTGGCGAATAGTGATCCGTTCCCAAGTGAATGCAACAGATGTTGTACCACTGGGACCGGATATGCGCTCTGCTGTAAGGCTTTATTTATGGTAATTTTGTAATCAGCGCAGATGCGCACAGATCCATCATGCTTCATGGGGGTCACAATGGGCGTCTCCCATGCCGCATGATCGATTGGCTCCAACACGCCTTGGGCAATCAGCTTATCTAGCTGAGCATCTACTTTAGGCCTCAAGGCAAACGGAACCCTGCGGGGCTTGTGCCTGATTGGTGTAATCCCCTTATCTAAATTGAAGGAAATTGGTTTCCCCACAAATTTCCCCAGCTTACCGTCGAAGACTTCCTGGAACTCTTCGAGGAGTGAGTCGAGTTCGTCCCTTCTAATTTGATTGACCCCTTGGATTCTTAATCCTAATGGCTGGAACCATTCCATGCCTAGCAGGGTTGGGCGGCTGTGGTCGACGACTGTGATGGGGAGTTCACCCTGGAATGCTCTGTAGGAGACGTGAATGGAGGTTCTTCCCAGTACTCCAATGGTGTTCCCCCCAAAGTCAATTAGTCTTGAGCGTAAAGGCTTTAGGTCCCTCTTCTGTATGCAGGGCTTCAGGCTCTTCAAACGTTTCCAGTCCATAATGGAGTAGATCGAGCCCGAATCTACCTCCATCTGGCAGGGAGTCCCCTCCACGTGCACGGTCACCAAGCACTTGGAGGTGGACTCATCCTCGTCTGAGAAGTGTATTGTCGTCTGGTGCACCGCTCTCCTCCGGTTTCCCTCGTTTCCCCCGCGTCTAGGTTGGTACGAGGACCGTCTAGATGACCTCGCGTTGTCTTCCCAATTTTCGCTGCCACGGTAGCTGTAGGGTTCAGGGTCAGGGTCTGGTGCTCTGCAGGCCTCTGCGATGTGCCCCCTCTTATTGCAGCGTCTGCAGGTGGCATCTCTCCATCTGCATTTTGCTCTGGGATGGTCCCCTTTGCAGCTGCCGCAACGCTCCCTCCGGTCCGATTTTTTCACGGTCTCTCGCCCCGGGGTTTTGGAAACCTTGTGCACTTTAGATTCCTCCTCTGACTCCGATCCAGCTGTGGAGTCTTCGGTGGATGATGACTGGGTGTTCCGAATCTTGTGGATGCCCTTGGCCCGGTGTAACGCGGCTGCGGCTTTTTCCGACGTTTCCGCGGCTGTGGCTTCCTCAATGACTTCCTTGAGCACTAGTTTCTTTTTGCCCAGGAATTTCTTCTGGAGTACCCTGTCCCTCATGCCAAAAACTATGCGGTCAGCAATCGCATTGTCCACGTTATCAAAATCGCAGCTGACCGCTAGCTGGCGGAGGGATGCTACAAATTCTTTGATCGTCTCACCTTCCTTCTGCATCTTCTGTTGGAAGTTGAAACGGTTCGCCACCGGTGTTTCCGTCGGCGCGTAGTGGTCTTGCAGGATGCGTTGGAGGTCGGCCCATGGTAAATCTTCGATGTCCCTGGGTGCCACGAGGTTGATCGCCATCGCGAGGACCTCGGGGCCGCAGTGCGCCAGGAACATGCCCCTCTGTCGTTCGTCGTCGGCGTTCCTGATGTTGTTTCCCTTCAGGAATTGCCGGAATCTGACCATATAGTGTGGCCATATCTCCCGTCCTGGCTGGAAGGGAGTCAGCGTCAACAATGCGGACTCTGGGTTTGCCATTGTTGCGCTGTTCGGTGAGTAACTTCGCTCTGAGTGCTTCGTTCAGTCGATTTGCTTCGTGTCGCGAGGGTTGGCTCTGTTCCCTGGATCCTTCGTCGCCAGTGTAAGATCGGCGCAGGAGAAGAAAGACGCGACCAGCTCAGGTCAAGTCAGTGACTTTTATTCAGCTCAAAGAACAAGACGAACGGCTGTGCTGCCGGAGCCCTTCTTATAGTGCTCCGGCAGACCAGCCGTCCAATGACAGCTACTTAAACTTCCCGCCGGTGGATTAACCAATCCCCGGACGGATGTCCATATTTGGACATAACAGATTTCTTTCTTGTGTGCTATGAATATAATTTTCCATCTTATATTGGCATATGTAACTGGGCTCAAAGCTGGGAAAATAATACTTTTCCAGACATTAAATCCACAAGTAGAACCAGCTGCTGGACAACAAAACAAAATCAAAGTGGATCTGAATTGTGCAAAAAGAACAGATGGCAGAGTTGACTGTGGAAAGATCCCCCCTACACAAACACACACACACACACAGAGAGAGAGACAGAGAGAGAGAGAGAGAGAGAGAGAGAGAGAGAGAGAGAGAGAGCTATTATACATGTGTATCTCTCTGTACTGTATATGTATATGTATATATGTACATGTGTGTGAGTGTGTATGTATATATGTGTGTGTATTCCTATAAACATATAGTACATACATATATACACATGCATACATGAAAGTAGTCAGTTCTGTTTCTGAGATGTATTTTTTTTTGTTTTATTTATTCTTATTTTTATCTCACTTTTACTATGTTTAGAAATAACTCAAGGCGACAAGCATACCTTCCAGAAGGAAGAAGGCAGGATTTTCCAACCTACTTTCCCATTTTGCTACTTGGATTTTGTTTCTTTTGTATCACAAAAAACAAAAGGCTTAATTTATACACTTTATTTCTACAGTGAGAAATTGTGCCACTATTTTATGCCAAATATTCTTATTATAAACTTGGTGGACTCTGGGTGCTGTGGATTGCCTACCCTTGACCCAAAAAGACTAAAACACTCCTATACTACTTGTTCAGCAATTTTCTTCATTAATGATTTTATCTCAAGCAAGTGATAGAAGGCAGGACTGCCTATCATGAACCTGAGCTGACTAAAAAGACATTAGAAAGTCAAGGTCACTTTTCTGTAGGCTAAGGTGATAGCTTCATTATCCAGCTTCTATTTGCTATTTTTCATTGCTGTTTCTCATATAGCACAGCAATTGATGTCTCTGGTACTCACAGAAAGAAGACAAGACTGACAATTGTGTAGCTGGAGCCAAAATTTGTAACTGTCAATGCTATGAACCCAAAGAAGCAACCCTGGTTATTTTCATGGACAATATTTGTGGAGCACTGTACTCCAGTAGTTCAACTCCCATCTATGTGGATGATTTTAGAAAGTAGTATTGGATTATTACTTCTCTGCAGTGTTACAAAACACTATTCTTTCCCCAAATCACTTATTTGTTTATTTAGCAGTCCATCTCATGTATGTGACTCTGGGTGGCGTATAATAAAAAAATCACATCTGCCAGCTCCTTCAGTAAACCATATGAGCCAGAAAATTTGAACTCATTCAGAGAAGCTAGATGTTCTCTAACCAATTCCTCCCTGTTTTGTCATGCATTGGCCTTCTGTCTCCCATGGAGCTGCTTTTGACAATATTTTCCTTTTGTGTAAAGACAGGAATTAGCAATTCTGCTTTTTCTCTGCTGCCTGTCACCTTCTTGCCATCTTGCTAGTGGACCAACTATTTGCTTGATTTTCCTCTTGTTCTTTCAAAATTGAAAGAATTTTTAACCCATTTTTGCAGCGATGAAATCCACGTACTTTTGCTACCGGTTTGGTAGCATGCGCAGAGGGTCAAAAATGGGAACTAATGACATCCCGGTGGGTGGGCAGAGCCTCCCTCTGCCGGCACTACCAGTTTGTGCAAGCCGGATAGATCCGACCGGATTTCACTGCTGCATTTTTGGCATTTGTTGTATGTCTTAGCTCATTCACTGAAACATAGTGCATAAATCGAATATGATCCCATGAAACTTCAAGTAGAGAATCGTTGCAGCATATCTATAAATGGAAATAGGAAAATCTGCATGTGTGGTGAACAGATCTGCTTTAGCATTTTTACTTGACTGAAGCCTAACTTGAAAAGGTTGGAATTCTAAATAAATAGAATTATGTTATCACTTGACACTTATATTTTGAGTATTCAGAATATAACCTTACTAAAGACAATATGACAAGTGTTAAATAATAAAGTAATGGCATCCATAATTCCAATAGACACTATCATTTGCTAACCTATATATGTAATGACTCTTCTTTTCGTAGACATGAGCATTAATGATCCTTGAATTTAGTCAAATGGCAGCCTGCATTCAAAGGCATTTGTCTCATTTTCTCACAAGAATGGAATTAAACAAGGTTGCTTAGGTATCAGCCTCTATTTATGTGGTATTAATTAACCATTGACTCAAGCCCTGATATTTATTACTCTGCTAACCTTTTCATGAACAAAGCCATTAAGTACCTTTATATTCTTGTCTACAAATTTAAAAAAAAAATGAAGAGGCTAAAAATGTTTTCTACAACATTTATTTTAGCGTTTGAAGGTTAATGTCTAATGTTTCTCTAAGAATATAATTTCCTTCAATGTTTAATGGGTGGCAGCTCCCCAATACTCTGAACCTGCCATATAAATCGATGACATCCCTGCAGTACACTTAATTTGTTCCCTTGAAAAGCAATTTGCTTCTGGTAAATGTTTGTTAGATAACCTCCTACGCAATATTTTTATACAGTCTACATATTTGCAGCTGGTGCTTCATCATATGAATAAAGACATTTAGAAGTATATTCATGACAGATTTTTTCCCTTAAGTTCCAGAAGTTCAAATGCATGGGAATTAAAAATACATGGGAAAATATATCTCAAAATGTATTTCCTTTCTTTCATGGTGGATGGCCATAATTGCAGGCAGTGCAGATACATGACACTTCAATCACACATAAACTTTAGTCACTTGCAACTATGCTTATTGGTTTTCCCAATATCTTCCTTCCTTCCTTCCTTCCTTCCTTCCTTCCTTCCTTCCTTCCTTCCTTCCTTCCTTCCTCCCTCCCTCCCTCCCTCCCTCCCTCCCTCCCTTTCTCCTTCCCCCCTTGCCTTCCTCTTCCTCACTCTCCTCCTTCCTATATTCCTGCTCTACCTGATCTCCTGGTGGCCTTCAATGAGATTGACTATGGTATCTAGAATGGTTTTGGGGGTTGAGAGTGGGGGTGGTGCTGTGTTGTCCTTATTCATTTCCTGCTTCTGCTACATTTCTCGGTATGGCAGAAATCAAGAGGTCCATCCCTTCCCCACATCTTTGTCTGGTCCCACAGGATTTGGTAGTTTCTCTGCTTCAGTTTAACGTTTACATGAAGCCAGTGGGGGAGTTATCTGTAACCATGGTCTGAGATATCATTAATATGCTGATGGTATCCAGTTGTATGTCTTAGTCTATGGTGAGTTAAATGATGCTGTGACCTCCCTCCTACAGTGCCTGAGAGTGTTAAGAGCTTGATGAGGAGCAATGGGCTGAAGCTGAACCCCAGCAAGATGAAAAACTCTAGATTTGGGGATTTTTGGTCCATGGAAAATTGCCATCTTTTTCTTGAATGGGGTTGTACTGCCCCAGAGAGATCCAGGGCATAATTTAGGGATTCTCCTGGACAACTCCTGCTCAATGAGAAAGTATCAGTCATGGCTAGGAGGGTCTTTGTGCAACTTTTCTAAGTTGCCCTTTTCTAAACCAACAAGCTCTTTTCACCATACCCACACCCTATTGATTAGGCAATGCTCTCTATGTCAGCTTTGGAAGCCATATTAGTACTGGAGGATTCCATGCTGCCACCTTCTTGTGCTTGGGAAAGTAGGAGGGGGGATTTAGTAGAGGGTTGTAGTTAGACATAATAGCATTCTTCTTTTCGGTAAAGGTCAGGTTGTTCCTGCATCTGGAGGACGAGTGGTTGAAGTTGTGGCTCAAGATGAGACGGATGGTGATTGGGCCATGTGATAGAGTGAGGGGTGCAGGGGCTGGATTTGGGATATTGATTTTCTGAGGGAAAACCCTGAACACTCAGATTCGGGTTTTCCCAGATGTGCCAGTATACCTACTCTAATAAATTGGAACTTTGAGAAAATGCCTGTCTTGGAGTTTTTAAATGGAGTTGGGTTCTTCTGGAATGCTGACACTCTAGATGTAGCTGCCATTGAAAAGTATCAGGAAACTTTAATTGGTTCAAAATATGGTGACCCACATGGTTTAGTGCAGTTCTAAATTTGCATGTTATCTCTCTTGTGTACTCTACATTGGTTGCTGCTTTGCTTCTGGGTTGAATTTAAGATATTAGTTGTCACCTCTAAAGCACTACATGGCCAGATTATCCAAAGAATTGTGTTTTCCCAGTTACATGTACCCAGGGTGAAATGCTCCCGGTTCGGTCTGGTTCGCCCGAACCGGTAGTAAAAAAATGTTTTTTAAAAAGTTCCAATGATCAGGTGAGCAATGCACAATTGTCGGAACTTTTTTTTTTTAAACTTTTTTAGCATTTTTTTAGAAATGCTTTAAAAACTAAAAAAAAAGTTCTGAAGATCATACGTTTCTCAGCTGATCATCGGAACTTTTTTTAAAAAAACTTTTTAGGCATTTTTTTTACTACCAGTTCTTTGGAACCGGTAGTAAAAATGCTTTTAAAAAGTAAAAAAAAAGGCTCCGACGATAACAGCTGTGGCACACAATTATCAGAGCCTTTTTAAAAAAACTTTTAAAAGCATTTTTTTACAACCTATTCAGGCGAATAGGTTGTAAAAAAATGCTTTTAAAAATTTTAAAAAGGCTCCGAAGATCACGCGCCACAGCTGATCACCCCCCCGTGCACTGTTCTACTTACTCTATGCCTCCTTTTGGCGTGCACTGTGCACACGCATGTGCCAGCATGCACACCTTGCATTTGGTGTATGGTGTGCACTGTGCATGCATGTGCATACTTCACATTTGACGCATAGCGCGCATACGCAGCCAGTGAACAGGTTGTAAACCGGTTCAGATTTCACCACTGCATGTACCTGACCCATCAGAGTGGGGAGACAGGGTATGTTTTGGGTCCCCTCTATTAAGGAGAATCATATAGTGGAATCAAGCTGAAGGGACTTCTCCATCGTGGTTCCCTGGTGGAACATATGATGGAACATAATCCCCCTGCAGAGATAATATTGACCTCAACCACCACCATGATACTCTTTCAAAAAGTCCTGAAGGCAGGATTTTGCCATTGGGTGTAGGGATCCCAGGTAATATGGAATCGATTAAGTGATTTGGTTGAGTTTTGTTTCCAAGGGGATTGAGATTTATTGAGCTTTGTATTTTATTTCCACATCAGTAAGTATCCAGAGTGAATTGGGCAGCCATATATATTTTCTAAATACATAAATAATAACCTACAAACCTCTTCAGGCAGCATGGCCAATATATATCTAGATAGCTTTAGACTTACGGATTGCGGGAAACATGAATGTATAAATTAAAGAAGAAACCTAACCTTCATCCCTCCCTCCTGTCTCTCTCTCCCCTTCCCCCTCCTCCTCTGTCTGTGTGTGTTTGTATGGACAAAAGCTAATGAGGGAGAAAAGAAAGAAAGGCGCAGTCATTTCATGATTTATAAGCAAAAGTAGTTCAGCAATAAAATTAATATAACAAATTCAACACAGAAATTTACAAAAAATACTTTAGTAGTTATTTATTTCCTAGTGTGCTACTGTATAATTATACATTCAGACTATAGGAACAGCACATATTTGTTTAAAAACATCTGCATCCAATTTTTCTTAAATTTAGCAACTTGAGGAGAGTACAATTGTCTTCTTTGTAAAGCAGGGCTTTCTCTTCCAGTTTGGCTTAAGTTCAGCTGCTTAGAAACCACTCTTTGTATTCTTCTGTAAATGGGATAGCACAAGCTTGCACTTGGCAAAAGGTTTCACTCTGTCTGAAAGTTTTAGTTGGACAGGTAATGTTCATCAATTCTAGTATGATCAACGCTTCGAACAGTTCTACAAAAAAGTTCCTCTGAAGGTTTTGGGTAAAAATATTAGGACTTTGCATATACATATTTTCATTTTTTTTCTTGGCAGTCCCCAAGTGGGGATACAATGGAATTAAAAATACTTAAAATATCTACTTTAAAAAAACACAATCAATCTTTTAGAAAGAAATCCCGTTTGTTCCAAACGGAGACAAGAAAAAGAAGGCAGAACATAGGTAGTTGCTTGAAGCAGAGATGAAGTTTATTTCTTAGAGCACAATACAGACAAAGTACCAAATCAGCTATTGGAGGTGGCCACCCTGATCTCTTCCCTACAAGTCCCTTATATAGGAAAACCTTGCCTTTGTTCTCTGAAGATGCTCAGAAAAAGACAACCCTTTTGAAATACTTAGAAAGTGTAATTGACCTGTTCCCCAAAAGGGGACACTCTAAGTCAGATATCCTATTGAGTTGTAGTTTTCAATTCATTTCCTGCTCAATTAGTATTAAAGATAGAAGTGGCAATCTCATGGAGGAAAGGATCTTTTGTTTATTAATGGATAGAATCTCTGGCATCCTGGAAAAATTTTCCTGAATAGGCTGCCACTGTTGGAATTTCAATCTCTTTGTCAAGTTTGTTACCTTTTGTTTTATAGTAATTTCTTAGCTTTCGCCCTGGAAGTGGCTGTGAGTTTGAGACATGAGGAACAAGGGAAGATTGAATGTTGAAAGGTTCAATTTCTTGCCCACAAACCAAAGCTCTAAAAATGAAACACATTTTTTTAAAAAAACCTTATAAGACAAGGCAACCATTCCATTCAAATTATGGAATAGTACCAATTTATCAAAAATCGGAATGAATAGATATGACTAAATCTGTACAGGAGTGTATCACCAGTTTGATAGCACAGACTCATCTCCAACAGCCTGCACCTGTGTTCCACAGTGAAGGGACTCAGGGTAGAAAATATTTATTTATTATTTTATTATTCATATTTCTATGCCGCCCACTGTCCGAGGACTCTGGGCAGCTTACACCAAAGACAGTATACTATATAGCATATTGCCCCCAACAATCTGGGTCCTCATTTTACCCACCTCGGAAGGATGGAAGGCTGAGTCAACCTTGAGCCGGTGAGATTTGATCCGCTGATCTGCTGATCTGCTGAACTAGCAGTCAGCTGAAGTAGCTGCAGTACTGCACTCTAACCACTGTGCCACCTCGGCTCCTCCAGAAAGCACAGTGTCAACTTTTCAATGATACCAGAAAGTTCAGTTGCTTCTTGAAAAAAGCACCTTTGGGCCAACGTTATCAACTTCCACATTAGATCTAAATACATCTAATTCTTAGCAATGACTATTCTGAATGGCGAATTCAAGGCACTAGAAGCCATACATCCAGAAGTTGTCATAGTTGGGAAACATTTGTATAGAAGAACAGTTTTTAGCAGTAGCATTCATCTGGAATATATTGATTTCTAATTTTTCATATCTGCATGTTAAATTGTTAAAATCCTTACAGATTAACAGCTGGCTCTATGACTCTATGAGAAAATCCACACAACTAAAGTGTTGACTTCAGTAGCTAGGCAGGGCAAAACTGCTTCCCATTGTAATTGCTGGATTAAACAATTCAACATTTATTGTGCCACATTTATCATATCACACTGATAGAAGACTCAGTTGTGTGAAAAGGCAATTATTTTTTTCAACAGCTTTGTTTAGATCTCAAAAAAATGTATTGCATAAATAAATACATTCCTAATCTCTTCTATTTTCTTCTTTGGTCAAATTTACTTCATTAGAATTGCTTTTAGCATCATTGTACACCTTTAACAACAACAAACGGTGCTTTTTGGAAACAATCCTATAGGAACTACAAGAAATACCATTAATGATTTTTCAATGATCAAAAGATGGAAAAAAATATAATCCGAAGGATGGCACAGAAATAACTTAAGTGCAAAGTACTTTTAAAACATATAGTAACCTAGTTGGAAAAAATATGGCAGTGCTTGGTTACTGAAAAGTAAAGCAATATGTTATAAATAATGAGAACTGCAGTGGATATACACAATGGTCATTTGGCCCTGTGAATTACCTAGAAAGTATCCCACACACATAACCTACACACATACAATTTATTTATTCACAATAAGTTTATGATGCATTGCAATATTGAAAATATTAAAATCAATATAAAAGCATGCCCAAGTGACCTGAACTGAAACAACATTAAGATGTCCTTAGTAATGTAGAAATTAACAATTAATTCAAATCTTAACAGAACTAATTTAAAATACAGAACTAATAGAAAACACATGTAAATATATTTTTGCTGGATTCTTTCTCTAAATTTTTCCAGGAAAAGGGAAAGACCTGCAATAATTTCAAAAAGAGTAGACTGACAAAGCTCAGTGGGTGAGGTCCCTCATGATATCTTAGACTCTAGAAAGAGTGCAGAGAAGAGCAGTAAAGATGATTAGGGGACTGTAGGCTAAAAATATGAGGAAAGGCTGCAGAAATTGGGTATATCTAGTTTAATGAAAAGAAGGACTAGGGGAGACATGATAGCAGTGTTCCAATATTTCAGGGGCTGCCACCAAGAAGAGGGAGTCAAGCTATTCTCTAAAGCACCTGAGGGCAGGACAAGAAACAATCAAGGAGAGAAGCAACTTAGAACTAAGGAGAAATTTCCTGACAGTTAGAATAATTAATAAGTGGAACAACTTGCCTGCAAAAGTTGTGAATGCTCCAACATTTGAAGTTTTTAAGAAGATATTGGATAACCATTTGTCTGAAGTGGTGTAGAGTCTCCTGCCTAAGCAGGGGGTTGGACTAGAAGACCTCCAAGGTCCCTTCCATCTTTGTTATTCTATTCTATTCTATTCTATTCTATTCTATTCTATTCTATTCTA
>WNWU01000002.1:26763873-26777445 GCA_012654045.1 Ptyas mucosa | reverse complement strand
ATTCTATTCTATTCTATTCTATTCTATTCTATTCTATTCTATTCTATCTTCCCCTGAGATTTAACTATCCAGATAAGTTCAAGATACCTCCCTCTTCTTACAAAACTTTTTTCCAAAATTATCTTCTTCTTTAAAAGAATTTCAAAAGCAAACTCTTTCACCAATTTGAGTGAGAACGACTAGGAAAAATAAAGGAGAATTTCTCAGTCTGGGACTAGCAAGGATACATTTCAAAAGGTTATAATGTTGTGCAGTTATAAGCAGCTGAGAGTATTCTACATCTGATCTTCAGCTGTCTTGATCATTGTTCTGCCATGTTGCCTGTCACATATATGTTGGCAGACTGAAACATTAGTTATATTGGGAATGGCCTGACTGAATTTCACAGTGATCAGAAGAACCTCAACTCACAATGCATAAAGGAAGGCAGACATTTTACATTCTATTTTCCTAGTGCACAAAGTTAGAATGGTTAGTCACTCATGCCTATTAACAAACATTCTTGAAATACCAGCATGAACAAATGTTAAAATTGACTTCACTTATAAGAAACCTCCACCACCCGCCACCCAACAGCTGCTCATTCAGCGGTTCCCCTTGAATAAAGCGCTTCAGAAAAGTTGACTGCAAGTAGTGATCCCAGTGGAAATGCATCCTTAACACATAGAAGCAGGTGCTAGTGTGTTTGGGGTGAGAGTGCCTTGTTAAATTCATAAATATTTATTTTGAAAGATGCAATATTCAAAATATTGACAAACAAAATCTGAAAAATTATGCAATTGCAACCAATATCTAACAGGTACTGAAATGTGATATTAGATATTAATATCTAATTAATATTAAAAAATAAAATTTATTTCATGCATGTCTCAGTGAGAAAGCATTGGTCTATCATTGTTGCCATGGAAAAATACAGAAATCTCAGATGCCTTAAGCAGTCATAGATTTGTTACAGAAAGGCAATGTATATATTTTCCCAAATGGCAATAAACTGGTACTACCGTTCAAAACTCTCTTCTGAAATAACTTGTCTGTCTTTGGATTAGTGAGTTAGACAAGATGTGATAGACAAAATGAGTGGATTAGACAAGATATGAGAAATGCTGAAATATTGTACCAAGCTTGTACCCAAGGGAACCATTACAGAAATGCTAGAAGCTCTGTCAAATATTGTAGGACAGTTCTCAGCTTTAATATCACTTCCCAAGGGGACCTGAATTTTTTGTTCCTTCCAACTTTGTTTTCTCTGCAACCAGTTTAACCGTCTGTAATTTTAATTATTATTTTTCTTGCTGCTTAGGTGTTAAATCATTTTTAAATAGCCCTGTGATAACATGTGCAATTAGGGGTTTAAGTTTAAACTCAATCAAAGATAAGAGTTGATGCTTTTTTTATATACTGTATATCTATTAAAACATTATGGTTATAAATCCATTGATTTCAGCAGCACCCTCATACCATACACAAACCCAAATCCAGTCAATATGTGTATGAGTATTCCTTAGCAGAATATTTACTTGTGGTGATTATGAGGTATTCAACTGTAAGTATAGCAAGCATTTTTAAGAATAGTGCCTTCTCCTTCTCCAGGATTCCAATGTAATCCTGTACAAATGTATGTACACATTAATTCCATTGAGTTCAAACGAATATCTCCTAGGAAAGTAAGGTATGGACTATAAACTTAAATATATTTAAAAGCTGTGACTTCATGTTTGTGATGTTAAAATCCATTCATGTGCTAACATTTATTTCCATATTTCCTTGAATCTAAAATCAAGTGTATTAAGATGCTTGCTTTCTTCTCTATGACAGCTGTAAGGTTTCAGTCTCAGTTTATCACATCTTTCCTCACATAAATTAAGATTTTGAATGTTACATTCATTTCCTCAAAATTAGAAGACTTGCAAATATTTTGTGGCAAAAATCCCATACAGATAGTCTTCCCTTGATGACTCCTTGTTCAGTGACCATTTGAAGTTACAGTAACACTGAATGAGTAGTATTTACAACTGTCCTTGAAGTTCTGGTGTCAAGGCACCCTCACAATCACATGATTGCAATATGGGAACTTGACAACTGTCTCACACTTATGATAGTGGCAGTGTTTGAAAGTCACACAATCACCCTTTTCAATTTTCCACCAGCTTCCACAAGCAAAGTTAATGAGGAAGTTGACAGGGAAGATGTCCCATAAAACACTCCTGGATCTGCTGGTTTTTCTCCTGAGATTCCTTGCTGAGATTCCATTGGGTCTCATATCTTGTAGTGCCTGTGTGCCTAAACCACCCCCACCTCCTGTACTCCTAGTACTCATCTGCCTGCTGGCTTACTTGTGATATACCTGAGGAAATGCTTATTAAGACTGGGTCTTTGGTGCTGGCTTCCCTATTGACTTTGCTTGTTGGAAGCCACCAGGAAGTTGCATATTCTGATCAGTTAAAGTCCTCACTTAATAATCCATGATCCTTGATTAACAATGGCAGCAGGGATTACCAGGATTGCTGTTGTTAAGTGATGTAATCACATGGCATCATGTTTTTATGACTGCATCGCTTAGTTTAGCAATAGAATTTCCAGTCCCAATTACTAATTAATCAAGGACTATCTGTACAAGATCAAACAATACAGGCTTTATCATCAAAAGCCTACAATTTATTCCACTATTTTTTTTTTCATAGTGTGTTTTCCTAATTAGACCATTCTTGAGCTAACTAGGACAAATCTTGTAATTAGCATTATGAATATTTATATCTAACTTCTATCAAATTGTGTTTGATGGGCTTGCATTAATGCTACCTTTTTCTCTATGTCTTTGCAAATCGATCTTTTTTTTAAAGAACATTGCATCCAAAATCAATACGTCCCAAGAGATTTCTATCAACAGATTAAATTAGATGTGGCAGAATTCTATCAAATACATTTTTCAGGTGGCCAGTATTTTTGCATGCAATTCAGATTGGCTTTTAAAATGACAAAGAAAGCCATTCTCTAAATGTCATAATTAATAATCAAACATATTTCTCCACATTGGGAGCATAATATGGCTCAGGCTTCTAGATTAGTTATCGGGTAATGCAAATGTCAGTGGCTGATTTACCTGCTCCATTTCATCTATCTCTGCTGCAGTGACTGAATTGAATAGTAGAACTTCTAGCTTAATAGCTGCCAGGAAAATATTTGGAAAGAAAGCTGGAGATAGTTTGCTTTCTCATTATGCTGCATTTTAATAGTACTAAATCATCGGCATTAAATATATGGGTGACTTTCAGTATCACACAAGGAAATTGTGCCCCTGTAAGGAAACATTCTCATGATCTCATCTGCAGGCATCCTTTTGAGCTTTCCCAAAAACTGATGTCCCACTATCCTCTAGAATAGTTTGTAAAATTGCAATGAGATATATAGCAGGAAGGATACATTGAATTGATGCATTGCTAGTGGATAAATGCAGCTGGATTCCTTTAGTGTTAAATCCAGATAATCCATAATCCGCAGCTTCCAATATTATTTTAAAAACAAACTAGTTTTTAGCCCTTTTTTTGAAACCAGTGACAAAACAAGAGCTCACTTTTCAGCTTCTTTTGTTTTGTAAGAAAATCCCACTTTTTAGCCAATTAATAGAATCCTAGCAAAGACTGACATTTTCAATGCCCAAAGAAGAAAGTTTCTGGGAGATGAAAAGAAGAAAACAAAAACAACCAATGTAATAGATGCACTATCAGAAATTCAAGATTTAGGTGTGGTTGTGATTGGGCAAGAGCAGTATTTCTTGAAGATGAACAAATATGTTTACAATATTTCTGACTGAGTCCTTTAAAATTTATGGTTTTTTATGACTTTATAAACATTTCAAAAACTATTTTGCCAGTGCATGGAAATAAAATCCATCATTCCCTCTCCTGCAATGGCTGAGAGGCTGTGAATTATGGGAGCTCG
Source organism: Ptyas mucosa (assembly GCA_012654045.1). NCBI lineage: Eukaryota > Metazoa > Chordata > Lepidosauria > Squamata > Colubridae > Ptyas > Ptyas mucosa. The sequence goes on along the minus strand of WNWU01000002.1, from coordinate 26,773,506 downwards.
GGAGACATAATTTTGGGTTGTCTGACATTTTAGAGAATAGCATAGTCCAGTACTATTATCCACTGTCCTAGGGTTTGGGGACAGGGAAAGCTAAATATAGAGTGTGGGAATTGAAGTTGATTGTATCAGCAATGCAATTTCTTATGCACTAGGGAGAATTTAGGTGAATGTATACTGTATGAATATATATAATATATATTAAATAAGCTGCCTATTTCTATTTCTCTAAGCTTTTGTGTGGAGAAACTCCTCTTGTCTTACTTAGTCTTTTTGTAACATTTGTTTTGTGGACATTTGCGCGAATCCATCTGCTGCACCTTGCTGCCTTTTCCAATATGAAGAAAGCAGCATTACTCTTTTCATATATAACAATAGAAATTGCAATTGCAATAGCCTTTAGATGTATATATTTCTTCAGAGTGCTTTCCAGCACCCTCTAAGCAGTTTACAGAGTCAGCATATTGACCCTAATAATCTGGGCCCTTATTTTACTGACTTCAGAAGGATGGAAGGCTGCATCAACCTTGAGCCAGTCAGGATCGAACTCCTGGCAGTGGGCAGAGTTAGCCTGCAATACTGCATTCTAACCACTGCACCATCACGGCTCCTATTTTGTGTCATCATAATCTCAAAAGTGTTGAGGTTTGTATTTTAATTGCATAACACCACTTTCACTATTCTGTCCCTTTCCTTCCTCCCCACCCCCAAGAAGACATCTGAGAAGGCTGCAACCCAACTTAAGTGCTGCTTTAAATTAAAGGAAGCCAGGAAAATTATGCATGTACTGTATATGCAAATCAGGGGTTGCAAGGAATTGGGTACAAGGCATTTAAGTTAAATCTGCTCTGTTACATAGTTCAAGGAAGGCCTTAATTGCCACTTGGAATAAATGGGGAGGTGGCCTTAGAGTGGATTGTACCTTTGCAGAATCTCTATGCACATGGATCCTGGAGGGCCTCCTGCTTTTTAGAGGAGCATTTGGTGACAAAACACCATAAAGGATATCTAGAGAAAAATGCTGCTGGAGATAAATGGGGAATGTACTCAGCCAAACACAAGGAAGAGTTTCATGATGACGAGAATAGTGAAATATACTATAGTATATATTGTAGTTATTTCTCCACCTTTATTATATCTGTTGAGAGGCAACTGGTAGCCCCATATAGGTTAACCTGGTTCCTTCCAGTGGGGGGGGGGGGGAGCTGCTGATACCAGTTGTGTCCTGATGATAACAGTTGTACATCTTCATGATGGACTGTGATCCTGATTGCCAAATGATCAAACTGTGATCCTGTGATTGCAGGGGGAGGTGTGATATAACTGTTTAACCAAGAAAAAAGGAACAGGAACAAGAAATCCCTTGATATATGAAATGTAGGTCATCTATATTGATTAATACTTTAATCAATTTATTATTTCGGTTCCTATCAATGACTTAACTAGTTTACTGCCCATCAAACTGGTCATAATACTCCCTGATAGCTTCTGTAGGAGCATGAAATTAAAATAATAATTAAAAATAATAATTTTTACTAGGTATAGTTAAGGATTTCACACTGGGAGAAACAAAATTGATTTTGTATATAATGACAGCAGCTAGGTTGTTGATTGCTCAATATTGGAAGAATGATGCCTTACCGACTGTGGACCAATGGACTCAGAAGATGGCTGGATTTGCAGAAATGGCAAAGATTTCAGCTTTTTTAAAAGATCAGACGCTTGAGAATTATATACAGGAATGGAAAAAGTGGATTGATTATATACAGAATAAATATCAGACTAGAAAATATTATGTAGCTTTCAGCTGAGGGGGATTGATGGATAAGCTAGTAAATAGAGAAAAAGCTATGGAAGGGATGAATAACATATATATTGTTTGGAATTATTAGCATCGCATATAGTGGAAGTCAAGGGGGATGGGAGGGAAAGGGGTGGTGGGGAGGGTTAGGGTGGGATTGGGAGGGAATTATATTTTATGTATATGTATTTTTATAATGTTGGGGAAGGGTGGGGGGAAAAAGGGGGAAAATTTGTATGTGTAAAACTTTTTCAATAAAAAAAATAATTTTAAGCAATTTAAAATTCCATATTATTGTAATGGATCATTGAAATCTTGCAAGATCTTATGGCTGAAATCTGATGACACTGAGAGATTATTTTAAATGTTCTTGACCACTGGCTAAATAACATACATTTCAGCATACTATAGTGCTAACTAGGTTATATTTTGTTTGGAGCCTCTAATTATATTTTATGGAAATCCTCAGACCAGGGTGAAATAAAGCTATTTTCTTCCAAAAATATTTTCTAAACTTTATTTGGAATGGTTTTAAATAAGTTGAGTTCTTTTTAACTGATTTCATTGTCTTATTTTTCATTTCTTCCTTTTGAACTGAACAAACTTGAACAAACTGAACTGTCTTTATCAGATAACAATAAAATCCTGCAGTTTTCACCACATGCTAATTCCCAAACAATCTCTTTTTTGTCTGTGCTCTTGACATGAGATGTTTTAATCACTTTGCTGAAAGTTAAGAGCACTGAGCTGCATTTTGTATTCTCTCAGATATCCCAGTTAGAGGCCACACATATATTAGTCAGCACAGATCAGGGCTCTCCAACCTTGGCAACTTTAAGACTTGACGACTTCAACTCCCAGAATTCTGGGAGAATTCTGGGAGTTGAAGTCCACAAGTGTTAAAGTTGCCAAGGTTGGAGACCCCTGGCATAGATGTGTATAATATGCTTGCTGTTCCTGGAAGTAAATATTCAATACAAAGTTCTCTCAGCAATGTTAGGTAGACTCCCACACTGAGGGAATTGAAAATCTTGTATAAACACGTTTTTGACTCAGGCATATAGTATTAGGGATTCGGTGTTTATTTCAGAGAATCATTGCCTGGATTTTTTGCTAATATGTTTTTACAGCCCTGCTGTATAACAGGCATGATTAATTTAGCTGCCAATTCATTTGGCAGTGCCATAACTAGGAGTTTAGACCTTGGATACAAGGGTAACTAGAAGGAAACAGTCAGCACAAGTGGAAAACTTCAAGCTGCCAAGTGGAAATTATCCCATTTCATTGAGTTGAGTTGAATTACACGGTTGCAGAAATAAAACTAACAGTTAGAAAAATGTTAACATAAATATGCAGTATTTTTATATCTTCTGTATATGAACTCACAGTCTGTCACAACTGCCTGCAGAAGAAATGAAGAAAATAGGAAAATATTGTCTGTTGCCCATACAACACCAAAGAGAAGAGAGTTTCCAAAGGCCAACCTGATCACATTGGTCAATACATTCTTAGCATTTTAGATCTTTCTTCCTTTCTTTCAATGTTAAAATCAAAGTCATCCAAGTTGTCCTCTCACCTGTTGATATGATTGTGCCAAAAAGTATGTAACATAAATCTGAAAAGAAATGGGAATGAGTGCCTGATTGGTGTTGCTAACTGCCAACAAGACAGGTTGTTTTGCAGCTGGTAAATGAGAAACTCATTAATACCACTTGTAGTGTTAGTGAATACAACAAACAACATGATCCCAGACTGTAGTTATACTATTTGCAGGCAATCAATCTGTTTTTAAGCCCTTACAAGCAGGACCTTCAGTGAACCAAAAATGACCACAGTACCAGAACTCAGGCATATCCTGGAAGGAGATGGATAACCATGAATAATGATTCACAGAACCAGCTCAAAGCAACGTTATCTAAAGATTAATAAAAACATAAAGCAAATCCAGATTATTACAAAAATATTACAAATATTTTTCTAATAATTATTTCTACAAATATTTCTTATAAAATTGCTACTTTTTTTCATGTATCCTAAGGAAAAAAAATATGTGGAAGAGACTGATTTCAGCTTTCCGAGGTACTGCCGATTAAAGTACATGCATATAAGCTTCTTTCATGTATTCAATATGGAAAAATCAGAGAACCAGACAGTAGTATCTTTCAATTTTGTTCGCTAGTAGTTCGCTTGTGGGTAGAGTCTCCCGCTGCCGCTGCTACTGGTTTGCCCAACCTGGGGCAAACCGGTAGCAACCCACCACTGGAACCAGAGTAGTATAAAGGAACAGTACTCAACCTCCACGGACTGGCAGCAGCAGCATTGGGTAGAGGGGATGGTTTTGCATGTGCAGATGGAGCTTCATGCACTTGCCTGCCACTTGCGTGGCCCAGTTCCCAACCAGACATGGACCATTACCGGACTGGGGGTTGGCGAACCTTGGTATAAAGAATTACAGGAATTATCAGTCAATATGGCCCTGGTTGTATATTTAGCAAATACATAGAACCTTTTTAAAAAGCATTGTTTTAAAATTTGTTCATGTGGAAATAAATTTATTTAAAGAATAGTTCTAAGGTGTCAGACCTTGTACTTCTAAGAGTTAGATCTTGTACTCTTTAAAAGAGTAAACTCCCATCAACTTGATATGAATAGTTTCTACAGAAATATGTTTGAAATTATGCACAATGGGGTCTGATAAAGCATGGCACTGTGTATGCTAATGTTCTTAATTACGGCAGCAAAATGCATAGTTAGCTCTCAAAGCCAGATAATTATGGCAAAATTGCAATAATTAAACCCCATAACCTAGATTAATAGAATATCTGGAAAATTAAACTATCTGCAAAGAAGACAGAAGCATAGCCTTTCAGTTTTATGATTTATGTTTAAATTTAAAATAACAGCCTAGTGGTTCAGTTGTTGGTCTAGAAACAGAGAAGAATTTAATTCTAGTCCTACTTTAGGCATGAAAACCAGCTGGGTGACTTGGGCCAGTCACATTCTCTCCCTGAGTCCTTGTTGTCAGGAAAACAATAACAAGTAGAAAAATGACATAAGTATGTTACCTTGAGTTGGGTGGATTGATGGATGAATAGATTAATAGATAGCCAGATACAGCTAGATATAGCTAGGTAGATGGATAGATAGAAAAGGTGGGTGGGTGGGTGGGTGGGTGGATGGATGGATGGATGGATGGATGGATGGATAGATAGATAGATAGATAGATAGATGATGGATGGATGATATAGCTATAACACAAAAGCTAATGATTCACCTATAAAAGCATATTTGTTTTATGTTTTGATCAACATCAGCTGAAATGTATGATGCTAGAACAGCTGTGACTGCCACATGTAGATATTGAACAATCTAATAAAAGAGATTAATAGGATGGTCTCCACTATTTGATAGATTTTTGAAGGTAAAATAAATTTCATCTGCACACATTTCAGGATGATTTATTGTTTGCTAGGGCAAAAGGGAATATTTTGTTTGGTTCTCTGAAGAACACACATACAATATAAAAGCTTTCTCTATTAAAATACTTCTTGAGTTGTATTCTTTGCATTAGATCTTCCTTCTTTTTTTATTTGCTTCTTTGCCCTTTGCATTACCATGTATTTTTTGGTGTGGTTTTTTTTTTGGTTTTTTAATAAAACATTTTGAATCCCAAATAGTAAAAATGTCTTCTCAGGTCATTAATTAAAATCATGTTTATTCAATTTCTGCTAATACTTTTATAAAGACCAGTAATTCTGCAATTCTGAATCCTACATTTTGTGTGGCTATTATATACAGTATTAGTTCCATTTCCCTAGGTTGAAAGCTTCATTTATTTTATTATTGGTTAGATTTAAATACAGTTGCCATGATCCAATATGAGTGAATTCTCCTTCCCAGTATAGAGTACTGTATATATTCACTGGAAATTTTAGATTCCAAAACACATCCAAAAAGTGTTTGGCTTATCTGTGGACAATAGCTCAGCTTTTAAAACAGAGTCACAGCCTTAAAATTGTACAGTTTTATAAATTATGATGTAAAAGTTTGCAGCTTCTTGCCTTTTGCTATGGTAAAACTTCAAAGGTTGGCTTATCTACAGGTGACACATTTTTCATGGTATTTTGGTTGAAACTTCAAAGATTGGCTTATCTGCAAATGAGCTTATCCTCTAAGTACATTGGTAATTCCTACCTTGCAGTAGGGTTTTGAAACATACTCTATTGTTAACCGTGGAGGCTGGTTAAAACGAAAATGCAGTCTCTATATATGAGTCTATGTCTCTGTGTGATGATGATGATGTTATCCATTCAGTTGAATTCAGCACTTGGTGATTCTGTGGGCCAGGTCACTCCACATCTTCTGATCTTGCATTATTTCTTTGAATCTGTAGAGATTCTCAGTCATCCAGGTCATGGTTGTCCCAAAGGTGCTTTTTCAGGAGGCAATTGGACTTTCTTCTTTTTTCTTTGAAGACATGTCACATCTCATTCAAGAAGCTTCATCTTAATTATAAATATTGTTTAAATAATTCTTAATTATTTCTTTGAGTTTTTCTATGCTTTGGCTGATGTAAAGCCACGGTGTCCAGCCACCGTGTTCTTTGATGTCCTGGTTTCTTTTTATCACTAACTGTTTCCAACATAATTGCTTTTTCAAGTGAATTTCCCCACATGACATGGCCAAAGTAAATAAGACATGTCTCTGTGTAGTGCACACTTATGAACTTTTGTCAGGTTCGCCTGATTCGCCAGTTGCGTCCCTTTCTTGATCGGGATTCCCTGTGCACAGTCACTCATGCCCTTGTCACCTCTCGCCTTGACTACTGCAATGCTCTCTACATGGGGATCCCCTTGAGGAGCACCCGGAGGCTCCAACTGGTCCAGAATGCGGCCGCGTGGGTAGTGACGGGAGCAACACGGCGCTCCCGTGTAACACCGCTCCTGCGCGAGCTGCACTGGCTCCTGGTGGTCTTCCGGGTGCGCTTCAAGGTGTTGGTTATCACCTTTAAAGCGCTCCATGGCATAGGGCCTAGTTATCTGCAAGACCGCCTACTGCCACAAATGACCTCCCACTGACCCGTGCGCTCCCACAGAGAGGGCCTCCTCAGGGTGCCATCAGCCAAACAATGTAGGCTGGTGACCCCCAGGGGGAGAGAGCCTTCTCTGTGGGGGCACCTACCCTCTGGAACCAGCTGCCCCCTGAGATAAGGAGAACTCAAGACCTCAGTGCCTTCCGCCGTGCCCTTACAACCTACTTTTTTCAACAAGCCGGGCTGGCTTAGGAAGAAATTTTAGACGTTTTTTAAATTGGTTTGTTATTTTTAAAATTGGAGCCAAATTTATATGTATTTTTAATTCTTAATATTTGTATTGTATGTTTTTAATTCTGGCTGTTCACCGCCCTGAGTCCTCAGGGAGAAGGGCAGTATATAAATTTTAAAAATAAATAAATAAATAAACAAACTTAATGCATAATTTGGTTTACACATTGTGATAAACTATTTCTAACTTTATAATTAATTATTGTGCAACACACAATTGGCTAAGTCTGCAAAGTAATCTGTATAATAAATCAATCATGGTGTTTGGTTTCATCCAAGTGGCTATGTTGAAACCAAACAAACCACAAAGTGACTTAGCGTATTTGTATGACTCATTAAGTGGGGAGGGCTTCAATTGCACTGTTATAATTGTCTTCTTGAATTTTTGAGCCCCACAGATATTACTACATATTATATTAGTCGAAGATGTGCATTATATAGGAACAGAGAATGTGCGCATCTGTAAATAAATTTCAGTAAATAAAATTTATAAAACTAAGAAACAGAAAAAAACAACAAAGTAAATTTGTGTAAGTTTATACATGTATAAACAAGCAATGTGTATATTTATGCAGGGACATGGAGTATCACTAGAAACATCATTGGCAAATAATTCTTATTCTGAGTTTGGTTCTTCTCTCTAGAACTCTAATACCATTTGGTACTTTTATCCTCAGAGAATAAATCTTCCACCTCTTCCCTGTGACAGCCTATGACAATATTGGAAGTCTGTTGTTATGTTTTGCCTTAACCTTCTGACCTTTTATCTAAATGTAACAGTTCTGTTCTGTTAACCATTCTGCACCATTTCTCAGCATCGTTCTTGTAAGATAGTGACTAAAACTGGACATAGCATTACAAGTGAGGTTTGACCAAAACAGTGTAGAGTCAGTGTTTGATCTGAGATTGCATTGTGTGTTTTTCTGTAACAACCCACAGCTTCATGTTTATCTGTGGCCTATCACATTCAGATCCCCCACACAGATATTACCTATCTTCTGATGTTTCCTACCAAATTGTAGAATTCTATATTTCTCATTTGCATTCAACTTCTCACTGCATTTGTTGGGAGAGGCACAATGTTCAAGACTATCAAGATAAAAAAACACCAATTTATGTCTGCTGCTATGGACAGGTATAGTCTCAATCTCCTGCCCCTCCCAGAAAAATAACCCCAAAACCCAAAACCAAACCAAAAGTAATATGAATTACTATTTGCATTCAGACACCAGATACAGAATTACAGCTTGTCCAGGGCACATAATTTTTCTTCTGACAAATGTGTCCCTGAATCAAGTAAATTCTTGTAATCTCATATACATGTGATGGCGAATCTTTGGCACGGTGCCAGAGGTGGCACACAGAACCCTCTCTGCTGGCTCGCGCGCCATTGCCCCAGGTCAGATCTCTGTGGCATTTCTTTCGTGAGCTTTTGTTTCCCTGCAAACGACGAAAAAAGCTCATGAAAGAAAAAGATCTTACCTCTTGCCGCACTGCCAGTGTTAGGGTGCCTCACCTCCTGCCAGCCAACTGGTCTTCGGGTCTCTGGTGCACATTTGTGCACGTTTGCGCATGCGCACACACATGGCCATGAATGTGCATGTTTGTGCATGTCTATAAATGCACACATTTGCACATGTTTGCGCCTATGTCCATACATGTGCACATTTGCACACCTTTCAATTTGGGCATGCTTGCTCACTGTTTGGGCACTCGGTGGCTAAAAGGTTCATCATCACTGTCATATACAATAGTCATATAAGGGTTCTGTTAACGCAAATGGCATTGGCAGGTGAAAAAAGCCATGTAATCATGTGGAAATCATTAGAATCTGTAAATAGCTCTACATTTCCGTTGTTTTTATAACCAGAATAATTGTCCTGATGGTTAAAGCTTACTTAACAATTTGTAAATGCTTGAATGAGGCAAAAATATTACATGAAAACCATATGTGCAACATTTGAAAACTCATTTAACATAAACAGTAACTTGCTAAAAGTTTTATAACAGTAGCTTGTTAAATAAACATACCATTAAGATACTTTATGTGGAGGGAGGTGCAAAACATTTATTTACTTATTTTATGAAATAAACTTATATGGCCCTCCAGTGATTTAGAATGCTGTACACAAATGTAAACAGTATGCAATAACCAAAAACATTGAAATATAATAAAACATAATGTGCTAGGCAATTTACATACACACACACCAAAAAGTTATAAATTTAAAAAAAAATGAGTCAAGATGGGTGCAAAGTCTCTTTAGTATCTAAAATGCTCTTTAGCATTTAGTATCCTATGACTATCATTAGTGTTGTATCTTATGATTTATGATGAAAATATTTTATGATTACGATCATGATTTATCACTTGTTGCTTGTATTTCTTGTACTGAAAGCTTATGCACCAGAGACAAATTTGTGTGTCCAATAACACACAAAATACATGGTCAATATTCTATGCTATGCTATGCTATGCTATGCTATGCTATGCTATGCTATGCTATGCTAT
>WNWU01000002.1:26735636-26747985 GCA_012654045.1 Ptyas mucosa | reverse complement strand
TCTCTCTCTCTCTCTCTCTCTCTCTCTCTCTCTCTCTCTCTCTCTCTGAATATCTGTATCATATATACTATCCTCACTCACAATTAAATTGCACAGGTATTTTAATATGTTATTAATTTTGTTTTGCAACAGAAATACAAATACACAAATTAAAAAGGGCAAATTTAGGAATGAAACATGCATAGATTCACCCTACTGCCCTATAATATTATATGACATGATAGTATTAAAAGAACAAGCTGTGAGTCTTGGATATAATCATATTATTCCCATCTTGTTTTTCATATGCTTGTGATAGAAAAGATTGAAATTATCCACTGTTTACTATGAATAAATAGTAACTTTTCAATTATAAGCAAAATTGAAAACAGTGGCTTGATCTAATTATGATAAGTGTGAATAAATCAAAATCAAATCCTTATTAGAGCCTAGCTTGTTAGATATCTACCTGATTTAGTTCTTTGAAATATTACATTTTACTTATCAGTTAAAAACATAATACAAGAAGAATGTAAGAAGAAATAAGCAAAACATAATAAAGTCATATTGAAAAGGCAAGGGACAGCAGTGAGCAGTCATGGATATGAACTAAGCTTAAAGACTACACTCTGTGTAAGGGCACTGAAGTGGAATTAATTCTCTGCCCTTATTACAACTGTGGAATATCAGCCAGAAGTACCATTTAGAGCAGTAAGAGAAAAATGGGTTGGAAGACAAGTCAAGTGCTTATTGTGAGTCTAAAGCTAGACATTTCATGAATAAAATCACTCATATTCATCCTGAGCTGAAAATAGCAAAAGCAGAATTCAAAAAATTGACAGGATTGGCAGAATTTACCTGGAATATTTTTGAGTCTGTAGATCTCAAAGAAATAGATATGTGAGACTTCTCTGCCATCTGTTGGCTAGGTTCAGATATCTAGAGAAGGAAAAAAAATGCTGGATTTTGCCAGTGGTTAGCGCATTATTATGAAAGGGCTAGTTGTATTGAGATAGATGTTGATTCACTCCTTCTTAAGAAGTATGACATGCACCCAGCAAGTTTAGTTTCAAGGGGCTCTGCAAAAGCTAATTTATCTGAAACCCTTGGTGGTTTTGATTAAGGCCTGTCATGAAGTGTAAATTGCATTAGTTGCTCTCATGAACAACCTGTGAAAGGACTTTGATGAGGGGACAACAATCAGCCTTGCTTACTGGATTTCTCAGTAGCCTTCAGTTTTATTAACTATGGAATCTTTTTGCATTGTGCCATATTTTGGTGGTTTCTAGGCCCTACTTAATTGAACATTCCAAATAGTTGTTAAGGGGAAGAATATAGCCTGTCCCAGGGCTTAAATATTTATATGGAGCTGCTAGATGAGGTCATCCACCTGTTCAGCATCAGGTAGCATTAATATGTGGGTGATGCCCAGTTATTTTTTGCTATCTTAACTGTATGGGATGGAAATCCTGATTCAGTTTCTTGATGGTATCACAGTCTGAAGCAAAAGAACCAGGCTCAGCAAGACAGAAACAGAGATTTATTTTTTAAATAAAAAATCACAATAATTTTAGCATTTTAGTAACTTTAATTTAATAAGGTATTGTAGTTCCTCAACTTTCTGGCAACCTTACAATTCACCTCAGGTGATTTTTTTAAAAAAATCAAATTTCCTATTAGCCCTAGATTTGGGATTCGTATTAAAGTAGTACACTAGCCTACTCCTTGATTAACATAATTCACTGGCAAATCCTATAGTCCAGGGGTGTCAAACTCACATCATCATGGCAATGTCATGTGACATATTAGAACTTTCCCCCTTCGCTAAACTGGGTGTGGGCATGGCCAGTGCGTGACACATCTGGCCCCCGGCCAGGAGTTTGACAGCTCTGCTCTAGTCCATCCAGCTCTTTAACTGGTTTCCTGCTTCAGTGAACTTAAATAAAAGTGTTAATTTGATCAAAGATTAGATATACAGATTATACAAAAGTAGAATTTAAACAATCAAATGGACTATGTTGTTCAACACTAAATGATAGAATACATTAAGTTTCCTCTAATTTGCAATTGTTGTAATTGTAACCAGTGACTGAATTTGAAAAAGCAGTAGATGAGAATTTTGTGATTTTCCCAGTGATCCCAGGGCACTGTTTCAGCAACAAAAAGTGGGAACAATCCCCCAAGAAGGTCTATTAATTACAAAGTAATTTATAAGTTCAGTCCATACAATGCTGCAGAAAAGGCAGCCCAGAAATATGAGAATGAGAGATGCAATTTCTTGAAGTTTTCATCGGCATTTTTATATCAAAGTGGGAATGCTATAGTTCCTAATATTCCTGAAGAGATCTTATTAAATCCAGCTAGAGAAAAGCTTTTTTGCACCTTAGGCACATATGATTATATAGGTATTTTGCTGGAAGAAACAACTTTCTGTTAATCTTGAACATTGAGAATCTAACAAAGGTTCCTTATCTTGAGGATAGTCTATCTCTAGAGAATTTTTTTAAAAGTTTCAATCTTGTCTACCTCCAGTGCCGCCAAAAATTAGTTCAACCATCACTCTGACATTTAACTTTTGAAGCTAGATTTTCCTCATTGATTGGAATTTATTATAAAACATCAGTATAGCTAAACAGTTCCTAGAAAATTTAGTTTGAGCCAATTATTAAATTGATAAATACTGACCTGAGCATAAGGGAGATCACCTCAGATTCAAGGCATATGGATGCATTAGAGGCTTAGATTGGATGGTTTCCATTCACTTTTTGCAGGCGTTCACCTGGGAACCACACACCATCTGGAAAATTGTTTTGACTTTAAAGATCTTAATGACTGCTGGTACATGATAGCCCCCTGTGAATAGAAGAAACCCAGTATTGCCTTTATACTCCTGTCGGTCCTTTCACCAATTGACCTAATTTGTTTTCTAGAAGATTGAGAGGAAAAGAAAGTTGAACCAAGATTTCAGAAGACAGAACCTGCTCTACTGTTTTCATTTATTTATCAGGGATATGTTTAGTGTCAGCTCCTATGGGTAAAAACTATGACCTTAATTTTAGAATAGCTAATAGTTAGCATTTTCTCATAACAATAGGTTGCTAAGGCTAAAATGTTTCTCTCGAGTCCAGTCTGTGTAGAACAAAGAATAATCACATAACCCACAAAAAGAAGCATGGTAATCACCTCTCTGGGACAATGAAACATACTTTTTGTTAAAATTGTAACTGTAGAATTAAAACAAATAAAATAAATAAATAAAGGAAACACTCCCAAAAGATTTTTTTAATATGGCGGAAGAATTAAATTTGAGAGATGTATGGAGGGAAATGCATGAAGGAGAGGCTCAATATACTTTTTACTCCCACCCACGTAATTCGTGGTCAAGTGGATATGGCCTGGATGACCCCAAATACCTAAACAGAGGTAGAAAAAATCGAGATAGGTACTAACCAGTGGGCAGATCATAATCCATTATTCATAAATTGGAAAGGGGAAAGGAGGTATAGGAGATGGATGATGAACCAAAGAATATGTAAAGAAAAAGAATTTAATTTGATGTTAGAAAAGGAAATAAAAATATTTTTTCAGATAAATAAAAAAGAGGAAACCTCCTGACAAAATACATGGGATATTTTAAAAGTATATATAAGGGGCTTGGTAATTGCGTATATGGGGAAGAATAATAAAGAGAAGAAACAACTATTAGACAAACTAGAAAAAGACTTAAAACAAATAGAACAAAAATTGCAGGAGGAACCCCATGATAAAACAATAAAAGAAGAATGGAAAATTACTAAACATAAATTGAATTTGATAAACCAAAAGGAATTAGCCCCCAAAATAAGAATGGTGAAACAAAATTATTTTGAATACGCAAACAAAACAGGTAGATGGTTAGCCTATAAACTGAAGAAAGAAAGGAATAAAAGAATGATACATCAATTGCGGGACAAGAAAGGGGAAATCCAATACAATAGAGAGGCCAGAAAAGAAATTATTAAGAAATTCTATAAGAACTTATATAAACAAGAAGAAGTAGAAGAAGAAAAGATAAAACAGTATATAGAAAAAGCTGAAATGCCAAAAATTACAGAAGAGCAAAAAGAAATTCTCAACAGGCCAATAACTAAATTAGAATTAGATGAAGTACTGAAAAAACAAAAAAATAACAAAATACCGGGACCCAACAGGCTACCGGTAGAAGTATATAAAACAATGCAAGAAGCACTGGGAGAAAATATGTTGATGCTATATAATAAAGCCATTGAGAAAGCCAAGATACCAAAGACATGGACAGAAGCAATAATTACAATTATTCCAAAAGAAGACATCGATCTCCAGAAAATTCAAAACTATAGACCTATCTCATTACTGAACACCGACTACAAAATATTTGCAGCAATTCTGGCCAAAAGAATCAAATTAGTACTAAGTACATATATACACCCAGACCAAAATGGATTTCTGCTGGGACGCCAAATCAAAAATAACCTGAGAATAATATTTAATACTTTAGAATACTATGAATCACATCTGGAGAAACATGCTTCTTTGGTTTTCCTTGACGTTCAAAAAGCTTTTGACAATCAAAATTGGAAATTTATGATTAGACAATTACAAAATATGCAAATTGGGGAAAAGCTTGAAAAAATTATACAAGAAATCTATACCAACCAATCAGCAAAGATAATTATGAACGATAACATAACAGATAAATTTAATATAACAAAAGGAGTCAGACAAAGTTGTCCACTCTCTCCTTTACTGTACATTCTATCATTGGAAACTCTGCTGAAAAAAAATAGAGAAGATCAAGGAATTGAAGGTTTAAAGATCCATAAAGAAGAATACAAAGTTCAGGCCTTTGCTGATGACCTAGTGTTTGTAACAGAAAACCCTAAGGAATCAATACCAAATCTGTTTCAAAAAATAGAAGAATTCGGAGAAGTGGCCGGACTAAAAATCAATAAAAGCAAATCGAAATTAATTGTAAAAAATCTTATGAAAAATCAAGAAAAAGAATTAACGGATAGTATACAAATTCAAACAACGAAAAAAATAAAATATCTAGGAATCTGGTTGTCCACAAGAACTTCAGCAATAAAGGAAAATAATTATGATAAATTAATAGAACAAACAAGGAAGGACTTAGAAAAATGAAAAAATTTACATATCTCACTTCTAGGAAGAATTTCGGCCATTAAAATGACCATATTGCCTAAATTTTTATACCTGTTTCAGGTTACTCCAATAAAAATAGACAAATCATTCTTTGAAAATTTGAATAAAATGACATCTAAATTTATATGGCAAGGGAAAAGGCCACGAATAAAATTCAAGCTGCTTCAGGATACAAAAGATAGAGGAGGAGCCGCGCTTCCAGATTGGGAGACATATTACCAAGCAGCAGTATTGTCTTGGGTCAAAGAATGGATAGAACTAAGTAACCCTAGAATTTTAACAATTGAGGGACACAATCTCCAAATTGGCTGGCACTCCTTTCTGTGGGATGAAAAATAAAAAACACACTCATATTTCAAAAGGCATACAATAAGAAACTCATTATTACAAATTTGGCTTAAAACTAAAAAACAGCATTATATGAAAATACCAACTTGGTTATCACCGGTAGAAGCAATGAGATACCCAAATTTAACAGATAAGACAAAAATAATTAGATATAAAGATTTAATTGACTATCAAGGTAAATTGAAGACAAAGCAACAATTGGAGACAGATTTAGATAGAGAAATAGATTGGTGGACCTTTACTCAAATACAGTCCAAATATAGAGAACACATAAAAATATACGAAATTCAGAATCAAAAACAAGAAATAGATAAAATTATATTAGATTCAGAAAACAAATTAATTAGTAGAATTTACAAATTTCTTTTACGTTATAAAATGGAAGAAGAGATAGTTAAGGAAACTATCCTTAAGGATTAAATGGGCTCAAAACATTAAACATACAATAAATTTGGAAAAATGGGGAAAATTTTGGCAAGTAAATATAAAATTAACAAGAGCAGTGGCGTACAAGGAAAACCAACTGAAAATGTTTTATAGGTGGCACATGTCTCCAACCAGACTGGCAAAAATACAACCAAAAATAGCTCGATCTGCTGGAAATGTAAGAAGACACAGGGAACTTTTTATCATTTATGGTGGACATGCCCGGCAGCAAAAAGTTTTTGGTCCAATATCAAAAAATGGCTGGAACAAATAACAGAAACACAGATAGATAAAGAACCAAAAACATTTTTATTAAGAATCTTTAATAAATCATACCCGAAAGATATCAGATATCTCACAATTCACATACTAACAGCTGAAAGAATAATATATGCAAAAAACTGGAAGCAAGAATGAACCCCAAACGAAACAGACTTAATAGAAAAAATTCTAGAATGCGTTGAAATGGACAGATTAACCAAAGAAATGCAAGAAAGAGAAGAATCAGGCTACTACAAAATATGGAATAAATGATATAATTGGTTAAAAATTAGAAACAAACAAAAAACTTAGAGGGCAAATATTACCAGTATAGAAAATGTTATTAGATTAAGGAGAGGTAAAGAAATGTACATTAAGTAGAATGTCACTTTGAAATAATGCTTAAGAATGAAACATAATCTTTTTTGTTTATATGTTGTATAAATGTTTGTTGTATGTAGGTCATGTCATGTTATGTTATTTTTTTAATATTTATACTCTAATAAAATTTATTTTTTAAAAAAAATTGAGAGGAGGCGAGCCAAAATTCAAAACAAGCAAGCCTGTTTGATTCCTTTTTGTATTGGGATTTTGACAGTTTGTAATGGACAAATCTAATTTCCATGGAAGTATTTTCATGCTGCTTCTTAATTAAGAGTAGCTTCTCTGGTCTATGAAGAAGTGAACGTCTTTCTACCAGAGCCTATTTTTGGTTTGTTATGTTGATACTTGAGATTAAGGACTGAGAGAGAGCACCACTGACATATTCTACTAAGAGGAATAAAATAGGTCACTGGTAAATCTGTTCACTCTAAATTTAGTTTTGGTATTATAGAACATATGTAACATTTATTGATTATGTTGAAAAACAACAGTTATTATTGGACAGGTCATTTTTCTTATATAACCTGTAGATCTTTGAGAACTTGCAAAATATTATTAATGTGAGTATATATGGATGCCAAAATTAGGGCCTGTTAACTTATATAGTTTTCAATAAATTGAGGGAAATTTTAATTGTTTCAAGAATAAACAATTATGCAATAAACCAAAATTGTTAATAAATTGACCTATATTCTTCAACAAGCATATTATTTAATTCTACAGTTTCTTGGGAATCAAATGAAATTTAAAAAGGAGATATCTACATGCACTAGTAAACTCTTAATTTTATAATTATTTTTCCTTCCCTGAGTGCTTATTTTTCCACCTGTCAAATAAACAAACAAACAAACAAACAAACGAATGAATAAATTCAGTGGATCTCTTGTCAAATCACAGGAAAGAGGAATTAATAAAAGTGAACAAAATAGTTTCTGCTGGATTTTGAATCAATAATCTTCAACATGCTAGACAACTGTGCTATTGTAAAAGTACTACAAAGGTAAATCTAGAGAACATAGTAACTATTGATTCGGGGAGCAAATGTTTCTATCTCTGTGAAATATCCAATTAAAGTGAAGTAGTTGATCTAGAGGAAGGTAACATATTTCAGGCTGCTGCTAGAGGTAACCCAAGTAGGAAAACGGTATCTTGAAAATAAAGCAGGGTACTGAAGTTCCTTCTGAAGTTCCTTCTGAGGTATATAAACTTGAAAACAGGGGATGCCATTTGTTCCCACCATGCAAAAGTGGTTGCTGATATGTTAAGGCCATATTTCGACCTGCCAGTACAGATAAGCCCAAAGAGTCCAGAGCTTGAAGTAAAAACTATATGAGGCAGAATCTCCATAGTGCACTATTAAATTTAACATTATAATAATAGTTATATACTCAACACACAATTCCTGCTCTTATAGTATGCTGAAGGACATTTAGGGGATGGAGTGGTAGGGTTGAGAGGACACCACTTTACTAGTGGGAAGAAAAAAGTAGAATGTGCTAGTTCAGGAAGGGATGATGGCTACCAAGTGAGATAGCTTAAAGAAATTAATAGAGCTAAAAAGAACTATCAGTGATTGGTTCATTGTTATGCTGCATCCAAGATGAAAGCATATTAATGCTCTGAATAGTAGATGTTAGGGAATAATATCAATGGTAAGGTATTGGCTTCATAATTTTTTGTCAGCTTCCATTTTCAGTACTATACATCTCCAGATTTTGTGATAAGATTTCTGCTGGATTTTGAATCAATAATCTTCAACATGCTAGACAACTGTGCTATTGTAAAGTATTGAAAAGTATTTTGTCCTAAATAAAGATTAATTAATTAATTATTTACAATAATTGTAGACTTCCACGATCAAAAAGATGCATAAAAAGGAAACAATGTAACTGATCAATCATATGAAAACACTATATAATAATACAGTGAACTATTCTACACTCAAATGGCCACCTATAATATCCTATAAGCCAAAGGTTCATTGAAATAAAACCATTTTAGAAACTTCTGGAACACAAAGAGGATTTGAGTGAAATGTACATCCAAAAACAGCCAGGGTATACCATACAATTCCATAGTGTGTGGGTTTTTTCTGAGAAGGCCTTCATTCCAGCCTTAAGATAAAAATGATAATGATAAAAATGTTTTCAAACTTTTTTTAAAAACAAACAACTATACTCAATGTTTCATAATTTATTTTATTGATTTGTTTTATCAAATTTATATGGTCACCCACCTCACATAAGGTGAGTCTCGGTGGCGTACATAACCAATAATTAAAACTGAATATAAACACAGTTAAAACAAATTATCAACACAACTGAAACAAAGATTGTAGACATTTTTGGTGCAACCAGTGTGTTGGCTCTTTGCTATTAAGTGATCCCCTGTCCTGATAGGGGGGAAAACATATTTTGAGGGCAGTCAGAAAATATATAATATTGCCATGACTATGCTAAATTTAATCTAGAACTAATTCTACTAATAATACTACAGTGTAAGCCAAGATTATGTTTCCATTTCAGGATCATGGTCAGTGGTAGACTGGAATTATCTTCTCATCCCCACAATACAGCATGCGCTTCTGCATGCAGTATTTAGCTGTCCTATGGGAAATGAAAATGAAAAGATTCCTTGAGCGATGGGGATGTAACCGCATTACATTCTTGGCAGTGATAACTTTCGATTACATTATTTTATTGGAAACCTTATTGCAGTAGTTCTAACGTTCTTGATAAGATTGCCATTGTCCCAGGAGGCTTTTGATTTCAAGAAATAAATATTTACAAATTGGTCAGACTGTTAGCTAAAGTGTATTATGCACAGTGATTATACAGCACAATATGTTGTTTCAGGAAACTTAATACATTTTTAACAGTCTTTAAAACATAATCGATAGTTCATAGTTACTAGTCTAGAAATGTAATCAATAGTTGAGAAATGCAATAATATTATTACATTGTGTAAATTTCCTCATGAAAATAAAACCAGCACCTTATCTTTGAAGTAGTTAAAGATAACTTAGTTTCATATTTAAAATGTTCCCCATTAAATTTTTTAATTTTTATTGATGTAAACCTTTTAAAACATATCCGTACTACTGGACACTTTTAAATAGATCAAAATATAATTATGGTTCACTATGATAGTGACCATGCTTCTTAGATGAGAAGTGAAATATATTCAAAGAAAAACCAGAAGTCTAGTTGCCTCTTGAAAAAGCACCTTTAGGACACTGAGAAATTGGTTTCCATAAATACATCACATTATTGGTACCAGGCAGTAGTGAAATCCTCTGCAGATTGCCACAGGTTCGCTGCCCATGCATGTGCAGTGTGCACCAAAAGCATGCTGCACACGCATGCATGTACAGTGTGCACCAAACATGTGCTTCGTGTGGAAAAAGAAGGCATAACAAGGTAAGTAGAATGGGGGGAGGGACAGCTGTGCCACGCGATTTAGCTTTGCTAGAAAGCAGGATTTCCTGCTTTCTAGTGAATATAAATCGTGCAGCACATCTGATTGTCAGAAATACCGGTTTGGACAAACCAGTAGCTTTTTTTAACTACCAATTCACCCAAACCGGTAGCTTTTTAACTACCGGTTCACCAGTTTCAAAATTTTTTACTACTGGTTCTGTGGGTGTGGCTTGGTGGGTGTGGCATGGCTTTGTGGGCGTGGCAGGGAAACGATTCTGTAAAATCTCCATTCTTCCCACCCCACTCCAGGGGAAGGATACTGCAAAATCCCCATTTCCTCCCAATCAGTTGGGATTTGGGTGGCAGAGAATAGATGGGGGGGGGGGGCAGTCAGAATTTTTACTACTGGTTCTCTGAACTACTCAAAATTTCTGCTACCGGTTCTCCAGAACTGGTCAGAACCTGCTAAAACCCACCTCTGTGGTTCACCCAAACCAGTAGTTTTTATCATTACTGGTTCACCCAAACCGGTGTGAACCAGTAGCATTTCACCCCTGGTACCAGGACACTTCTGCACACAGATGGACATTTCTGTAGAAACCACAATCCTAAAGGTTGTCCACTGCAGATAATTGTACTGAACCCATGGAGATACTACTTTTCAGTAGTATCTCCAGTATGACATGAAGTAGGAAGGAACATTTTCATCATGTCTTCAAATGCTGAATAAGACCATTTCCTAAGACCAAGAAGATATTTTAGTTCAAAAATAGATTCCTTTATCATCCACAATCAATCATGCCATGGAACTGAGTAGTAAAGTACAGTTTTAAAAGTTATCATTATACTTGCCAAAGAAGCATTGCATCAACACTTTAGAAGGCTATAGAACTGAACAGAAAGTCAGAGAGAGAACAGGAAAAAAAACATTCACAATGATATGAATATCTCTTCAATTTCTTCAAATAATTGTTTCAATTATTTGCCTTATTTTTTGTACGTATTCGCAGATATTGGCGGTAAAAGCAATAGCATCGATGGATTTACAGTAACTATTGTCAAAGTTATGTCTTCATAACTAATTTGCTGTACTGGCTTTAATAGAAATAATTTCAAACTTCTTGCAGCCAATGATATCAATATCTCTGCATTCTTGATATTCTGAATTAAGAATTAATATTTTTCATGGCACTGATAAATAAATAAAATAAGTTTGGACTTCTGTTTTGGCTTTTGAAACTTTCATTATACATTTCACTTCACTGAACTGTTGCATTTTACCTGACTTTAGCTGGCATACTTCAAAACATCAACCCATGGAATATGAATATCGGATGTATTTCTTTTGGTAAGTAAAATGGAGAGATAGAAGATGTTAAAGGGAGAAAAATAGTACTGGGCTCCATGAAATTATACTGAGTGACAGCAGCAGGACACTCTTCCATCTGGCAATTTTAAACAATGTGTCTGGCAATTTACAGGCAGTAATTCTGCCAGCCTTGACAAAAGGCAGAAATATTTCTTATCGCTTCTGACTAAGACACCTGCAAGTCCAGATTCAGCCCTTATAAATCTAGCCTCAGAGTCAGTGAGCAATCTGTACATAGCAAAAACAGCATGTTGACCTTTAAAGAAATAGGAAAGGCTGCAGCCAAACCACAAAAAGCCCACTTATCTGTAATTTTTGTCATATGACCGTGAGTAATGGTTGCTTTTTAGTTTATATGTGATACTTTTTATTCATGCAATTATTTAAACAGCATGCAAACTCATAAGAAAATACAGGCCTTTTCAACTAAGTGCCTTGATAGGATTTTGAGTATTTTTCAGCTAGAGTTGTCTTGTCTACAATCATATTCTTCCTTCTCTTGTTCCTGATTCCGTCCAATTTCATAGGATCTTGCAGCATAAGGAAAGGCTCAAAAAGAGGTATTAGAAATGAAATTCTGGGTAAATCTTATTTTAATGTGGTTCCAATTTACTTTAAACCTATGCTTACCAAGTGCAAGCAAAATTTATGCTGGTAAAGTTAATACAGAATGAGAACAAACTTTTTAAAAATTAAAGATTTAATTTCATTCATTCTCTTTACTAATGATTTACAGTGAAAACAAATTGTAACAGTTTGAAATTAAATAAAACTTAGTGATTTTTCTTGGGAGTAAAGGAAATGTTTGAAATCATTGTTTTTCTCTTACATTGCATTAAATGTAAACTATAGTTGTTATTTTTAAAACAGCATTGTGGTAGATGCTAGATGAACAGATGGGAAGGGAGGAAGGATGTGGTAGATAAACAGATGGAAAGGAAGGAAGGAAGGAAGGAAGGAAGGAAGGAAGGAAGGAAGGAAG
>WNWU01000002.1:26651026-26735626 GCA_012654045.1 Ptyas mucosa | reverse complement strand
AAGGAAGGAAGGAAGGAAGGAAGGAAGGAAGGAAGGAAGGAAGGAAGGAAGGAAGGAAAGAAACCTTGAAGTACCAAAATACTAGCCTCTGCTGCACAGCTTGTCATGTTTTGAAGACTTTCCCAGAAAACTTGTACTTACTTGTATGAGGGAATGTAATGACCATCTCCTGTGGCAGCTGATAAAGCAAAGTGGCTGGGCTTGCACATGATCAGGGAAGGCCTTTGAAACTGTCAACTTGAGCCCCCCCCCAGAGGCTTTGGCTCCTTCACTGCTTTGAGGAGAGGCACTTCAAGAAACAGCCTTTCAAATGTTTGCCATCATTACCATAACTACTATGCCTTTATAATCTTACCAATCCTACTTTGAGGCTATCCTTAGGTTCAGAAAGTAGTCCAATATGCCTTATGTCACCCTTATGCTGACTTGACTTGTTCCCATTTTCCTCATGTTAGTCAAGAAAATTACAATTCAGTCAGTGGTGGGATTCAAATTTTTTACTACCAATTCTGTGGACATGGCTTGGTGGGCATGGCATGGCTTGGTGAGCATGGCTTGGTGGGCATGGCAGGAAAAGGATACTGTAAAATCTCCATTTCCTCCTGATCAGCTGGGACTTGGAGGCAGAGAATAGATGGGAGTGGGGCCAGTCAGAGGTGGTATTTACTGGTTCTCCGAACTACTCAAAATTTCTACTACCAGTTCTCCAGAAATGGACTGAACTGGTCAGAACCTGCTGAATACCACCTCTGAATTCAGTGTCTTGGTACCTGACCCAAGGATAACACAAATGCCTACTATAGCTTACTTATTTTTCACACAGATAGACAGTTTTACAAAGCTATTTTGCAAGATTGCAAAAAAGCTATTTTTACAGTTAAGTACAGAAGTTAATCATAGGTAATGAATTATTTTTAGGAGACTTAAATGAATGAAAAAGATGGATGATTTAAAAATATTTTTTAATATATGGCACACATGGTGAAGGAAAAGAAACAAAGATAATGGAATGAGAAAAAAAATCAAAGGAATGCAGTATATTATGTGAAGAAACATAAGAGAAAGGATGAAGAAAAATACACCAGTTTGTTATTCACTAGAGAGAGGGCCATCATATATCCTACACAAAGAGAGACTGACATGACAGTGAAGATGCTTCATTTTTCCACATAATCTTGTCAGCAATTTAAGTGATTGATTGCAAGAATCAATCTGATTTGACTGATAACTGCTTTCAATCTTCGAATCCAATATACCTTCTAACTCTTGGTTTTTTACGTTAAAAGGTTTTTTTAAATAATAATAATAATTAATTTTCATCTGTCATTTACAAAAGGCCATAATGCTTGGATCCGCACATCCTTGGCCAACGCATTATCATAGGTTCTTTGGAAGAATTTTCTATGTATGAAGGCCAACACCAGCTAAAAAACTGGCAACTGTGATTTCATGTTGTTATATATAATAGTAACAACTGACAGTAATTAATTGATAATAATAAATAATAACCCGCTCTATTAATGCCACATTGTCATAGGGAACTGGAAAAAAAGAATCCTTTACAGATTGTTCATTACCTGTGACAACAATGACCATATCAGATATTGGAGTTCCTGGGCATCTGTTGACAAACAGGCAATGGGATTTAGAAGCTATGACTGAGCTACCAGGATCTAGGCCAGTGATGGCTAACCTTTTTGTTGTTATGTGCCAAAAGGGGGGGAACGGGGGGATTGCGTTTGCATGTGCCCACACGCATAATTCAATGTGCCCCATCCTTCCATGCATCCCCGCTTTTGGCATGCAATGGCACGGTAGGCCTGTTTTTCGCCCTCCCCAGGCTCCAGAGGCTGGAGCCTGGGGAGGGTGAAAATGGCCTTCTGCAGCCCCCTGAAGGCCCTCTGGAGGCAGGAAACAGTCTGTTACCAAACTTCCAGTGGGACTGGAAGGCCCGTTTTTCGCTCTCCCCAGGGTCCAGAGGCTTTCTAGGAGCCTGGGGAGGGCGAAAATGGCCTCCCCCCACCGGAGGCCCTCTGGAGGCCGAAAACAGCCTGTTTCCCGACTTCTGGTGGCCCTTCTGGAAGCTCAAAAATCAGCTGGCTGGTGTGCACATGCGCACGGGAGCTGAGCTAGGGCAACACTTGTGTGCCCACTGATATGGCTCTGCATGCCACCCGTGGCACCATGCCATAGGTTCGCCATCACGGATCTAGGCCATGTAGGATTACTGGAAAAACAACAGCCACAAACAAGACAGAAGTATACTATGTTTGAAAATCACACCATTATGGCCTGTATTGTAAATCAGAACCAACAAAGTGGAATTATTTAAAGTGAATGTTTGAACATTGGAAAATAATTTATCCAAGCTCAAATATCACTGAACTCAAATATCACAGACCAAAGAAGATTCATTACCAAAAATAAAATATTCAGGGAAGCAGAACTGGAAAAAATTCAGATAAACTGTGAAAATGAAAGATCCCAAAAAACAATAGTAGACTAGTAGAAGAAACTCTGATAACAATTGGAAATATATATGTGTGTGTGTGTGTGTGTGTGTGTGTGTGTGTGTGTGTGTGTAGTTAATATTTTGGGTTTCTTCCCGTGTAATTGTAGACATGTCCTTAAAAGAACAGTAGCTTGTCATAAGAACCAAACTGAAAACATCAGCCAGAAGATGACAAATGTGATTTTGTCGAAACGTTGCTACTGTCCTTTTAAGGACATGTCTACAATTACACGGGAAGAAACCCAAAATATTAACTGTACATACATATATACCCGTGAAAACTTACATATATATTTATATATATATATAAAACAACTGATATGATAACTTAGAAAAAGAAATAACAATAGAAGCAGTACAGGTCAGCAATGGAACAACATATGAACTGAGAGTCTCCATACATAGAGACAAGAAGAATTGAAAGAGAAAACTATGGCATATGCAGAATTACCAGTCATATAAAATTAAAAGTGGAAGATCAGACAGGAGGCCAAAATAAAGAAATTAAGATCAGATGCAATTCATTTAAAAACATAAAACAGCAAAAATTGAAGAATGTAAAAATTAGGCCAAGCCTAATAGAAGTATTCTACCAAAATATACATGGAATAGAAATTCTGAAAATGTAAAATTTTATTAATAAAATCTCTCTACATGGGGCTCCCCTTGAGGAGCATCTGGAGGCTCCAACTGGTCCAGAATGCGGCTGTGAGGGTGGTTATGGGAGTGACATGGTGTTCCCATGTAACATCTCTCCTGTGTGAGCTGCACTGGCCTTCCAGTGGTCTTCCGGGTGCACTTCAAGGTATTGGTTACCACCTTTAGAGCGCTCCATGGCTCAGGACCTGGGTACTTACGAGACCGCCTTCTGCCACTGATAGCCTCTCACTGGCCAGTACGCTCCCACAGAAAGGAGCTCCTTGGGGTGCCGTCGGCCAAACAGTGTCGACTGGCGGCCCCCAGGGGGAGAGCCTTCTCTGTGGGGCACCTGCCCTTTGGAATGAGCTCTCCACGGAGATACGGAGGATCCCAGTTTTACGTACTTTCCATTGTGCCCTCAAGACTTTTTTATTTCAACAAGCGGGGCTGGCCTAACTCTTTTTTAATTGTTTAATTTTAATTTTAATTTGTTTTTAAAAACAAGGGTGTTTTAATTAGTATGGGCCAAATTTATTTAATATGTTTTTAAATTGTTTTTTAAATTTTATATTGTATCTGTTTTATCTATGGCTGTTCACCACCTTGAGTTCTTCAGGAGTAGAGCGGTATATAAATCTAAATAAACTCAAACTCAAACTCAAACATTGACTCTATATGGAAAAATAAGAAATTTAAATCCAGTCATTGATAAATAATATAAGAACGTTTAGCATAGTTATAGCAATGGCTTACAACAAATGTGACCTACAGGAAATATGCTACAGCAGCAGTAAATAATGCTAAAATCACAAACAGTAATGAAATTGAAATGCTGAATAGCTAAATTATCAGGAGACATCAGGATGAAGCCTCAAAGTATCTGGGCATTTTACAGATGGATAACATCAATCATGGACAAGTTAAAAATGTGATTAGGAAAGAATGCATCCAAAGACTGGGAAAATTGCTAAAGGCAAAATTGAACCTTGATTAAAAAAAAATCAAACCATTAATAGCCATACCTGTCACACAATACTTTGCTCGAATTATGAAATGGACAAAGTTGAAATGAACAGTTTGGATCAAAAAAAACCAAAACAAAAACAAAACAAGAAAACTGGGGACTATTCATTATGAATTATATCCCTGTAATGATATTGACAGATTGTATGGAGAAATGGAAACAAAGTTTATTTCAGGTCAAACAAACTGTCAAAGAAGCAAAGCATGCATTGGTTGATTATGTAAAAGACAACCAAGAACAAATGTTAATACAAGTTAAAAATTGGAACTTACTTAAAGTATAGAAAACAAAAAGTAATGTAATAAAAACCCAAACAGAATGCTGGCAAAGAAAAGTACTACATGGTCTAATATGACAAAGATCAAGGGAAAAATGGATAATGATAAGACCGGGCAATGGCTTACAAAAAAAGAAACTGAAGGTTTGATTTTGACTGCTCAAGAGAAAGCTATTCAAACCAATGCAATCAAGGCTAAAATTGAGAAATCATCAAATGATTCAAAGTGAAGATTATGCAAAGAAGCAGAAGAAACAGTAAATCATACACTCAGCTTGTGCAAGAAGATCACATACTGATTATAAACAATGACATAATACAGAAACCAAAATGATTCACTGAAAATGGAAGTTGAAAGATTATGGCATAAACTGGTCATGATAGTCCTAGTAGTTATAAGCATTTTGGGGACATAATAAAAAACTTAGAAAGCACTGTACAACTGCTATCTGTACATTGACAAAAATCACCATCAGTCAATTGCAGAAGGCAACTTTACTTGGAAAACCTTACAACCTATGATTTATTTATTTATTTATTTATTTATTTAATTTGTATACCGCCCTTCTCCAGCTGGACTCAGGGCAGTGAACAGTCAAAATAAAAACAGAGCATACAAAATTAAAAGACAATTTAAAATAATTAAATAGTTTTGGCCCACAATTTAAAACAACCAAGTTAAAACCAATTTACAATTTAAAACCAAAGCAATAGGGTCAAGCCAGGCCGGCTAGATGAAATAAATGTGTTTTCAGGTCTCGTCGGAAAGCCCAGAGGTCAGGTATCATGCGTATCTCTGGGGGTAGATCATTCCACAGGGCAGGTGCCGCTACAGAAAAGGCTCTCCCTCTGGGGGTCGCCAGCCGGCATTGTCTGGCGGACGGCACCCTAAGGAGGCCCTCTCTGTGCGAACGTACTGGCCGGTGGGAGGCTATTGGCGGCAGAAGGCGATCTCGTAAGTACCCTGGCCCTAAGCCATGGAGCGCTTTAAAGGTGGTCACCAACACCTTGAAGAGCACCCGGAAGACCACAGGAAGCCAGTGCAGCTCGCGCAGGAGAGGTGTCACATGGGAGCGTCCCGTTGCTCCCATAATCCCCCGCGCGGCCGCGTTCTGGACCAACTGGAGCCTCCGGATGCACCTCAAGGGGAGCCCCATGTAGAGAGCATTACAGTAGTCCAGGTGGGAAGTGACGAGTGCCTGAGTGACTGTGCATAGGGAGTCCCAATCCAGAAAGGGACGCAATTGGCGTATCAGGCGAACCTGATAGAAAGCCCCCCTGGCCACGGCCGTCATGTGCTCTTCTAAAGACAGCCGTGCATCCAGGAGGACGCCCAAATTGTGAGCCCTCTCCGTGGGGGCCAATGATTCACCCCCAATAACCAGCGATGGCACCAGCTGGTTATATCGGGACGCCGGAAGCCACAGCCACTAGGTCTTGGAAGGGTTGAGACGAAGCCTGTTCCTCCCCATCCAGGCCCGCACGGCCTCCAGGCACTGGGACATCACTTCAAGGGCATTGTTGGGGTGTCCTGGGGTAGAGATGTACAGCTGAATATCATCAGCGTACTGGTGGAATTCCACTCCAAAGCCACGGATGATCTCACCCAGCGGCTTTACATAAATGTTGAACAGGAGGGGTGAGAGGACCGATCCCTGCGGTACCCCGCAAGCGAGGCACCTCGGGGTCGACCACTGCCCCCCTGCCAACACCGATTGCAACCGGTCGGAGAGGTAGGAGGAGAACCACCGCAAAACGGTGCCCCCCACCCCCAGCCCCTCCAACTGGTGCAACATGATACCATGGTTGATGGTATCAAAAGCCACTGAGAGATCTAATAGGACCAGGATAGAGGAGCAACCCCTATCCCGAGCCCTCCAGAGATCATCAACCAACGCGACCAATGCTGTTTCCGTGCTGTGCCCAGGCCTGAAGCCGGACTGAAGCGGTCTAGATAGACAGCTTCATCCAGGTACTGTGGAAGCTGCCGCGCCACCACACTCTCAACAACCTTCGCAATAAAATGAAGGTTGGAGACTGGACGATAGTTGGCCAAAACAGCCAGGTCCAGAGAGGGCTTCTTGAGGAGGGGCCTCACCACCGCTTCTTTCAAAGCAACCGGCAGGGCACCCTCACTCAAAGAAGCATTAATAATCCTCTGGAGCCAGCCTCGTGTAACCTCCCGGGAAGCCAGCACTAACCAGGAGGGACACAGGTCCAATAAACATGTGGTCGCGTTCAGCCATCCCAGAATCCTGTCCAAGTCCTCGGGAGTCACAGGATCGAACTCCTCCCAGATAATATTCTCAAGACCTGCCTCAATCATCCCATCTGAACTTACCCAGTCGGAGGCCAGATCTTCCCAAATCTGAGCGATCTTGTCATGCAGATACTGGACAAAGTCCTCAGCTCGACCCTGCAAGGGATCATCCCGCGCTTCCAGATGTAGGAGGGAGCGGGTCACCCTAAACAGGGTGGCTGGGCGATTATCTGATGATGCTATAAGAGCGGCAAAATAGGTAGATTTTGCCGCTTTTATCGCCACTAGATAGGTCTTAATATAAGACCTCACTAGCGATCGGTCAGATTCGGACCGGCTGGTCCTCCACCCACTCTCCAGGCGTCTTTTCCGGCGCTTAATCTCCCTCAGCTCCTTGGAAAACCAAGGAGCTAGGTGAGTTCGATGCTGGGTCAGAGGCTGCAAAGGCACGACGCGGTCCAAGGCCCTGGTGGCCACACTGTTCCAGGCGGCCACCAAGTCCTCAGCTGAGTCATGAGCTAGAGTCTCAGGAATTGGCCCAAGCTCCATCTGGAACCTATCAGGATCCATCAGGCGCCTGGGGCGGAACCACCTAGTCGGTTCCGCCTCCCTGCGGCGGGGTGTAGCAGTTAGAAAGTCTAGTCGAAGGAGCGAGTGGTCCGACCATGACAAGGGTTCGATGACTATATCCCCTATATCAAGGCCACTCGACCACTGCCCAGAGATAAAAACTAAGTCCAGAGTGTGTCCACCAATGTGAGTGGGGCTGTGAATTAACTGAGTCAGGTCCATGGCCGTCATGGAAGCCATGAACTCCTGGGCTACCTCAGACGTTTCACCGATGGATGGCAGGTTGAAATCCCCCATGACCAAAAGTCTGAGGGTAGCAACCGCCACCCCGGCTATGACGTTGAGCAGCTCAGGCAGGACTGTTGCCACGTGGCAGGGAGCCAGGTACGTGATCAACAAACCCATCTGCACTCCACGACCCCACTTCACAAAGAGGGACTCACATCTGGCTATCTCTGGTACAGTGGTCTCCCTCGGATCCAGACCTTCTTTTATGATAACCACCACCCCCCCCGCCCCTGCCCTGAGCTCTCGGCTGATGGAATGCACGGAAACCAGGCGGGCACATATCCATGAGGGGAACCCCCCCTCCTGGCCCAACCAGGTCTCCGTAATGTCCATCAGGTCCGCTCCCCCCTCTTGAATAAGATCGTGAATGAGGGGGGCTTTATTAACCATGGACCTGGCATTGCATGTCATCAGCCGAAGGCTCTGGCCCTGAGAATCTAAGCAACCTGGGGAACGAGAGAAGCATTGGGGACCGGAGTGCGCAATCTCTCTAAGGTAGCGAGTGCGCACTCCCCGAACATGATGTGGCCCCCTGCTTCCGCCATATCTGCCCCTCCCACTTATTATACTAATGTGGCAACCCTCCCTGAGTTGGACTCTAACCCCCTCCCTGACCTCCACTTCTGTATCCTTGATGTTGCAGCCCCCCTCGGGGCCTGGTCTCGAACCCGGTGGATTTCCCCCCAAACCCACCCTAATCCCTCCCGAACCCCTTAAAATTTTGTCTAAAAACCCACTTAAAAAATCCCTCAGACTCCTCTTTGCTGCATGCCATCTCTCGGGGTCCCAAAACCCGTCATCAAGATAGGCCCTCGATAACGAAGAGGGCCAAACCTGCGAGAGGGGGGAATCTCGCAAAGCCCACAGTTCAGTCACCAAATATATCTGACATCAAGGGGGGGGGGTTATGACCCATGGCCAATAAACAGGGGGAAGTTTCGATGTTAAAACAGTCTGGAGGAAACGTAGTGCCGGACTCCGATGGAACATCGATGGAACACCTGGGACCTCATTGCCCTCTCACGGCAATGGCAGGGAGTAACGCTGTTTTGATCCGGTAAGGGGTGAGCCAGCCTCCCTCTCACACGGCTGGTCCATCACGATCATCCAACATCCGGAATTGGAACAGCAGCTATAGATCACTCCACTAAGACTTGTATCTCCAAATACAACCCTCCACTCAGTAGAGGGAAAATGGCCTCATGTCAGTCCTCATAGTCCCAAACGGGTTCAAAGCCACAGAGCGCCAGCAACCATAGATCAGGAATTATGATGACACTAGAAACCAGGAGATAATTGACCAACAAACATAGTGACCTGGCATCACCGATGGACTTAGTCTCTGATTAAGCCTTAACCGGCTTCAGGAGGAATGGGGGGTAGGAGAGAGGAGAGCAAAGGCAATGAGTGCCATAGGGAGAAAAAATCCTGTCATGGTCCGGCTCTCCCCAGCCCCTCCCAGGTCTTCACATGGCCATTTCTGCTTGCCACGCCTAACCTCCATCAGTCCTATGGAGGTCTCTGGAATGACCTAGGGGCCAAATAAACGCCCCATGGTCATCCAGGAAGTCCGATGTCTTTGGCGAGCACTGTTATCAATATCTCCAACTCTCCCCACACCAACTTTGGCGGCTCCCTCCTCGTGCTGGCAGCCACCATTTCCACACCGTCAGAATCCCCGCCACCACCGCCGATAGCCTCCTCGTCTTCACCCTGCCCCCCTCCGCCCCCATAACAAGTATCCAGGGCGGTTGGGGCTGGCGAGGGTTCCAACGACGATGCTGCACCGCCGCCAGTGCTGCGATGCCGCCGGCGTTATCCTGGTCTGGCTGCCGTCACAAGGAGGGCTGATCGCCGCCCCTCCTTCTCTCAGGCCGTTTTTGCCGTCCTGTGCCGTTCTCCGTAGCTCCGAACCTCAAGGGCGTCTCAGAATACCGGAGACCCCTCAATAGGGAGCATAGACGTTCCTTCAGCTGGGCTGGGGCTGCAACGATCGAATCCAGCCCTCCAAAGGCCCCCTTAGAGCCATAGACGTCTCCCCCAAGATTGCCGACTCAATGGGAAATCGCCATCTTGGGGCATGCGCAGTATAGGATCTTTTGAAAGGCATGTATGGAGAATCCGAACCCTTCAACGACAACAAGTTGATATGATGATACCTTTAATACCATTAAACATAATTAGCCTATCCCAGATGCTTGGGAAGAGTTAGATAGGTGAATAAAGATGCCAGAACCAGTTTAGATATCTAGCTGACCATAATAATAATTTCATTTCTTGGCAGAGTGTTACCCTGTCTGTTCCTGGTCTTGAACTGCATCTTAGAAGTGCAATTCCATGGGCAGTTTTGAATAAATCTCAAGCCATTTCAAAATCTCTATCCTGCCTTGAACTACCTTCAGTCACTGTTTCATTTCACATTTGGAATGCACATTTAGGTGAAGCATTGTCCCACTAAATATATGGGAGATTTTTTTTTATTTTATTTTTTTGTCATCCAGACATCTATCCGAATTAAAGATTTGATAAAAGAGCAAACTGACTACACTGATATATACTTCAGAGATCCTTGATTGGAAACATTTTGAATGCATGGCCTTAGCTAATTAATCCTTGAGACTCAATATTCTTCTTCTCTTTTACAGTTAAAAATAATTCAAATCAGATTAGTATGAAATTTATAACCAACAAGGAGATTTTAACTTTCTTAATATTTTCTGACCAGATCAATTTGGGGAACTTGATTCTGTGTGAAGCAGTTACAGCTACAGTGTGAAACTATGTATTATATTCTTTTTAGATTGTCTTCTACATTAAATTTTCACCTCATGTACATTCTTCTGTCAGCGTTTTTGTTTGATTTCTTCACTGCAGCTGATGACTGATGATTCTTAATATTGTGTTTCCCTTCTATTTCTCTGAAATCTATTTTCTTGACCACTTGTTTCTATGCCTGGCTGTATATATCTTATCTTGTATTGTTCTTTATTAGGAATTTACATATATTTGAATGCACAGTGAACTTTATTTACACTCTATTAGTCAGGTACTTAAATAACTGCAATCAGATCACATTTCACATTATCTTTTATTATTTAATGAGCGCTCTAATTTAGAATCATGAAAGTTCCATAAAGTATAAACTCTGGGAAATTTTATTTTCTATCTTTCCGTCATTACTTCTAGATATGAATTCAGTGTTACCAGAGAATTCTCTTTTCAGGACTTGCTCTTTGAGTAAATCAAGAATATTTTAAGCTTATATATCTGCTCCTTAAAAATCATGAGAATAATATGAAATAAAAATCATAATAGGTTGTTAAAATTTCAGATAGATATCTCATCAAGACGGGAATTCAAAGGAGAATGCGGAACTGTTCATAAATGACAAACACATAATTTTTCAACACTATAAAGTGGTCGAACTTGAAAAACTATTTTTTGTAAAATAAACACACCTAACTATAGAAAAAAGGAATGATGAAGCAAGATCAAAATAGACATAGGTAGAAATATAAAATACAGTTTGAATGTAAAATAGCACAAGCAATTGGTACATCACATAAACATAAGGAACTCTTTAAGGACAGATAAAGGCACCTAGTTTTATAGAAGATAAATTGACAGTTCCACAAAGAAAAATTTAAGAAACTAATTTAGATATTGGTTGATATAATTGCAACCCAATGTGAGCAAACTGAGATCCTCAAACTATTACTTTTCATGGATTATTATCTGGCTATGTTGTAGCTACCAAAACCGGGTACTGCCATTCTGAGATGAAAAATACATGAACATTGTAATGCAAGCTCTAAAATAAATTTAACACAGTTTTATCAAAGAATGAACCAAAAATGGGAAAATTCCCTACATTCCCTAAATAATGAGACAATTCTATCCTGACCTTATATGCCACTCAGGATTATCCTCTTTACATTATTATCTCCCCCATTTTGTTCTATTTTGCACCTATTTTTTCCCTTATTTGTTTTTATAGAACACTAAGATGGCTTATTCATATATGGACTGCTAATGTATTCATTTTGGTGGGGGGAAATCAGTTTTTTTAAAACATGAACTTATTGGTCTCATTTGATTCTCATACAAAATGGTTCCTCTTGCAGAAAAGTAAAAGAGGGTGAGAGAAGGAAATATTTCCTCTGATCTGAAAGAGTTTGTAATTAATCAACTCTTTCTTTACCAAGTGTCAGCAACACCAGGCAGACCAAATCAGAAAATCAACTCCACAGGAAAACAGACTTCACTTTATGAGATTGGCTTTAATACCAAAATGTTGCATTTCTGATTCTGCTATACCTTCTTATATCTTAGTGAATCAGGAAGGCGTCTAACTGTTCCATTTCTGAATTTTGTCTTGTTTGCAGAATTTAAAGAATGTTTCAGCTCTGTTTATCTAGCTAAATGTTCTTGTCTACTTATGTGAAGATTATCTCTTTATTCTGTGTACCCTAGAGATGGTATCTAGTAAAAAAAAAAGATGATCTAGTTAGTAGATAGTTGAGCAAATGGGAACTTTGAAATTAAGTTCTGCAACAAAAATCTCTATAATTTTGCATGCTTCTTATTCTATGTATAGTACAGGAATTAATTCAAAGTTCTAGCAGCAGGTAGATATATATAAAAGAAAAAGAGCATTTGTATGCAATTGGCATACAATTTGCCTATAATTTTAACCACATTTTTAGCTACTGTTTTTCCATTTTTTTTCTGGAAATACCTATCTTCCAAATTTCCAGAGCCTAGAGAAGGAAAAGATAAATTCCCAAATAAAACATCTTAAAACAAAAGCTGAAAAATAACTGCATTTTAGGAACGGTGGATAGATATTACTTTGTTCCTAAATATTTACTTCTCTTTCTTTCAATTTCTGTTTCTTATAAGAAGCATAAAGGCTAGATGTAGATGGGAATAGCTGGTGACTCTCACCAACTTCCTAGAGTCAATAGTTAAATTTTCTGGAGTTTTTCAAGAGGTAAGTTACCATGTGTAGCATGCCAATCAGCTGTTCTGCAGCTAGTACATGGAGTTGTAACAGCCATAGAGCCAGCAGAATTTACCAATAAGCCAGCTTGTGTATTTCCAGCTTGTTTTCTTGGTAGAAAGAAAACTGTTCTACCTAGTAGTGTGAATATGAATCTTGGGCAGTGGTGGGCTGCAACCGGTTTAACAACTGGTCTGATGAGCGTGCACGCGCACATGCCTAACACACTTGTGTGCCGTGTTCAAGATATAACAATTTGAAGCTCAGCTGCTTACCTTCTAAGGCAGACCTGGTAAGTAGAACAGTGGAGGTGTGCTGTGCGAATCAGCTGAGCCAGAAAGAAGGAAATATAGGACAGGATAGGGTGGGGTGGGTGGGCGGGCCCATCTGATCGTCAGAACTACCGGTTAACCTGAACCGGTCTGAACCGGCAGCAGCCCACCGCTGGTCTTAAGTAAAATACGCATGGCAGCCCTACTCCATCCACTTTAATTAAAATAAGTGGAAAGTCCAGATCTAGAGCAGCCATCAGAAATAGGTTGTTTTTTTTTTTTACAGTTTTGTAGGGAAAATTAACCACTTTTTCTCTCTGACCAGTCCTCTTCTATTTAAGGTAGAATGTGATTTTCAAATAATAATAAAGCTGTAATTAGGCTTACAGACAGGATGCTATGTGAAGGTTGCTTTATCATGTTTATTGTGATCTACAGTATGGCAGATGGAATGACTTGTTGGGTTCCATGAGTTGCATGACGAACAAGGACTAGAGTGTGACAAAAAGGGACAGAGTAACAATCCAAAAGAAGCAGGGCTTGTAGGGATTTCTTTCAGTAAGAAGGAGGCATTTCAGTTTGAGTCTCACCACTGTATGTCTGATAATTTTGTAGGTTTCGTTTAAACATCATGTTTAACTGGAGCAGGGAGGGTGATTAGGCTGTCATGAAACCCCTTTTAATTAAACAGTTGAGTTAATTAACTAATATGGAGGTCTTTAGTTTCAGCTTAAAACAGATCTAGAATATCTATTTTTCAACCTGCCTTACAGCTTGTTGAAGGTAAGGGTGGAATTAGTTTTCTCTGATACCTTCCAAGATAGAAATAAAATCATAAAGAAGCTTTAAAGAGGCTACGTGTTATGTCACAACATTTTTAAAAATCAGTCTGGAAATGAAATTCCATGAAGTAATGACCTCCCACTTTCCTTTCCAGTAAAAAATCATTATAGTCTCACCAACTTAGTCATCCTAGATCCGTGATGGCAAACCTATGGCACTTGTGCCCAAGATGGCACACGCAGAGCCATCTTTCTGGGCACACAAGCTGTTACCCAACTCACCTGCAGCTGCGCATGTGTGAACGCCCCAGCTGGTGTTCAGGCCTCCGCCGCACATGTGCGCAATTCAGGGGACCCAGCTGGTCTTCGGAGCTCTCCTGCGCATACACGCACATTTGGGCATGCACGTGAAAATACTCACATGCAGCATGCACATGCGCAGATGGTGTTCACACATGTGCATTGCGCACACAAAAACCACACACATGCACAGATCGTGTGATTGCACACACAGTGCATGTGGTAGCTGCGCAAAACCTCCATGCATACATAGATGGTGTGGTTGCACATGCAGCGCACAGGAGCAAACACAAAAGCCATGCACATGCGCAAATGGTGCAGTTGTTTGCACAGCGCATGGGGAGGAGTCATGCGCTAGTGCTGATAATATGCATGTGTGTGGAGTGCGTGAAATGCGCACCTGTTCAGCACTCGGTGAATAAAAGTCCTAGATCTGTCCTAGATCATGTGCTAAGAGGGAAAGACTGGCTCAGTCCTATCACATGGACATGGTCCTATTATTTATAGACCATGTATGGAATATTCCACCATGCATAGTCCCAAACTGGAAAGGTTTAATCCTTTTGGGAAATTTCCTAGTAATTTTACATGGATTTATAAAATCTATCCAAGCCTTAGAACTTCAGAAGACTTTGTAATTTAGAATGCTTTTCAATTACAGTGTTTTTCACCTTATTTTGAAACTTAGATTAAATTTTTATACCAATGCTTTTGAATAAAATTCAATAACAGAAAAATTCATAACAAGCATATTTTTTTCACATTCAAAATACCTGATAATACCATCTGGTTGTGTCACTATTTTTATGGCAAATGTAAGATGAAGGATCCTTCCAAGACAGAGAAAGAAAATCAATAGCTATTATCTTTGTTATTTACCATCATCATAACCCATCATCTGTTGTTGTTTCATGCCATGTTTTCTATGCCAAGTGTGGGCGTTCAATTCGCCACTGATGAATAGCTATAAATTACTGTTTCAGCACTGCTGAGATTCTGCTGGTCGGTACTGAGATTCTGAAAGTGGGCTTTTAAAGAGAATCTTCTCTGGCATGCTATTTTTTAAAATATTTTTCCTTTGTTACTGAGTACTGTAATAATTATGCCAAATGAGAAAATATGTAAAGTCTGAATATAGTTTGCTGTCAATACCTGTTTTGAATACCTTCATTCCATTTCTAAATTCCACTAAATCCATTATTTAGCCTTTGTAATATCTCATTGATATATTTTGGAGTGCATTCTAAAGGACAGGCAGAAGAGGAGCAGGAGGAAAAAGAAAATATGGCCAAACAAAAGTTATAGTTATATATGTCATATCATACAAAATATTTTTCATGAATATGAGAACTGCCACTGCATATTCACCTATAAAGCATCTCTCTCTTTCTCTTTCTCTCTCTCTATCCCCCTCCCTTCCTCCCCCTCTCTATCTCTCCCCCCACCCACTCTCTCCATGAGAATCATGGGTAAAAAGTTAATTCAGACCCAGTTAATGGGTAACAATAAGATTTTTTGGGTGGGGGGGGAGACAGGATCAGATTCATCATAAATATTTGCACAAGTACAGCAATCAAAAGGGCCTTGAACTAATGTAAAGAAAATGTCTGTGACTTCTGCTCTTTGAAACTTCTTGGAATTGACATTTAACTGGCTGTGACATTAAATGTGGGTCCTAATATGTCTTTAATAAATGTATTTTTGTTATTTAACATGTTGTGCAAACAGAGCCTGAGAACGAATACAATAACTAGCTTAAACTTATTGTATTGTACTCATTTGTTTTCTTTATCTTTTTTCTGTATTTATATTTTTCCAAAAATCAATTAATCTTATTGGATCATTAAAATATGTTAATTTTGTTTGTTCAACAAGATTTGTATTTACTGTTAAACATTTAAAACAAGATTAGTACTTACTGTTTAGCTCACTCAAATCCAGTTCATAGTGTTTTTGAAGATGGGACTTTTATAGAAGGAAAGCAGAAGCAATTTTCCCTTATTATCCTGATAAGAATTTTTTTTTTCAAACTGTGATGCAATGGAAGAACATTATTTTTCAAACAACTTTTTTTCAAAGGAACAAGTCCAGATCAATATGTATCTGCTAACCACAATTAGATAATCTTATCCATAGTCATAACTATAATAATGATAACATGACAAAGTAGCAACAATGGTGCATTGGAAGATCTGCAAGAAACAACATTTGCTTGCAAGCAAGACTTTGTGGAACCTCAAAATAGACAATGTAAAAGCAAATGAAAACGCGAAAGTGCTCTGGGATGTTAGATTTCAAACAAGCACCTGCTACATAACACCGCAGACTTAACAACTGTCAATAAGAAAGACAAACAAGTCTGGATAGTGGACGTGACAGTACCTGGAGACAGAAGAACAGAACAGAAAGACTGGAGAAGATAACCTGAAATAGAAATGTAGTGACTGTGGTAAAAGAAAGCAAAGTTAGCATCAATAGTAATAGGCGCCTTGGATGCAACCTCAAAAAAAAAAAAAAAACAGAGTACAACTGGAATACCATTGGCATTGACAATAACACATCAGTCAATTGCGAAAGGCATCAAGGTAAACCGCTCCAATCTCGATTGCAGAAAATATGACTTCAGTAACGAGTGGTCAATGCCTGGAATGCACTACCTGACTCTGTGGTTTCTTTCCCAAACCTCCAAAACTTTAACCTTAAACTGTCTACTGTTGACCTCACCCATTCCTAAGAGGTCTGTAAGGGGCATGCATAAGTGCACTAGCATGCCTACAGTCCCTGTCCTAATATTCCTTTTTACTCTTACTCTTTTCATGTATTCAAATTATGTTTATACTTTTACATGTTATCTTATATATGCTTGACAAATAAATAAATAAATAAAAAATACTTGGAAAAGCTTACATCCTGTGGCAGTATAAGGTTTAACACCATGAAACAACAATATCTGCCTATCCCAAGTCCTTGGAAAGGACTTGATTGGTGGATTAAAATGCCAATTCCAGCCTAAACATCTGGTTGACTGTTCAATAAACCATAATAATAAATAATAACCTACTTTATTTCTATTTAATTAATGGAAAACATATTGCTTGCTATAACAATGTTTCAACTCTAAAGACGGAATATATACAGCATAATATACAATTTATGTTGGTCATTTTTCAAATATGCAGCTGTAAAAGTTCCTGTCCACCCACTTTCTTTTATTTATAGTTGTGTGGGATATAACAAATAATGATGATGTCATATTATAGCTATTTAGGCTTCAGTATATGTCTATTATAGATTATGTAAAACAGATACTAAACTTCTGCCTTTGTTGTTTTCTTGGTGACATACGTTTCAGTTTTCTAATTTGACCCTACAGTATCAGTATTAATGCTGTTCTATTTCATGGATTAAAAGTAGATATATATTCATATGTACTTCTTATAATATATGTTCATTGTATTAAAACTGAGCACCTATTCTTCACGGTGTGTTGCTCCAAGTAGTCTCATATACGAGAGAGAGAAAAGTTAATTCAAGAATAGCTTTCTTCCTTAGATGAAAATGCCGTAATAATATTTTAAGAAAAGTAATGTAGGTTACCAGGATGTCCAAGAAGATTTGTACATTAAAACAGCAATGAAGAGAAATGTAAGAAAGGTCTTTGGGGAATGAAACCTGCTTTCATTTTTGCCCCCCCCCCCCTTTTTTTTTTCATCCTGAAAAAAAAAATACAATTTTTATTTTCAGACAGAAAGCTCACCTCTGTTTAGAGCATGACATCTATGAAAAAGCATTGAGGCTTTAAGTGTTCAGTCACAGCTGCCATAAGATGATGCACAGAAAAAAGTTTCCAATGACAGCTTGCATCAAAAGCATTTAGCTAACCTTAACAGGTCATCCGCATAAGGAGCTATGCCATTGAGTTTATACAGAAGTCTCTTCTACAGCAAGGAATAATACAATGCTTTGAAAAGGGCATGTAGCATTAAAAGTGGGGGTGGGGAATATATGCCTGATGCTTGATTGGCCAAGCAGATTGGAATCTAAAGTCAGCAACATTATAATTGGTGATCACAGGAGGAAACTGAAAGAAAGAAAGGTGTATAAAAGTATAAAAAGAGATAGCAACTTATTGGCTACAAAGGTTTCTAGGAATTGTGAAAGAGGTATAAGTCAAGCACTGAACACAGGTGTAGCTCCATCTTCTTTGTACCAACTTACAGGGGCATGAAGAGTTTACAAGGTGCAACCTATTGTATTCAATGGTATAGCCTACAAAAATACTTCAAATTCCACACTGTACATTACAGGTCCTTGTTTCCTGACCATAATTTGGATCAGCAATTGGGTCATATAGTGAAGCTGTTGGTAAGTGAAACTGAAACTGTGCTTACAATCTTACGTTAGCTTTCCTTTGATTCACAGACCTGTGAAGGTTTTAAATATGAGGATTGATCACAAAGTTACTTTTTCATCACTGTTAAACTGCAAATGGTTGCTGTACAAGGCAGTGGTTAAACAAAGACTACCTTAGTATTATTATACATTAGTATATTGATCACACACAGAGAAACTGGCCATGCTAAGACAGAATTCCATACTACATT
Source organism: Ptyas mucosa (assembly GCA_012654045.1). Taxonomy (NCBI): domain Eukaryota; kingdom Metazoa; phylum Chordata; class Lepidosauria; order Squamata; family Colubridae; genus Ptyas; species Ptyas mucosa. The sequence continues at coordinate 26,717,096 of WNWU01000002.1, read as the reverse complement.
CGCTTATGAGAGCAATGGGAAATCCATGGCTCTTATTCCCTCCAAGTGGGTAAACTCTTGATTCCAGTTCTACCTTAGCTACACCATGTGCTTTCTTTTTTAGAAAAAAAAACCATGGGTTTGGCAGAGCAAAGGAATGCCTGTAGGCTATGAAATAATGAATGGGACCAGGAACAGTTTACAGGTGGAAATTAGGACAATGGATTTCATTTTCACCCTTAGTTTTGAAGGGGAAATGATCAGCAGGATGAACTTGAGTGGTTGCAAATGATTGGTGAACTTTATGCAGTCTAAAAGCTATGGATTGCTATTCCTTCCTTGACTCTTCTGGCCCAAAGAGAGGATGAACAAAATAAATTCTCATACAACTGAGGTAGATATTGCCCTTTGTGGTAGCAATTTTAAAAATATTTCTCTGGAACTGTGGCAAAAGGCCTGCTGATTATTCTTAAACTTTTCTGATTTTCAAAGTTTTTATCCATCATTACAGACAATTGCAAAACCAAGGAGTAAGCTAAATATGACAAGTGAATGGATAAAATATGTCTATTATGTGGTGAAAAAGGGAAATATGCACAATTACAGTCATGGTTTAAAATGAAACATGTCCTTTTGGGAATAGAGTTGATTTTTTCTTTTTACCCTTTACCATTAAAATATCATTTACCATTTTTGTACACATTTTCTCTTTGACTGGTCAGTCTGATTTGTCTGGCATTTTATAGGTTTAAAAGCAGTGAGAAATAAAAATATACAATCTATATTTCTCTCCTGGTGATTTCAAGCCCTGCAATTTCAGTTTTACATAAAAGTTCCATCTTGACCACTACCAACTTCAGTTTTCATAATGCCTTTCTTTGCCCTATACTATACTTTAATAACTAAACAGAGATCAACATCTTACCATCCAATATCCCTTTAAGAGCAATAGTTGGGACCGTCCAAATTTTGAGCAAAATAATTCTATAGGCCAGGCACAACGATAGAGAAGGTATGTTCCCTAGAACATAACATCAACTTTTGTTCAGTTCATGTCATTTAAATAACCAACATATCCCTAGATTCTTGTACTACAGATGCTAAAGGTTCCAAGATCAAATTAAATTTTAAAGTATTTAAGGATCATCCTTGAAAAGTTCCATGTCGTATCTTAATTACAGAGGAATTTCATTATTAATTATGCTAGAAGGATTAAGATAATTGTTTTATCCCAGAAATAAAATCTATTTTTCATAATTTATTCTAAAATATTAATCTTGCTTTCTTTACATCTAATGAAGCCAATATGGCTGTTTTATTTTTGTAAGAATATAATTTGAAGAGATCTGCTAGTAATGTAATATTGTCAGAGATCTGACAATCTTTCATAAAACTAGATTATACAGAGTGAATTATTGATACTAATACGTACTGTATCCTTTGTGCTAAAATAGTAATCAAAATTATAGCATCTATATTTAACAAGGCTATCATAACTCACACAATTTGTGAAGTCCTTTTCTTGCTTTCTGTTATATAAGCTTCACAATAATAATAAAGCATCATTTTCAAAAGACATATTATAGATATTCTTATTTTTTTAAATGCTTCTTAATAGGGATCCAACTAGCCTGGAATTCTTCCTAGTTTTAATTGTCTCAATTGTGTCAAATATATTCCGCAAAGTTAGAGATGCAACTAGGTCCCTTGATTTAGGATATAAAAACTCTGGAAGACAGATTCCATTTAAGAACCATTCATCTGCTCAATACCTATCTTTACATTTGTAGAATATAAATGTGCACAGAGATCCATATATTGAAAATTTTTGAATTCATGAATTGCCTCCATAGAATGCCTAATTTCATCCACAGTTTGAGCATCCACCCTTCATTTAAGGTAGTTGGAAACAATTTCTAGTTCTAGTGCTGTAAAGCACTATAAAGCAGCGTATAAGTCTAAATGTGGTTGCTATTGCTATAGTTCAGCTTACTATCCAGGGGCAGACCGAAAATTGCTGATCCCGTTGCAAACCGGTAGTAAAGGTAAGTAGAATCCACTCCTGCCAGTATCAGAAGGAATCAATATTTTTGGATATTGACATAACTGATATTGGAATATCACCTCATTAATACTTAAATAGCTTTATTAGCTGATGCACATGGATCCTGAGAAGGAGTAATTATTTTTTTTCATAGAACATTATATTCTTTAGCACTAAAGTAACTTCTATTTAAAAATCTGGAACAGGTGCAGGTCTCTCAGTAGAGGGGAGGACAGCCTTGTTTCTTTCCTTGCCCAAAGCAGTGGTTAATAATTTTGTTTCTTTTTCTAATTGTTTTTATAAAGTATTTGAACAGTTCACGGAAGGAGAGAGAGTGATAAACTGTACTATCTTCTTGCCACTAGTTATGATCTGAAGTTGCTTATATTTCACCCAGAAGTTTAATTCCAATATCTGTTTCATCTGATCCATGACTTGTCACAATACATTCTGTATATAGATTAAGTATATACTGTATAGTGATATTGGGACATGGTGGCTCAGTGGCTAAGACACTGAGCTTGTCGATCGAAAGGTCAGCAGTTCAGCGGTTCGAATCCCTAGTGCCGCATAAAAGAGTGAGCTGCCATTAGTTGTCCCAGCTTCTGCCAACCTAGCAGTTCGAAAGCACGTAAACAATGCAAGTAGAAAAATAGGGACCACCTTTGGTGGGAAGGTAACAGCGTTCCATGTGCCTTTGGCGTTTAGTCATGCCAGCCACATGACCATGGAGACATCTTTGGACAGTGCTGGTTCTTCGGCTTTGAAACAGAGATGAGCATGAGCCCCCTAGAGTCAGGAACGACTAGCACAGATGTGCAAGGGAACCTTTACCTTTATCTATATATAATGAGAGAATGCAACCTTGACATCTTTTCCAATTTTGTGCTGTTTAGTAACTTCATATTTCACCATTGCTTCCTGCTCATTGTACAAGTTCTTCAATAGGCAGATGAGATGGCCTAGAACACCAATATATTTAAGGACAGTCCATAATTTGCTATTGTACTGTGCTGCGCTGCACTGAATTTGTATGCCACTAAATTATTCTAAATTCTATGACTTGTAACAAAATAAAATAGAAAAAAATATCCATGTTAAGAAAGTAATGAGAAAAAAATATCCCTCGAAATGCAATAACTAACCAACCAGGCAATCATAGCTTTAAAAAAAAAAAAGATGATGACCAATCACAGCCTCAAAGTTCTCCACAATGGAGCAGCTGTCACTAGTTTCTAGAAGGCCATCATAGAGAGAGTCAACCTAAGCGTTAGAGGGAGATTGTGCCAAAGCATAAGTGCCATTGTAGAAAAACAGTGCTTCCTAGCCTCAACCCAGATATTGCTTTGCTGACTAAATGGAGTTTTTCCAATGTTGTATATTGTCAATTTGATTTCATTGTTCTCCATCCAATTATATTCCTATGCAGAGTTGTCTTTTAGGTTATTGGAAGAAGGTTTTTATCATAAAAGCTTTTTCTTTGCAGAACACTTCTAGTCTGTCTCCTGCTTCATTTTTATAACAATGTTAATTTTCTTTCCCATTATTTTACATACATCCATAATTCCAATTTTAGTATTATATTCTTTGGGGGGGGGCATTGACAAGGGATTACTTAGAACTGCTTCCTCTGCATCTGTGGTTGGAGTATAGACTTGAATCATCATAACATTAATTGGCTTGCCGTGAACTCACTTCATTTGGACATTGTTTCAATTGTATCTAGGGTCTGGCTGATGCTTTATGGTTAATAATAATAGCTATTCCTTTTCTTTTATGATTTATTTATTTTATTTATTTATTTTGTCAAGCATGTATAAGATTACAGATAAAAGTATAAACATGATTATGAATACATGAGATGGTTATGAATAAAAGGAGACTTTAGGACAGGGACGTTAGGCACATTGGTGCGCTTATGCATGCCCCTTACAGACCTCTTAGGAATGGGGTGAGGTCAACGGTAGACAGTCTAAGGTTAAAGTTTTGGAGGTTTGGGGAAAAAACCACAGAGTCAGGTAGTGCATTCCAGGCATTGACCACTGTTGCTGAAGTTGTATTTTCTGCAATCGAGTTTGGAGCGCTTTATCTTTTGTATCTATTATGTGCTTGTGTGTTGTTGTGGTTGAAGCTGAAGTAGTCATTGACAGGTAGGACATTGTAGCAAATAATTTTATGTACTACACTTAGGTCAGACCGAAGATGGCATAGTTCTAAGTTGTCTAAACCCAAAATTTCAAGTCTGGTGGCATAAGGTATTCTGTTACAAACAGAGGAGTGGAAGACTCTTCCTGTGAAATATCTCTGGACTCTCTCAATTGTATTAATGTCCGATATGTAGTGCGGGTTTATGATATGGTACTAAGCACTAGAATAGCATACAATATAATATACCATATCTAGTATATACTTTATAGTATATGGTGCAACTAATATACATACTTATAAACATATACATACTTATACTATAACAAGTAGAAATCATCATTATGCACATTTATAAATCTACGTCTTCATTCTGATGAAGAGCTGTGGTGGCACAGTGGTTAGAATGCAGTACTTCAGGCTACTTCTCCTGACTTCTGGCAACCAGCAGTTCAGCAGTTAGATTCTCACTAACTCAAGGTTGACTCAGCCTTCCATCCTTCTGAGGTTGGTAAAATGAGGACCCAGATTGTTTGGGGGCAATATGCTGACTCTGTAAACTGCTTAGACAGAGCTGTAAAGCTATGTGAAATGATATATAAGTCTAAGTGATATTGCTATTGCTATTTACTAAAAGGAGGTAAAAAGTACCCCTCACACATATGTGCTAGTTGTTCCCGACTCTAGGGGGCGGTGCTCATCTCTGTTTCAAAGCCAAAGAGCCAGCGCTGTCCGAAGACGTCTCCGTGGTCATGTGGCCATATGACTAAGTGCCAAAGGTGCACAGAACGCTGTTACCTTCCCACCAAAGGTGGTCCCTATTTTTCTACTTGCATTTTTTATGTACTTTCGAACTGCTAGGTTGGTAGAAGCTGGGACAAGTAACAGGAACTCACCCCGTTACACGGCGCTAGGGATGTAAGGAGGTAGTACTGACCAAAACAACTGAAAAAAAATTAACAGAGGATTTATGAATAAATATAATATATGCACAGAGGGTTGGAGTGTACTCACACTTTACTAAATTTGGGGAATGTGTCATAAAGAGATAGGACTGAATGACTGACTGAAGCAAAGATCATACAGACTACAGAGATTAAAAGGATAGTTAGGAGATGGATTATAAAGAAACCCATCAATTTGCCTAAGGCCTGGAATGTGCAATGATACAGATGAAGTATTCACAGTCTGATTCATAACACATACCTAATCTCTGCATATTGTACATTATAGTAAGGATTTTCAGAAGAGTGACAGATTATCTATTGTATAATTGTCAAGGGAAGCACAATCACGTCTCTTTAAGGTATTACTTTTCAGATACTGGAGTAGATTCATGTCCTAAAAGGTATGCATAGAAAAAATAAAACCACATTAGTTTGCCCATGAGGCTGATTCTGAAAAAGGATATAGGGTAAAAAAAAATGTTATCTTATTAAGAATACACAAAGTCACACTAAAGCTTGATCTGAAGAATGAGAAATAGAAGTAGTTTGTCAAACACTAAACAAATTGCTTTAGAATGAAAGAAGGAAGAATGGAAAGCACATTTCCTTGTGTAATTGCTATCACATTTAGTCAGTGCTAGCATGAAATGCTGATCAGCATCTGATCTAAACATTCTTTTTTTCCCTCAGCATAAAGTCACTCTCTGCTGTGACAAGAAAGCAGTGAAAAATAATGATTCAGAAAAATTTTCTGAACTAGTTCAGGAAAACTAAATATATTTGTTAATAAAAATCATGAAAAGAATCCTTAAATGCAGATCTATCCTGTTAATTGTTAAATTGCTTGGCTAAATGTTAAAGAATAAATTACTTGCTTCCCAACAGTGTGCAGTTCTTTTAAAGTGGATGTAAATGGTCATTATCTAGCATTATAAGAGGCAATCGTAGCAGATTTAGTTTTCAAATTGAAGCTTTTATTAAACATGCTTTGACAACAGATATATACAAAAGTACTTTGTCTTTTCCTCTTTAGTTGTTTTGCTGGGGATTTAAAAAAAGGCAGTAATGGAAAAAACATAGGTGGACTCCAAATGTCACTCAGAGTAGACTACTTCATACATAAAGATTGTTACAAGATAAAAATTTGAGTTGTTGAAAGTTGAGAATTGGGTAGCATACAAGTTTAACAAATTTATTACTAATATGAAAGCATCTTTTTGCAACAACTTAATGGCCCTTTAAGGAACTTTAATCCGTAAAATGTTGGACTTGAGAAGTCCTAAATTCAAGATTTTGCTGGACATCATAGTTATTCAAATTATTTCATTACATAAACTCAAAGGACAGACTGGATGGACCACTAGGTCTTTTTGTCCCATCAATTTTCTGTGTTTTTATGTTTCTAAATGTCAGGCCTCCCCCCCCCAAAAAACCATGAATGACATGTGGAGTTATTTCCTAGTAGTTATTTATTTTTGTTCACTATTAGCATAATCTTGCCAGACCAAAGCATCTATCTGCATAACTATTAGATATACTTTGTGAATGGTTAGGAACTGTCCATTTTCACCCTTTTCCTGCCCACCAGATATTTGAAGCTTTGCTGTCTCTTTGCCATCCGGGAAACAGCCCCTCTCTCCTATTATTCTGTACTATTATTCTGTACCTATTATTCCATAATTACTTCTCTTCAGTGATTTCCCCCTGTCCCTCTCAATATTATTATGATGGGAATAAAATTACATGGAGCTTCCAGGTGTGCAACCTTGGGCTCCTGAAGAAAAGGCAAAATTTACATTCTGTGTAGAACTAGACAATCATAAAAATGCTATGCATTCCTTCTAACCTTTCCGAATTGCTTCACATTCACTATTTCACATACTTTTTCATATTTAGTATTTTGTATTTCTGTGAAGTCAAATTATAATTCTACACAACAGGTATATATATTTAAGCATAAACAGCCAACAGTTAAGAAAATAGGGGGTGGGACTATTAATTTTTATTTTGTAGATCTTTGTGTCATTATGAACTAATGATTATAAACTGAAAATGAGACTAAGTATACAGGCAGGAGCAGAAAATTACATTGGGAGCCAAATCTGGTATATTGAAAAATTCTAGGAATCCCAAACGAGTGCAAAAAGATATGCCTAATTTCTCTAGTACCAAAGCTCACTTAGCACAAAATAAATAAATAAAAACACGTTTGTGAATCTCCCCAACAATAAGTCTTTGCTAATGTTTAGATGGAGAATTCAAGAAGCCAAAACTGATCCAGTTCTAAAGAAACCAGGCAATTGAAGAGACAAGGCCCAAAGGCCTTATGTTTGCTTGTAAATGGGTCTCTTCATGAGTTTTTTTTTTAAAGTCTGTAGAATTAAATACCAATTTAAAGGAGAATTAATTCTTCATGGTGGGACAGCATAGAATAGGGTACCTTTTCTGATTATATGGCTTCCTAAACCATAGCAGCAAATGCCAGAAAATAAGCCTTTTACATGGCTTGATATCTTGCCTCTATTTGAAATGAGTATTTGGTTTTGGCTTGATTTCTGGCCTTGGTGTCCGGCTATTATTGAAGCAGAATATTGATCAGGTTTATGTAGTTGCAGAAATATTTATCACCTAGACCGATCTGTAGATCCAGAGATTTTATTTGAGCATAGGAAAGTAAATAAGGATGTCCCTAAAGGTACAATATTGGCTGTGTATAAGTACATAGTTATTATATGCCAGTAAAGAAATATAGAAAACTCTAATTGCTCCCACCTGATGATTCTCCAGATTTTGGTGGCCTAGCTCTATTTCATTCAAAATATCCCTACTTCCCCAAAGGAGGAAACAGTCTAATTCCTCTGTGGTCTTTAGCTATAACTCTCTCAGTATTCTGGTGGTTCTTTAGTTGTCTGGTTTTTAAGAGACATTTTCCCATAAAAGGGCCTTTAGATCAAATGCCTCCTGCCAAGCAAGTTATTAACACATTATATCAAGTTTCTTCAATATGTCCCATTGCTCATAGGGAGGTCTATATTTTCTGTGGCCATATCTCTAGAACCAGGTGTCTTTCTAACATTTGTTTTTCCTTCCTCTGGGGATTATACATTCATACTCCTCTATTCCTTCCTTGCATTTTACATAATGCAAGGTAATCCTTCCATCTTTTGCAGACATTGACTCACTGACTGCAGTGCTATCCCACAATACCTGTGTATATTCTGTAATCACATTAAGTGGGAAAAGCTTGTGGGAAGCATTGTGTTGATTCTTTACATAATCAACACTCTTCCCACACTGAACTGCTGGGATGAAGTGTAATTTCATGTGAAGGGAGGGCAGGAAAGAACCTCTTGGCAGCTGCAAGTATGTGTGAACAAACCCACTCAAATCTGATGTCACCACATGAGCAGCAATTCCTGTGATTTAATACATATTTAGACAGCCATCTTTTCAAAGCCATATGCTATGGAAGAAAAAAACATGATTGTATTAAAAACAGGCAAATTGGTGCAGCCACAAAACTTTAACTCAGATAAAAAGGCATGATTTCCATGGCCTATATTCATGAGCAAACAATTCTACAACTATTAAAAAACAAAGAATTTTTAAATGTCTTCTTCCATATAATTTTCATCTGCAAACTTCTTTCTTATTCAAACTGGACATGTGAAAGTTAATTGGGTGTAGATGTAAGGACACATAAATATTGATACAATACTCCTACACACCTGAATCCAACTTTATAAATGAAGTGCAGTAGAGATACGATGATATTAGAGATGGGATTTGTTAAGCACGATCTTTTGTCCCAATACAATTTTAATCTCCACATGTACAAACTGACCTCCTATAGAGAGCTACAATTTAAAATATGTTCTAGTTTGATTTTTGGAACAGAATGCAATTGGGTCTTGAAAATGGTCCGGCTCAAATTCTTTCTGTTCGTATTGATCCGAACAATATCTAATGGCTGGGCTCACACACCATTTTTAAATCCAGCCATTGACAACTTTAAACTGCAATTTTGGCTTAGCATGACATGTAAACCAGACAATTGCTGTCTATTCAATCAATCATGATAATACAAGCCATAGCTTAGAATAATGTGTAAACATCACTTGGTGTCTAGAATGCTAAGTGAGCAACAGAGAAAACACTGCATTTTGCTGTTCTCCAGTTCAGCTGAGGAAAGAAGCTACAAAATATTTTGTAAGTCAATTAACCCATTGTAGCCTATCAAGGGCAGATCAAGGACAGATGATCTTTATAACATTCCCAAGTAATGTTGCCAAAGCAGTCGAGGGCCCCAGTTAAAATGAGCAGGATGATCCTCAAACATGGTCTGCCACATGTTGATGTAAATAACATAATGCATAACAATCTAAAGAACCATTAGTTAACACTATTAATGGAGTTTGAGAAATTCTTATATTTAAATATATAAGAACAACCCTGACGGATTAGGGCAAATCCATCTTTTACAATGTTTCGTTTCTTATGGTTCCCATCTAATCTCTAATGGATTTTACAAGCAGGAAATGATAACTACCCTTTGTCTTCCATGATCACTTCCTAAGTACCACATTTTTTGGAGTATAAAACACACCAGAGTATAAGAAGCACCTTAGTTTTTGGGGAGGAAAATGGGGGAAAAAATTCTGCCTACCAGGTATTCATCTGGCTAGTCCTTAGCCTGATCAGCTTCAGCACATTAGTTCGCTCGCTGGTTTTGAGGTTGGAGCTGGTTGGGGATAAAAAACAGCTTCTAAAGCACAGCTGATCCTCAGAGGGAGCAGCAATTAGAAAAGCAGGCAAATCACGGAAGATCGATCCCTTTGGGGCTGAAAAACAGCTTCAAAAGCACAGCTGATCCTCGGAGGGAGATTCAGTGACTAAAGCAGGCAAAGCACGGAAGGGGTAACAGAAGGCAGCAGCTGTTCCGGCTAGCCATTTTGGGCATCGTGCGCAGGGTTACATTTAGAGTATAAGACGCTCCCAAATTTTCAGCCTCTTTTAGGAGGGAAAAAAGTGAATTTTATACTCCGAAAAATATGGTACTACTTGAAAGCATTATGCTCTTGGTCTAGAAGTCACATTGACTTCTCAAAACTAATACCCCTTAATGCAGAGATGCCAAATTCACCTTGTCACGGCAGTGTCATGTGACATATCAGGACTTTTTTCCCCTTCGCTAAACCATGCATAGGCATGGCCAGTGCATATTGTATCTGGCCATTGGGCCGGGAGTTTGATAACCCTGCCTTAATGGATGTATTCCCCATTAATCTTTTTCAATCCCCCTTTAAATCTACACAAGCTAATGGCCATAATGAATTGCACAAGATAGTTTAAACATATCTATCTGTGCATCTTTTTGGATTGGATTGGATTGGAAAACAGATTAGCCTTTTCTTGGAAAGGAGAAATGATACTATTAATTTCTAAGCAAAATTAGAATTGCCACACATTTGCCTAGCAGTGATTTATTGCACAGTAAAAAAAAACAACAACATACAATCTTGAAATAAATAGATGGTTCTGAAAACTAGTCTGGGGAGATGAGGAGAGGAAAGACAGAGTATCAGTGTAACATAGAGAGGAGATGCATAGCCTTATTTTCTAATAAGAATAATGTCCAAATTAGAAATCCCAAGCATATCGACCAGGGTTATTATTCTATTTTGCTTTGTTTTATTTTATTTTATTACCTCCTCAAGTGTTTCAACAACATTATAATGAGTATATTTTAAAATAACAAAGACAAAAGAGTAATACCAGTAAAACAATGGAAGCTCATGTCAAAGCACAACCGAGTAATTACAATGCCTGCCTACATAGGTCAATCAGAAGTAAGTCAATATCCAAAGCAGGAATACAAAACAATTTGCCCCACATATCAACATTCAAGGCTTTCTAAAGGATAGAGCTATCTGGATGGGATACTATTGCAGAAGAAAGGAATAGCTGCAGAGAAAGATGACATTGCTTTAGAGAAGAAAGCTGGTTCCTGGCCATGGCTGCTATAATGACCTCTTGCTAAGTGAACAAGACAATCAGTCCAAAAAGACATTCAAATTACACCCAAATTCTACTTGGGAAAATATAATCCCATAAAGAATTAAAGTTGGAATATCTCTGCAAACTATCCTATTTCCCCAAAAATAAGACCTATCCCAAAATTAAGTCATAGCATGTTTTACGTATGTGCCTGATATAAGCCCTAACCCCACAAAATAAGCCCTACTTAAGAACTTGCGTAGCCAGCCAGCCACCCATCCTATCTGGTTGCTTGCAGTGCCACGGCCACAAGGTGAGGTGGGGGGGGGGTGGAGCTGCCCCACACACTCTGCACTGGCTTACCTTAGCATCCATGCCCTGCCTCACATAGCAGCACCAGCAGTCCTTTGCAGCAGGAGCCCATGTAGCCATCAGCCCACTTCTTCTGCTTGCTCGTGGGCACAACAGAGAAGGAGGCTGAGTGGTGTATTGGTGCTGTGGCCGTGAGTCAGATGTTGGGACATGGATGGCCTGGATGTGAGGGCCCTAAGGTAAGCCAGTGTGGAGTGCATGGGCAGCTCCGCCCCTCCACCTTGCCTTGTGGTTGTGGCACCGGCACATTGCTCAGCCTCCTGCTCCATTGCGGCCATGAGCAAGTAGACGTGAACCTCCCATACATAGGGGGGGAAAATAGGACATCCCCAAAAATAAGCCCTAATGCTTATTTTTGGGGCCCAAAAGAAAACAATACCCTGTCTTATTTTTGGGGAAACACAGTAATTCTTTGAATCCATGGTTCTTTGAATCCACATCCTCTAAGTCTTGCTAGCATTGAGCCTGAGTCTTACATTTTTACACTAGACCCTAATAGCCTCTGGGCATTGGGGCAGATCTTCAACAAAAATCACAATTCTGCTCAAGGTCAAGATTGATGGAAAATGGAAAGAATCAAGAGCTCTTGAACATGTATGAGTTTATGGTTGACAAGTCTCTACATTTTTGTCCTGAAATTCTTTTCTTTCTTCTCATTGCAACTATGAATCTGTTGGTCCATTTTTGTAGGATTGATTTATGTTTAAAGTAAACAGCACTTAAAAACTTTCCCTTAATAAAATACCATTTGCTGTATTTAGAAAGTTCATTATGTAAACTTCACAAGTGTGTATTTATTTAACAGTATTATAACATGGCCTTTTGATTTATTATTCTGCTTGCAGTGCTTAATTTGCCTTTAGAAGTTTCAATAAGCCTTTAGAGCAATTTCTGCTGTGGCGCCCACCCACTGGAATATCATCCCCTCAGAGATCAGACCTGACCTGACCCTGTTGGCCTTTCAAAGGCATTAAATACCTGTTTTTGCCATCAAGATTGGATGAATCTTGGTTGTTCTTTTTTTTTTTTAAGTTTTTATTGGTTAAAAATATACAATATTATAGTTTACAATATGTTGAATTTTCAATATCTTTATATAAAGATATTTCAATTATTATTTTCTTTTTTTAAGTTCTCACACAACAGACATTATTATCTTAAGTCAAAACAAACAACCAGGTTATAGAAAAATTATATAAACAAAGAAATATTATACAAAATACGATAAAAGAAGAGAGAAAAAGAAAAATGTCAATTAAAAAAAACATTAAACAATAGATTCCCCTCCTTTCTTCATTTCCTGGTTCTGGCTCTTAAAACCATGGTCTGGCCTCCCCCCTCCTCCCGGGCCGCCACAGCTCCGTCCGCCCCCGCTCCTTGATCATCTAATACTTCCCCCTCTTCGGCTCCTGTATCTTCTCCACCTAGGAAGGATTTATGTTGGTCAAAAAAAGCCTTAGCTTCCGTTACATTATTAATTTTCTTCTTACTGTCCTCCCAAAAAATCATCAAGCCCTCCGGAATCAACCACCTAAAACCTACTCCCTTAAGGTACAGCTTATTTGATAAAAAATAATATTTTCTTCTTGATTCTCGTACCTGTCTGGGAATCTGCTTCAGGATGGTGACCTCCTTGCCCCTGTACACCAGCGCCCCCAGTCTTTGTTTTCTCAGTATCTCATCTCTCAGTTCCCTTCTCACAAATTTAATATGAACCTCTCTTGGTAAATTATGTAAAATTGCAAATTGTGAGTTTACTCTATACACCGAATCCACATCCCTTCCAATAGACTCCAAATCTCTTTCTAAAAATTCACCCAACATTTTAACCATCACTTCTCTCAAATTTTCCTGGTCAAATTGTTCCACGTTTTGGAACCTGAGAAAATAAGACATCTTATCCAATTGTAAAGTTAACATTGCATTTCCTCTCCCATCTTCCACCTTCTGGAGTGCCCATACCTCCCCCTCCAGACCCCCCATCTTCTTCTTGTTTTGCTCTGCCAGCTGTTGAACATCATTTAAATCTTTTTTCATAAGTGTCATTTCAGATTTAATTTCAGATAATCCTTTTTGCACATCATCCAACTTGTCCAACTTCTGATCCAATTTCGCCAGTCTTTCCAAAATTTTTTCCATATCAGCTGCTGCTGATTTATGACCCTTAGCCATCTTACATCAATAGAAGATGAGAAATCAAAGGGCAAACCTCCAGAGAAGAAAGAGGGATTGACAGTCAGAGTAGTTTTTCAAATATCCACCAGTGGGCGCTCACAGGAGCAACGAGTCCGAAGTATAGAGTAGGTCAAACAGGAAGCCAGAGGAGAATGTTGTCTTCAATCATAAATAAAGAAGCAGGAAGTCAGACTACCGCCATAGCTCACCGGGAAGAGAGGCCACCAGACCTCTCCAACAAACTCTGCCACAGCCATCCTCCAAGGAAAAGTCAGCAAAGTAAGGGGTTTCACTCCATCTCCTTCCCCCTAGTTCTCTGCCATGGCACCTTTCCAGCTACAAGGGGGGGGGACTCCAACCCCCCCTCGCCTCCAGGATGCCTGCTCCACTCTCCAGTCGGTCAGTTCAGTCCGTTGTGCCTTCTTAACTAGCACCGGTCCCCTTAGGCGCTGTGGCGCCTCCGCGGCCTCGAAAAAAGCCGCCGATCGCCTCCCACCCCCTCTGGAGCCTCGGGCGTGCCAGCATCGGCCTCCCGGCCCCTGGAAGTGAGGCAGGGGACCCCTGGCGAGCCGCCCTCAAATGGCAAACACCCCAATAATGGGGCGTTTGGCCCAAAGGGCCTCCAGATGGGGGGGATCGGACTCTGGGGCCAGAGCTAGCCCGATCAGAGTCCGTCGCCCGCGGAACCGGAAGCGGAAGTCCGAATCTTGGTTGTTCTGATTGTGATATAATATGAATGTTCTTGGCTACTATTTTATGCTATTTTTATTATTTACAATTTTGGTTGCTGTTTTCATTCTGTTTTAATTGTTAGCTTACAATTTGCTTGTTAGTTATGCATGATGTGAAATCAATAGTACACCAAGTACTGCAGTTACTATTGGAAGTTCAGAGGTAGGAATAGTTCAGGTACTTTTGAATATCTAGCTTAGGTGAACCACAAGTTCACTCGCTGCTAAGATCCCCAAAATAAAGTCTCTTATCCCCAATAAACCATAATGGGCATGTCATATGCACTTGAACCTGACACTTGGAAAGGCCAACCTCTTGCCCACTTGACAACCTAGTGCTCACAAGATGTGTTAAGAGTTTCATCAGTCTGAATCATCATAAACAACAGCTTGTGCATTCTGCTTCTAAACATTTGAAGTGTACCCATTTCTCCCTAAAATACGAAGGCAAAGACAAGGTAGATTCACTATTATGTACAGCTGTAGCAGCTGTCAAATAATAGCACTTCATTGACTCAGCACACCTTGGGAGAATTACAAAAGTGAAAATTGGATAAAGAACTGGCAGTAAGGAAGGTTATTATGTGCAACTTGAAGCTGAGGAGTCAATGAGACTATAAACACAATATATTGAAAATTTTGACTTTGACTGGATCCAAGAGAAGAAAAACACTATTGTGGTACTGCAAGATAAAGAAAAAAACACAGATTGGGAAATATGCTCATGTTTTCTCTAACTGAATGTATGTAAAACCTGTACACCTTTGACGATTAAATGAAAAGCTCCAATTTAGTTTAATTATCTTCAGTAAGGTTGCTGCAAATCGCTGCATGCCTATATATACCAGAGTATAAGCCTTCAAAATTTGCTTTGAAGACAATCTTCTACTATAAGCATCTACTTGTACCATTTCAAATACTTTCTATTTTATTCCAGATAAGGAACTGTTCTATCTTTGGCAACTTTAATCTTTTCTTGCCTTTCTGCTTTTATCTAAACCTAATAATGCCCTGTAGTTATAGCATTTAGCACTCCCCCTTCCTTAGTTCCATGACTTTGTCAATGACATAAAATTATATTTATTTTCTTTCAACATAAACTGTGGCTCAAATTAATTATTGGCTAAAAATGATCCTTTTGTATTCAAAAACTTTTTCAGCATCTGAGGGATGTAGGTGAGCAGATGGTACAAAAATCTGGTTTTTCCTTTCCCCCATCATTTCACAGGAAAATAACAAGTTTCCTACCTAGCAACATTTATTGTCTATTGTTTGTTAAGACATTTGATAGGAGCAGGATTTATATACATAAAAAATCAATATGACAAGTTGAGGCAGCTGTTGGCATTCCAAATTTAAAAACATACAGAGTTTTCAAACCATTCCTAAACTAAGTTCCAATGCCAGAAAACTAAACACAGCTCATTCTGAGGGTTTTACTTTGCCCATGTGGTGGAGGGGACAGTTTTGCTTGAATTGGTGGATACAACTTCTCTGGACATCTGTCTCAATATTTGACTTCTGCCTGACAAAGTTTACATTTGTCACCTGATGCTTACAATCCAGTTTCAGACTGCTAGTTTAACGCTTTTAGCAACTACAGTGAATGTTTCTTCTGTGATATCCCAAAATAAAATCTAAATATATCAGCTACTTCTTGGAGCTTCCACTGTTTGCATTGGATTTATGTTTCACTTATAAATTCCTTACATTCTTTAGAAGCTGTGGGTGATGAGATTTGCTATAACTCTTTTCCTTGCATCCTGAATTCTGTGATTTTTCCACCTCTGACCTCTGAGGGTTTGTACGAGATTTGTGGTCTTAGAACTCCTTGATGTATCCATTTGGAAAAAAAGTATCCTCCTTTTTTCCCCTACTCTTTCGGAAAAGCAGAATAAAGGGACTTCAATTGTGCCTCTAAAGCCTACATTTTAGCCAGAAATATTCCTTCGATAGTCTGCCTTTTTTTTTTCTACAAAAATTTTGACAATTTTGTTTCAAAAGTGAGCAAAGTGAGAGTCACATTTTTGTATAAAATGAGTCAGATAATAGTAAGCCACTCAATTCTGCAAAACTACCCCCCCCAACCCCATATTCTTACCTATTTATATTTGTCATAATAGATCCTACTTCCAAACCTAACATTTTTCAAAGTTTTCTTATTTTATATTTCCTACTCATTGGGAACTGATTCTCACAAAATTATGTGTTCAGGAATCCATTTTGCTATAAACCCAGAGTTCCACTAGATACATTTAACTGAATTGGATAGGTTTTATGCATTTTTATTTCTTGACAATATTGTTTCAAACTACATCAGGAAAGAGGTTGGATGTTTCTTTTAGGGGGGGAAATGATGCATTAGACATAGGCCACTGTGAAGCCCATTATCATTGCTGCTAGATTTTCAGTAGATGAATCATCAGAAATTAAAACGAGGTACCTCCAGGAGCAAAGCCACACGAGGAAATATATCCTGGGGGAATCAGAACCTCAGCTTTTCAGTATTTGACACATCAAATGCAATCCTCTGAAGCAGTTCACAAATGAATTGCCATAGTGGAAACAGTTTTCCTGCTAAAAATAGTGGGCAACATAATATGTTTTCAATCTCATCGCATTTCTTCTTGTTTCTTTGCCACATTGCTACATTGCTAAGCTGGTAGGTGATGGCAAGACTAGTGGAAAAAGTGATCACAGAACAGGCTTTGCAAGCAGCAAACTGCACTCAGTTCTTGGTTCCAGGAAGTTCACAGGATTGAGCCAAACAGTCTAGCTGGCAGCCACGATAATGTGCTCAAAGCTCTATCTGGGTTTATGTGTACACAGAATAGTTTGGGCCATACCCTGTGTACTGTCCCTATTTGACTCAAGTTTACAAAGGAAGAGTAACAAGGGGTGGTTCATTTTTGCCAGTGGTTCTTTTCTGCTTATTGTGACCACGTTACTGTGAGAAGAATACTTGACCACTGAATACTTTTGAGCATATGATAGTAGGTTTTAAAAAAAAAACATTCCACATATATGTCCCATTCAGGGTCACACCAGATTGATTCAGGTAACAGAGTTCAGCACATCATATTTGTTCAGGGATTTGCAACCTTAAACACTCAAAGAGCCATTTGGACCTGTTTCCCACAGAAAAGAAAACACTGGGAGCCACAAAACCCTTCCCATGCCTGACTATTTCATGAGCGGCCACAAAACTAGCATATGTAGTTGAATTAAATGTTCTGTTTTCTTCTGAAACTTTTCTTGGATTTATCCATGGTTGGCCTACCAGGGGTTGAAAAGCTCAATAAATTGTGTGCCGGCGGGTGTCACACATTGGCAGTTTGTGACACTTATTTTGAGTGACAGGGAGCTGCAGCAGAGGGTGAAAGAGCCACATGCGGCTCCAGAGCCGCAGGTTGCTGACCCCTGTGTTAGTTGAAACTAAATAAATAAATACATAAATAACATTTAGTCAAACATTTCTTTGTTCCTTAAAACAAAGCATAAATTCTACACATGAGAGTACCATTCCTTTAATGTTTATTTTTCTGCCTAGGTTTTTTATTTGGATCAGCTCTGTTGCTGCAGGATCCAACCTTGTTGCCTAAAATGGGTGATTTGTTTAACAGAAAAGAAAACACTGTATTTTTCTGCAGGAAGAAACAAAAAGCAAATGCAAACACCTGTACACTTCTCAGGTGTGCCAATAAAATCTGTTTATGTATTATTAATTTACGTCCTACAAACTGGTTTGAACCTGGCTGATGTCCCAATCCATGAAATTACCACAATATTTTTTTCTTAAAGTATATCTTACCATTAAAAAAAAAACTTAAAATGTCCCCAAACTTTATTTCTTTATTCTAATAAAACTCTATCACAACAAATGCTTAATTTGATAACATTGCTGTCCCTTTTTAAAGGAAATTAAAAGAATTCATCAATAATATTGATTCATTCAAATTCAGCAGTGCAATAATAGAATGGAGAAGACTGCAGCATACCTATTTTACTCAGTTATTAAAATTAATTGGAAAACATTTTGGCTCATTGTCCATTAAAATGGCACAGGTAGAAGTGGTGACAGCAAAGTTTACCCCGTTTAGTATTTTCAAAATATGCTGTGGTGGGATTCAGCTAGTTCACACCACTTCAGGAGAACCGGTTGTTAAGTTTCTGAGCAGTTTGGTGAACTGGTTGTTGGAAGAAATCATTAGGGCAGAGAACTGGTTGTTAAATTATTTGAATCCCACCACTGAAAATATTTTGCTATGAACATTTCAACATAAAACAAAATAGCAGCTGCTATATGAAAGTGAACGCTGATCAGAAATTTGATAGAACTAATATAGAATAGTCTTAATACATATTAGTACCTTTTAAGTAGTTCTACAGGGCACTGAGATTTTATTGCCATTATTATTGCTGCTGTTGTAGTAGTTTTTGTTGTTCTTTTGTACACATAAGCACATAAGCTGGCATATTTTGGGGACTCTTTTGCCACCATTTTTTTTATTACAACAGGTTTAAGTAATCAGCAGCTATATTGCTCTGGAAAGTATCTGTTTGCCCACAGAGACAAGCCAAAAATGACAGCTGTTTGAACTGACCAAAAGAAAGATTTATTTTTTCCTGCCAAGTATGATTTCTTTCACAATAAGCTCTTGTGTGCTAGTCAGACTGAGTAATATATTTTCTCCACATTTGGAGTACAACAACAGTACTATTAATTCTTTAGATTGAATAAAGTAAACTGATATATTTTGTTGAATTCATGCCCAAGGTTTCCCTAATAAAGTGGAATGAAACAGCTGCTCAAACTGGTAGTTACAGACATCAGGATTTGTTGTGGGTGGACATGAAAATTAGCGAAGCAAGGATTGGAATGGTCTTTATGAGCTAGAACTGGTTAACTACTGCTCAGGACTCTCCATCAGTTTTGAAGTACGAACCAATAGCTTGAATATCATATATTTTTTCCTCACATACATATTGTCATTCTCTCTATGGATGAAAAGATTCAAGGCTATTTACTGATGTGTGTTTCTCTCCCTTACAATTTAGTGTCCTCTGAGACTTGTGAAGGACTTGTGTGAGGATTTGTGAAGGCAAAGAGCTAAAAAAAAAATACAGAAGTCACAGAGTATGGATGAAGAGAGAAAGAAAACTAAGTTGGAGAGATGAAATAGAAGCAATTGACCAGCTTCTCAAGAAACTGACTCTTGTGGTCAGTTAGTTGAGAGGGAGTAAGAGCCATTGCAATTGAAGTCACACTTCCAATAGATAGTAAATCTTGCTTAAATCTTATTATTTATTTATTTATTTATTTATTTATCAACAAGTACAAGGAAACAAGTAACAGTATAGACATAGACATGGACACATGAAAAAAATTGGCACAAATAAAAGGATATAAATAGGCAAAACATAGCCATAAACACATAGAATGATTACATATAAATGGGGACAGTAGGACAGGGACAGTAGTCATGTCCTTTGCACTTATGCATACCCCCTTAGGGACCTCTTAAGAAATATGAATGGTCCATGGTAGACAGTTTAAAGTAAAAGGTATGGGGATTAGTGAGGCTAACAACAGGATCAGGTAGAGTGTTCCAGACATTTACTACTCTGTTCCAGAAGTCATATTTCCTACAATCAAGATTAGAGCGAATTACATTGAGTTTGAATCTATTGATAGCCCTTGTGTTACTATGGTTGAAATTAAAGTATTCATTTACAGATAGGATGTTTTGGTAAATAATCTTATGAACTAAGCATAGGTCAGAACATAGACGGCGTAGTTTGAAGCTATCTAGACCTAAAATTTCAAGCCTGGTGGTATAGGGAATTTTATTTCGAGCAGAAGATTTGAGTACTATTCTAGTAAGTTATCTCTGGACCCTCTCTAATGTATTTGATGTCTGAAATACAGTGAGGGTCCAGGCAGGTGAGCAGTATTCAAGTATAGGTCTGGCAAAGGTTTTATATGCCTTAGTGTGAAGTATAGCATTACCACAGAGAAAACTTCGTAAAATAAGATTGACAACTCTTAATGCCTTTTTTGCAATGATGTTACAGTGAGCTCTGGGACTTAGATCTTTTGAAGTGAGTACTCCTAGGTCCTTGACAGAGTGTGGGCCAAATTTTAGTTAGTCCATCATCTTTCTCAGATAATATCTTACCCACTTTCAGATGTCTAGAAAGTAAGAACCAGCCAGGTTCATTGAGATAACTAATATTTTGTCTTCTGGCAATGGTATTCAGTAGTGAATGAATGAATAGATGAATAGATGGATGGATGGATGGATGGATGAATGAATGAATGAATGAATGAATGAATGAATATTCCAAAGTTGCTTTTTTCAAGAAGCAACCGGACTTTCTGGTTTTTCTTTGAGCTGAGAACTGAAGAAGCTTCTTGGATGAGAAGTGAAATGTCTTCAGAGAAAAATCAGAAAGTCCAGTTGCCTCTTGAAAAAAGCACCTTTGGGACAACCATGACCTGGATGATGGAAAATCTCCATAGATGAATGAATACTTTATTCAGCTGATTAGACACACAAGGAATTTGACTTAAAACATGATCTGCTCTCAACACGATTCCAAAAACTAAATAAAAACAATCCAGTTAAACAAATGAAACAAAAACATTATACTTTTTCATTTATATATTGAGGAAAATGATGACATATTTGCAGTGCAATCATGTTGTATGGGGGAAGAATTTGAGAAATGATAAATCCTTGATGTTTGTCCCAAAAGATTCAGTGACAGAACAAATAACCAAATGAAGGAACATCCAACATTCAACCAAATTTATAATTACAGACTAAATAGCATCTAGTAAGCATGCTGAAATATTTAACATTTAACATTTAATCATGTGTCATCTCTTATCCAAAAATGAAGATATTACCCACAACAACCCAACCAATATTTTAGCTGTAGTATTACACAGTAATATATGCAAACATGACTCAACATAACCATGAATTTTTTTCCTGAACAACAAAAGATTACATGGACTATGTATATCCAAAACCAAAGGTATGCATTCCTATTCTCCAAATTTTCATTAGAAATGAAATCTGAAAATATACAAATAATATAAAGCATATTGTATATCTGTAATACAGAGGCAATCCACAGCCAGGAACCCATTTCTACACAGAATGTCCAGAACAGAGAATGATTATTAATTAAAAAAAACACCACACACATTAGAATTGCTCTGTGTAGTCAATGTAGAACATCCTCTTTATTAATGTTTGATATTCTTTTCCAAATGGGTCCTCATAGAATTTTATAAATTTAGTCTCATTAAAAGATGATGTGATGTGACAGCTGTCTTCAATTATTTTGAAGGCCCACCACACAAAGAATGGAGTAAACTTAACATTTCTTCATGGAATATTAATAGGGTGAAAAGACAATGAAAAATATGTTTGACTTGGAGAAACATATAAACAGGAAGGAAACACTTTTTGACAGTGGAATATAATTCTTGGCAAATGATAGTCTCTTGTCATTGGAAATATTTATTTCAAGGTCTGTCAGGGGATGGTATATTTTCAAGACTTGACTTGAGCAGGAGGTTGATTATATGATCTTCAACATCCCTTCCAACTATAAAACTTTCTGAAGCGAGAAAAAAAAATCTTCCAGATGTTTCTGTAGTTATGATTTGCTTTGAGCAGCTGAAGGACTTGGGAACAAATCTGTGAGACTTTTAGGAAAAGCATGTTTCTTTTTAGCAGCTTTGTTCTTTGGAGTTTACTTCTGATGACCTGGTATCTGTCCATCCATTTTTTTTACTGTGAGAAAATTCTCCTTCTGCATCTTGCAGATTTGAAAATGGTTGTCAGTTTTCCTGTCATCCCACCCATCTGCTTGTTCATACTCCAAAACTAATCTAAATGAATGGTTAACTGACCTTATTTGTCCCCCTGAAAATGGGGAAATAGTTGCTATTAATGTGTTAAGAAACACATTTCTAAGAATTTAGTGGATAAAATAAAATAATTACATTACTGACATGGTGAATGAGTTTTCTCTCCCTGAAATAGTTTTATGCTTTTAAAAAATAGCACACACTGGCAGAATTTCTTCTTAATGGGCCATATTACTATGCTTTTTCTGTATTCCATATCCATATTAAAATACCATTCACATTTTTGACCCAATGTTATCCCCCTCCCCCGTACTTCATCCCCATATGAATCAATACAAAAGGCCAAAATTGTTGGCCCAAAGCAGATTTGTCCTGAGGCCATAATAGGAAAACATTAAAATGCCTTACAGCTGTTTTATTTTTCAACAGAATAGGAGGAATCACAGTTCTTTTAAAAGATACTAACTGGGTCAGGTTTCAGCCAGACATGTTTGAGAGTTTCATTACAATGTGATTTTAAAATATTCCCACTGTAAGAAAATATTCTACAGAATATTTTATGAATATCGATACTTTAAAATGGTGATAATTAGAATTTTAAGATCTTGCTATTGTTTGTTTACATTTAGTGAGAGGTAATTATTTGTGGACTAAATAAAATTGAAGTCATCCTTATTATAAATTTGTTTGTTGCATTTTTGTGACTTTCTTTTTAATTTTGCTATTCCATTTCACTTCACAGTCTGTTTCTGTTTCTCCCCTCCGGGAGGAGATTTTGAAGTATTACTAGATGGACTACCAGATTCTGTAACAGCTCTGTTCCCTATGCCATCCATCTAGTAAACTTGTAAAATTTGTTTTTCTTGCCATGTACATCCAAACTAGACTGTGTTGTTTCTCCGTGTCATATAATATATGTGAATATATTTATAAGTATGTATGTATGTATGTATGCATGTATTTAGTCATGCTTATGTAGTGCATATTGGAGGTGGTGACCCTTTGGGAGCTGTACGCAATGAAATTTCATTTTAATGTATGTCGATGAGTGTACATTCAAAGTGACAATAAAGATATTCTAAGTCTTTACTCCTTTACATTAGCTTGTATTTTAATGTTTTGTTCTGAAATTTAATATAGTATATTTAAAAAAACCCTAAGAACTTTATTGGCCGAGAATGTAAACAGTTGATGAAATGAATTGGTTGGCTGCTAAGGAAACAATGCCCACCCGCACAGTGATCTTATATATGGAAGTGAACTTTGTATGTTTTCCGTAACAACCCCAGAGCAATAGAAAAGCCTTTGAATCTACAAAAGAGCTTTAAAAGCCCAAAAAGCTCTTTGACACAAACTGTTTGATTCTCTGCTTCGAAGCATGTTACTTCTTTGATTTGCTTCTATAGGTTAATTTGGCTAAAGCTGTCTTCAAAGCACCCTTTGAAGCTTTGTTCGACTCTAATAGCAATGGCATTGATTGTTATTCTGTCTCATTATGTAAATTAAAAAATTATATTTTTCTTCTACAGATTGAATCAGCTCTTAGATTATCACTTATGTTTTAACATTATTTTCATGTGTAAATGTATTCACTATTGTTAGGTCGCTGAATCCAATGAAGAAAGTACTTATCTTTCGGAATAGCTGCTTCTTTCATTGGAGATTCTGAAAAATCATTATGTGAGTGTATGTTATTCTGAAACATCATTATTAACAACATTATGTGGTAGATCATTTTCTTCAAACACATTTGGTTTTTCCATAGAAGCTTCTTTTTGTTGTGACTTCAAATTTCATTAATAAATGTATTTATTTGATTTAAACAATAAATGATTTGAGGCTCTTTTAAACATTCCCAAGGGATTTTTAAAAAAACTCCTTTAGCTCTGAAAATTATCTGCCATAGATTGGCTAAAAAGCACATCCAGTTATATGTTTTAAAAAGCAGTACTTTGGTGGGTATGCTTCTAAGCATTATTAATATTTTAAAATTGTTTTATGCTATTGGCCTTTTGTTAGCTTCTTCTCTGCTTCTATAATTTCTTTCCTAATTCTAATAGAACATTCCAGTGAGCAATCAGCAGGTTCATCACGATGACATCTCTGATTAGCAAATAGATATGTTCAATGCAATAAGACTTACTGTATTTGTAAAATAATCAAAATTGCTAATGACTTCAGATTCTTAGAGCAAGTAAAATATAAAATAGACACTTAAAAAGACTGTACTATGTTTGTTCTAGCTTTAGAGTTTCATGTCCTCTTCATATCTAATCAGCTGCACTGAATCTATTTCTTAATTTAAAGAACTTCAGGAATCAAATTTGTCATTAAACTTTGCCCTCTTTGTTAGAAGCAACTGTTGGGCCAAGTTTATGTATCCTGTCAGTTGTTCATTTTTCACAACTATCAAGTAAAAGTATGAAACACTATATTCCAAAGATGAATAATTTATTATTCTTCCAAAGCAATGATGATAATCAAGGAAGCAACCTTCCTAATATGTATATAAAATGGACTTCATCATTTCAAAATAAACCAAACAGACACAAGCTGGAAGGCAACTAATGAAATTGCTTGAAATATCAGAAGTCTCCTAAACTGAAGCCCTTCTGTTTGGATGCTCGCCATATTTCATCAGATCCCACTAGTAATTATTAATACTTCTGTCATTACTCATGGAAGCTGATTTACACATCTGATTCAACAGTAGGGTAAAAATATATTTATTAACAATAATTGTAACAACAATGAAAATAGTTCCTGAATAAGCACAATCCTGGGAATTGAGTGAATGGTTCCCAAGAGAGCTCCTATTTTATTAATCAGATAGTTGACTAAAGCACAGATGTGCAGATATTTTAGTGATTAGGTTGCTACATGTCATTCAGTTCTGATAGTTAGGAACTCTAATAATATTTAAACGATCAATCTATTTAAAATGTAGTCAGCACTAAAGGTGAAGAAATTGACGTGGCTTTCTATCATTCATGGATCTCAAGTAATAAAAGATCCAAGTATAGATTCTTAAATGAAGAATTCTATTTTAAAAAGTAAAATGAGTAAATCATACTTTTTAATAGAAAAGATCAGTTTAGCGCACATGGTTAAAAGAAATAAAAAACCTTAAAAACCAAGGTGTTATAGGAATCAATGCCAGAAGTCAGAATTGTTTAGTAAAAAGTAGAAAACCATTTTTTTTCATGCTTCCTTTGAATCCTGGTCTTTTGTATAAAATTAAAATATTGAGTTTAAATTCTAGATCCAGTTCCAGCCATGAACATCTGAATTCTGGAGAATAAAATACATGGTCTGCGGATTAGTGTGGCAAAATTCTCTTTTCTATTGTTTTCCCATTTATGTACAATTTCTAAATAGGCAGACACTTATTTTTTTTCGATATCATTATCTATTAAACTTATATATTACCATTAAGTACTTTAGGTGCATAATGATGGGGTCTCCAACTTTTTTCAATTATGCAGCTAGCTGAGAACTCCACATGGCTGATAAAAAAGCCAAGGTGACGTCACAAATAAAAACAGATGGTGTTTCAATCACAATTTCATGGTTGCTAACTTGATTATTTTTACCATACTGTATGGATACTATTGATGGCCTTTGAGGGAAACATGAGGCCACATTCTACAAAGTAGTAGTACCATGGCAAATATGGCATTTGTTTCCTTTTAAATGTAAAGTTATTGAAATAAATCAAATTTAGTTAATAGAATGACTCCCCATGTATTTTATAATTTGCCCATTATATCAAATGGAATTGCAATTATGAAGAGGCTCTGAGAACAGATTCAGTCCCTAATCTGCTGAGAACTCTAACATATACACTCACACAATTCCATACCATATACAAAAAAAAAGTCAAATGTATTAAAGACAGACAAAAAAGAGAGTGTGGTGGTGGGGAACATTCTTTTGCCCTTTGATAGGTATAACTATGATGTATAGTAACAATGAGTTCATTCAATTTGCAGCTCCCACCTTCAGTCAAACTCTGAAGTGGTTGCAATGTTTCTTCTAATATGTTCTTCCTGAAATGAAAGTCAGAAAAAATGCATCAGAATGAATGTGTGTATTACAGCTTATCTTGCTGTCTTCCTTCAGAGAAAGTAAACCACTTGTACATGTCCTATCCTGATGAGATTATCGATATACAGTATTTAAGGACATGAAAAAACAATGTAGGAATTTATATTATTCCTTGTCCCAACCTGTTAATGCAAATCCATACTGCAACTCTGATGGACAACATAATTAATTTGCATTTTAGAATCTTTTGGGGAGGTGATCTAGATCCCCATTTTCAATAAGCTTATATCATCCTGAAGACCCTTGGCTATTTAACTGATGAGTATAGAATTGTATTATATCTTTATAGAACTATTATTCAAATTAATAGTTAATCAGGCTTTCCTGCACATTAGTCCTCCTGAATGTAATTCAACTACTGCATATAAATTTATAGAATTCATAGAATTTTGCTGCACCATTTTGAATGAAACAAATCATTATCATCACCATTATGGTCATTGCACTGCTTGTGATTTTCCCCCGACAATCTTTCTGAGAAATGCATGTTTTATTTTCCTCATTCCAAATCTTTTCAGTCAGCTTAATGACATGACAAGCTGTACATTACATTTGGGTAGTAAGAATTAGTTTTTATCTGCCATTTAGGAACAGTTTCTCATTATCTGTCACAGAATTGATTTTTTTTTTAAATTTATATGCCAAAAGCTGTATTAATATCACATTTTGAAATCATGCTCCATGTGAACCCCTTTCTTTTTTAACAAACCTTAAGTGCTAAGCAGTGATATGGTTTGATTTAAAATGATTGGAGAAAATCCTATTATTTAAAGGTAACTCACACAAAATATTAAATTAATTGTTTCCCAATTTCGCTCTCTAAATGGCAAAAAATGAACACCAAGCTTTATAATGAACAAGGCCTGGAAAAAATACACATATTTTTTAGTTTTTAAAATTAAAACCTATCTGAAAAGGCCTCATAACATGCTTTTCCTAGCCAGCCTTTTTACCATGTGGCTTCCCAAACCAATTTTTAAGTCAAATTGCAGTATTAAAGGCAGTTCCCATAGATTCAAAACTTACTGCTGAGGAACAAAAGATATTCAGGAAGGCACTGAAAATTATCTGTTCCATATAACTTTTGATTGTTTAGATCTTTGTTGGAAGACACAACTACATAATTTATATAATTTTAAGGTAATTTTTATAAAGTATAGAAACTTAGCAAATAAATAAACATTATTGGGAAAATAAAGAAGCAGCAGACCTGAAGTTTGGGTATGGGCCTAATAAGGGAAGAGTTTTATTGGGAAGAAAGAAGAGATTAAAGAAGGAAGGGGTTAACACTGAAGGAGAGAAAAAAAGCTTGAATAGGGGTGAGTAGACAGTGTATTTCCAGCCAATAAAAATGCTGTACGTGGAAATAAGCCGTAACCTTTTCTGGTAAACAGCATTTCCACTGGTGACAGTGGGGAGAATTGTTACCTCCTGGGGAAAAAAATCAGATGATACAATTGTGATGGGGAGAAGGACTCCATCTACATTGCTTTAAGCCAGCTTGTAACAGGATTTTGTGGGAGCTGAGAATGAATCTCACTTTAAACACTATTTAAAGTGTTTGATTCTAGTAGTGGTTTGGAAAAACTCGGAGGAAAGCCATTGTTCACAGTTATGAATAGACTTTCTTTATTCATTCAAATTCTCAGAGAAGCATTTGAGGGGATGAACAAAGCCACGCCAACAAAGCACTGGTTCTGGAGGGACGCATTCATGATGCCACTCTTACTTAAAAGAACCAAAAGGAGCTGTGGGTTTGGCAGGACCCTTGAGAAGATCAGGATCTGAAGTAAGAGGCCCCCAAAACAGCAGGGGGTAGATGTAAATGGTGAATATTTATATTATGCAGTATGTAATGGTAGAAAATGTTTTATATAATTAGCCTTAGTATCAGTTATGAATAAACAATTTATGATCTCAATCTAGAAGAACTATAAATCATATCCTTCATCATAATATTTTATCTTTTATTTGTTATAGGACAAATGAAGGTTTCATGTCTGCTGTGTTTTCCAAGCTTCTTTTACTATAGTATAATGGTAAAACACAGGCATTATCCATCAAGGTACCAAGAGATTCAGAGTAATGGAAGTAACATGCAATCATCATGAATTATGCTTGTGTGATGGCTACTTTTTATTATTGCTTTAACATTTTCAATAGGGACATTGTAATTGTGGAACCTTAGGGATACCGGGAGATTGCCAGAAATCTTTTTGGCAAATAATCCAGACGCACATTTAGAAAACAAGATGGATGATGGTGAGGTC
The DNA here is from genome assembly GCA_012654045.1 of Ptyas mucosa. NCBI lineage: Eukaryota > Metazoa > Chordata > Lepidosauria > Squamata > Colubridae > Ptyas > Ptyas mucosa. The sequence goes on along the minus strand of WNWU01000002.1, from coordinate 26,688,441 downwards.
TACTTGGCTGTCTAATAATAATGTCTCTTGTGAAGGCCCAGGAGAGCTAGATATGATTCAGGAAATATATCATATTTTATGAGCTCCCGATGTATATTATTCTTTAACTTAAGATCCCTGAAAACAGTGACACTATTTTTATGATAACGTTCATATTTCCAGTAAAACATACAATTATCCAACTGTTCCTTTTTATTTATTTATGTGGTCCATTTGAAGAAATCAGTGAAATCTAAACAAAGGCATGAAATATTTATTATTCTTTGGTCAGGTGCACTTTCTGAAATGATATAATGACCATAAAAGAAATCAATGGATTTATTTAACTGGGAAACAAATTTAAGAAATGGAGTTTAAGGCAAATATATTTATTCATTTGACCAGAAAATATGACAGAACAGAATAATAAGCATATCTTTTCCATCCTGGATACTCTCCATATGTATAGGCTTCACCTTTCAGAATTTTCAACAATAATCATGTTAGTCAAGGAATTCTAAGAACTGAAGTGTCCCAGTTTGAGAAAGACTGATACGACAAGCTAACCCTAATTAATTTTTTTCCCCTGGTGCTGGCACTATTTACCATTTTGTTCTGACAGCTGAGCTGTACTTGTCTGTCGGAACAAACTGTTTGAAAGGATATATGTTCATGTAACAGCCAATGAGATTTTCCTGAAATATATGACTAAATTCAAACCAGCCTTCCAGGAAAATCTTTTCTGGCAATTACTTCCTTGGATTGGATCAGGTTTATGTTATCTCAGCTAATATGTAAACATCCAATTTCTTTACTATAGTATTTACATTTTTCTAAAGTACAATTTGCCCAGTTTTACATTAAAACTCGAAACAAATTAAATTCTGCAACCTCTCTCATGTTAGCAGAAAATTGGGTCATATATGAATTTTATGTTGAAATAAATTTGTTCATGTGTGCACCCAATCTCTTTCATGCAAAAGTATACGTGGGCTAAGAATAGATAGTATGTTCTTTTAATCTGGAAATTGGCTAAATAACTGAACATAACTGGCTAAGTTTAACAATTGTTCTAGAAAACCATACTTTTATTATCTGGCAATACTGATATTTTTGGTATGAATTTTGTGACCATCCTTGCATTAATGGGAACTGTTCAGTATATCTAAAATTTATGATTAATGGAAAAAATCTTTCCATCTAAATTTAGATTTAATCCTTGGCATTACTAGGTTTTTGTTTAGTACATCTTTTACAAATTTTTTAAAAAGTCAGTCCCCCATTTATTTATTGCATGTCTATCCCAACACAAAACATATCTCTTGTACTTGAAATATCAAAACTCATTAAAATGAGCAGTATAGTCACATCCAGTATTCTTTCATTGGTTGTCTTGAATAAGGGTAACTTGTGCTATTTTTATTGACATGAATTATGTTAACACATTACAAGAATTAAGATGTAGGCAACAGTCCCATAAGAAACTGTCCTTTAAATAGAAAGCTGGGATATAAATGAAAGTTATCAAATACCATGACTACTAATCATAACTTTAATCACAATAAGAAAAATAATACAAATATATCTATTATGTGTATTTTTTTAAAAAATAAGAACTTGTCAAAACACAGGAGCATATTTCTTCAGAAATGGGACAGAAAACTTCAGTTTTTAAAAAATTAGTATTTGTTTAAAATATTGAATCTGGGAGAAAGGCAAATGGATCGGGGTGGGTTCTACTTATCTTTACTACCAGTTCGCAACGGGATCACGCATGCGCATGTGCTGATTGCTTCTGATGATATCAGGGTCAGTGGGTGGAGCATCCCGCTGGTTTTACTACCGGTTCTATAGAACCGGTCCGAACTGGGGGCAACCCACCACTGAAATGGATGTATTAATGTAATCAGGCAAAACCCCTGCTTCTTAAATATTAAGGTTTCAATTTTTTTTATTCTATACTAAATTAGAATTATCGCTGCATTTTGACAGAATGTCAGTCTTTAATAGCTAAATGTCAAGCATGTATCATATGAGCGTCTCATGTTGGAGAGAATTGCATCCGCTGAATTTCCCCATCAATGAAGGTCAATTATCCCTTTTTGTTCATTTTAATAGCTTGCACAATCCATAGACATTATGGAAAGAAATTGGGCTTTTTAGTAATCTAACTGTGGTATTAAATCATAACAAAAGACAAAACAAGGTAACTAATAACTTGGGGAAAATACTAAGGAAGCAATTATAAATATATTTGGAAATACCTCATTGAATGCAAATGGCTCTTATTTCTGTGTAAACAAGTAATTCTTAGAAATAATTTCTCAATAGAATGTTTTCATTCAAATACAAGCTATAAAGTTATAGAAAGTTTCTGCATATGACCAGCATAACAAACAAACAATCTAGAAGCTTGATAATAATTCTGCTAACTATTTTATTATTGATTGAATATCCACCTTCTATTGAATTTCAATACTTCTAAAAGAAGAAATAACATTAATAATCAAGCCAGCTTCACAGTTAGAAATGAAGTGGATATTTTCACAGTAATTCACTAGAAAACCTTTGAACTTTTTTCATTATAAAAATGTGATGATGTCAGTAAAATATATATCCCAGCTGGGGTTTGCAGTGTGAAATTCTTTCTTTTCTATTTCTTTAAATTTTTGGATTAATCACCTTTGCAATATATAAATGGATGGAAGAAGTTGTTAATTTATTGAATTAAAATCTTTAGGGACAAATGTTTTATCAAACTATGTTTTTCCTAAATAAATCTGTGTGAACCAACCCCTCTTTCATCTATATCTGTTTTTATCCACTTGAGAAGAAGGCCAACATATTTGCCATCTATTGGCAGAATTTGCTTAAGCAACCTGTTATTTCATTGGTTTTGTTTAGCTCTCATTGCGGGAATTTAAATCTCTTGTTTAACTAAGCTGCTCCAGCTCTTTAAAAACTGAAATGAAAGTTGAACTATAATAATTTTCAAATTATATGGTTGACAGTTTCTGCTTCTGCTGGATTTATGACTGCTTTCACATTTAGTGAACTGTATTTGATCAGGCTGTATTTCACTCAGAATCTCTCTTTAAGTGCCTAATTGAAATTGCTCTACCAAATCTGTTCATTTAGCCATACTTTCACTTAAATATATCCATATCTAAGCATTTCAAAGGCACCTTATTGTGACATGATTAGTTAGCAGTGGTTATAAAATGCATTTTCCCTCTTCTAAAAAAATTCTGAAACTTTGGCACCATCAATGATATAGTTATCATAATCCAGAAGATTCTTGGATATAGAAACTTGTTATTGCAATATATATGGAGCTTCATGTTGTTGTGTTAATATATTTAGAGGCACAAATGTCACACAGAGAAATGGACCAAACTGCCCTCTTCCATTTATAGAATGGCAGGTGTCTGATAAAGCACTCAACAAGAATGTTTTCCATCTGTCTGCTCATCAACAACTCCTGCCATCCTTTTCCAATGGCAATGCCATCAAATATCTGAGGTTTTAAAGCAGCAATGTGAATTCATATTATCCACAAGAATTTTGTAAGCCTATTTATACATATTAGGCTCTCCATGTTTCTTAATTTAGTCACACTGGAGCAATGATGCCAACTTCCAGATGTATTGCTCTACTCTTCTGAATATATGGAATGCCTTCATTTTTTCCACTTTTTTTTTTTGACAACAAATGTGAAAAAAGATAAATGAATATTTCTTAACTTTATTTTGAAGGAAATTATAATGAAGGCTCTGGGCAGGATTTATATATATATATAAGTGGTAAAGAGAAAAACCTTACAAATGCAAATCTTACATTTATATGGTTTTCCCCCCAATCACACTTATATAATTCAGGCATGGAGAAAAAAAACATATGCAGCATTATAAGTAAGTAATGTTCTTTTCCTTTTTATTTTCTTTCCTCTTTCTATAGCTAACTGATAATGCAGCAATAGCATGCCAAATATACATCATACATATGAGTACATGAATAGCCACAGATATGAGCCGCACCTGAATATCATTTATCTTATGATGGAATTCAGTACCTGTTTTATTTAACTTTTTAATGTGGAGGAATTGTTATATTAGCAGCTGTTTAGATTTAGGTAACTTTCAAAACTATTTTTTTGTACTTCTTTCAATGTGCTCAGAAAGTCCACATTGGCAATTATATCAAGGCTAAGTCACATTTTAAATAACTAGATGTAAAACTATAGATGCCAAAACTGGCTTACATGGCTAGAACATTCAAAGCAAAATTATACATACCACTACCTGTATAAGAACAAATGTGCACATCGCATTGGAGCAAGTAGGAACATCTGGAAAGAAAGATTTAAGCTTTTGTTTCTTGGAAAAATTATTCACATCATGTTCACTGATATGAATTTCAATGATACTAATTGGAGTTTTCCAGCTGATCTAAATATGGTGTTTGATGAGAGGGACATTTTCATTCATTTTCTGTAGCAGACAGGAAAAAGTTACTTCTTCTCAGCTACTGAGATGCAGTTCCTAATACTCTTCCCTGTCCTGGTTGATTTTAATAGCTATCTGCACATTAATTGATTTTATGTAAATATATTAACTGCAATTACTATGAATCTATTTTACAACTATATTAAGCATGTGAATTTTTAAAAGACATTTGATTGTAGAAAGAATTATGTTAGGTCTGGTCAGACAAGATATGGTAAAGTTCTTAACTGCATTATTCACCCAAACAACCAAATAACAGAAACTACTTCTAGAAATATATATATATATATACAGGTGAAACTTGAAAAATTAGAATATCGTGGAAAAGTTCATTTATTTCAGTAATGCAACTTAAAAGGTGAAACTAATATATGAGATAGACTCATTACATGCAAAGCGAGATAGTTCAAGCCTTGATTTGTCATAATTTTGATGATTATGGCTTACAGCTCATGAAAACCCCAAATTCACAATCTTAGAAAATTAGAATATTACATGAAATCAATAAAACATAGATAGATATAGATATTCTATATAGAATATAGATATTCTATATTCTGTATAGATATAGAAAACATAGATATTACATAGAACAATATCGGACCTCTGAAAAGTATAAGCATACATATGTACTCAGTACTTGGTTTGGGCCCCTTTTGCATCAATTACTGCCTCAATGTGGCATGGCATGAATGCTATCAGCCTGTGGCACTGCTGAGGTGTTATGGAAGACCAGGATGCTTCAATAGTGGCCTTCAGCTCTTCTGCATTGTTCGGTCTCATGTCTCTCATCTTTCTCTTGGCAATGCCCCATAGATTCTCTATGGGGTTCAGGTCAGGCGAGTTTGCTGGCCAATCAAGCACAGTAATCCCATGGTCATTGAACCAGGTTTTGGTACTTTTGGCAATGTGGGCAGGTGCCAAGTCCTGCTGGAAAATGAAGTCGGCACCCCCATAAAGCTCCAGCATGAAGTGCTCCAAAATCTCCTGGTAGATGGCTGTGTTGACCCTGGACTTAATGAAGCACAGTGGACCAACACCAGAAGATGACATGGCTCCACAAATCAACACAGACTGTGGAAACTTCACACTGGACTTCAAGCATCTTGCAGTGTGTGCCTCTCCATTCTTCCTCCAGACTCTGGGACCTTGGTTTCCAAATGAGATGCAAAAGTTGCTCTCATCAGAAAAGAGGACTTTGGACCACTGAGCAAGACCAGTTCTTTTTGTCTTTAGCCCAGGTAAGACGCTTCTGATGTTGTTTGTGGTTCAGGAGCGGCTTGACAAGAGGAATACGACATTTGAAGGCCATGTCCAGGATCCGTCTGTGTGTGGTGGCTCTTGATGTACTGACTCCAGCCTCAGTCCACTCCTTGTGAAAGTCCCCAACACTTTTGAATGGCCTTTTCCTGACAATCCTCTCCAGGCTGCGGTCATCCCTGCTGCTTGTGCACCTTTTTCTTCCACACTTTTCCCTTCCACATAACTTTCTATTAATGTGCTTTGATACAGCACTTTGGGAACATCCAACTTCTTTTGCAATTACCTTTTGAGGCTTTCCCTCCTTATGGAGGGTGTCAATGATGGTTTTCTGCACAACTGTCAGGTCAGCAGTCTTTCCCATGATTGTGATTCCTACTGAACCAGACGGAGAGACCATTTAAAGGCTCAGGAACCCTTTGCAGGTGTTATGGCTTAATTAGCTGATTAGAGTGGGACACTTTGAGCCTAGAATATTGAACCTTTTCACAATATTCTAATTTTCTGAGATTGTGAATTTGGGGTTTTCATGAGCTGTAAGCCATAATCATCAAAATTATGACAAATCAAGGCTTGAACTATCTCGCTTTGCATGTAATGAGTCTATCTCATATATTAGTTTCACCTTTTAAGTTGCATTACTGAAATAAATGAACTTTTCCACGATATTCTAATTTTTCGAGTTTCACCTGTATATGTGTATGTCACACATTTCTGTGTCTTTTTTTCCTTTGTTAAGTATGTATTTATATTTTTTTGTTTTGCTTTTTACCATTTTCTTCTTCATTATTTTAAAACGGAATAAAAAACAACAAGTAGAAATCCAAAATCAAGCTACTGGTTTATGATATTATCTTACCAAAACATCTCAGAAATAACTTTTGCATGGTGCCTCCTACTATCGCAGGACAGCAAAAAACAAATAGCAGTGGATGGGGATTTATGGAACATCTGTAAACTGTGGGATAGTATAGTACTGTTTTACTGAAAGACCATCATGGACTTTAAGCAAGGTAGAAAGATGGGACCATAGAACCTAAAAAAGTACAGGCATAAATGTTGGGATCTGCCTGAGAGAGCAAAGGGCAGAGATCAACATTAGGTTAGCAAGCTCTCCGAGACTGGTGCAACACCAGAAATCGATATGATGATTTTGTTTCAACAGTGAATTCAACTACAAATCATAATGATCAAATTAGAAACTGTAAGGAGGGAACACTTACTTAGTGAAAAAAATGCATCTTTTAGTTGGTTCTAAATCTCCACCTGTACGTCAATAACAAAGTCTTCCATTCAATTTAAAATAGGAAGGAAGGGAGGGAGGGAGGGAGGGAGGGAGGGAGGAAGATTATCCAATTTCTGGTTTTATCTCAAACATAGTTTGAACCCAAACCTAACCAAATATTAGAGAAAGATCGTATTCTATGTACGACAGCCATTTAAATTCTTTAAAACAGAAATCCTTTTAGAAATAGCACGGAGGCATGAAACAAACCTAGATAAATAAATACTGCTCAGTGATTACGATCACCTGCAGGAATTATTGCCCAATGGAGAAATAATGCATTTTTGGCAGAAAATCCAGATTGCTGTTTTTGATTGCCAAATGTTTCCCTGTGGAGCTGTAATAGGTCCAGGTAGCTATGAGACTATCCAATAAAAACAAAGCAAAATCAACATTCATTCTACAAAATTACTCTCAACCAAATTTCTTCTGCCGCCATCAAAGATCATAGTAATTATGAACAGCCTATCAAGAAGACATTTTCTGCATGTTCAGAATAAATAATCCTATGATTTTGCAGGCATTGTTCATTGCTATTGCTTTGCCAGAACTTAGAACCTATATAATGCTTCATTTGCAGCATGAAATCAAATGCTGAGTACTTGCTTTAGATTCTGTTGGCGACGCTGGTTTTTTCTTCACTCCCTGCTTTTATTTAATCATAATTGTGTTAAATCTTTCTGAAATAAAACCATGTCTTCCACTTAATTTTTAACACAATGAGCAGACGTGTGACAGTTTCAATGATTCGCAAACAGGTCATCACAGAAGTGATGGGGAAGCTTTACATTATTCAGTTCAATGGCTTTATAATAATATAAACCAAGTGGGATTGGGCATAAACCCAAATGAGTTCAACAAAGGGGGAAAAAGTATTAGAATCAAGCAGGGCACACATTCTCTTTTCAAGTGCGTCTTTCAGACCCATAAATTTCTTTTGCAGTAGAAATGTCAGTGTTGACAAAGTATAAGAGAATTATAGCCTTCTCTTCTTGAAAGGATATGAATTCTGATACAATTTTTTAAAAGAGAATTGAATGGGATTCAAAGAATGCTACCTGGCATATGACGGTTTAGATAACAAGGTAATATATGAAGGGATACCTTTATATGATCAGGAGTTGTTTTGCAAATTACCTGCTCTCTATTGCATTTTAAATCACTCACTAGGTTAACAAAACAAGATTCATAGTCAGCAAAATAATACAGGATTGTATATTGTACAAATGAGCAGGCTCAATTCATAATATTTTGGAATATACGAAAAGATCCAGTTCCCACAGGTCTACAATTCTGGAAAAGGTGGAAGGAAAAAGAATGACTAGCTGCAAAATGGAATGACTGAATTAGAGCAAATAATGACTGTACATTGGAAGGCCTAAAGAGCCAGGTTGATCATCCAGAAAGTCTATGTGATTGCAAAAAAGTCAACACTGCTTTGATAACATAACCAAATCCAAAACTGGTTTCCACATTGATTTAAATTTTATATCATGTATTTTTAGATATAATATTAGTTTTGACATTGGCACTACTCCTGTAACTTAATTTGCTATTTTTTTTCTATAGAAATATATTGGCAATGTCTAGTGAGAACCATAAAAAATTGTAGCAGCTTTTTCCAGTTCTGTACACTTTCTAGGGATGTAAGGTTTAGTAATATTTAATTGAAAATACAGTACCTTGAAAAGATATAACCACCTTTAAAATTGGTTCCATTATATTATTAATAATTTTCCAAAATTGTGAAGGTTTACAGCATTGCTACCAAATATGAAAAGACAATTGAATTGAATTGAAAAATAACATGATTATTACATTAAAAATGACACACACACACACACACACATTTTCTCTAGGTATAATATAATATTGACAGTATGTTTCACATTTTTTCTTTTATTGATGGTTCCTGTGTAAAGTTCTGCATCCATTTAATCATATAGTTTTTGATTTGTTTAGTTTCTGAAAAATACTTCAGCACCAATTAAATTATTTGAATTATGCACAATAGGTTTTTCAAATATACTAAACAACTCTTAGTATTCCACATTGGTTTTGTAATTCCTTTCCTGTACTACTATTTTATTTTAATATATTATTGGTACTATTTTCTTTACTATTTATTTGTAGATATTGATACTTGTGAGCTGAAACAAAACACCTGATATTATTACCTTCATTCAGCTGTATTGCATGGCTGTATCTTTATGTGTGTGTCTGTCTGTGAGTGTGTGTATGTGTGTGTGTTTTCTTGCTATTCTTCTATAACAGTGTAAACTTTATCTGTTTCTCCCAAATGTAGTTATGCTACATTTTTTTAACCAAAAAAACAGGTAGCAAATTTAAAAAATGCAGACATCTGTATTGCTACAAGGTGAACAGTGTATAGGACTTTGGGATTCAGCATATGACCTTTTAGGTCTCTAACAACCCTGGTTAATGTGTGACAGTGATTATGTTTCATAGATTCCTAGATATAATTCACAAAGGTTATACAGATAACACATTTTAAAGTAAGCCAGTGATAGTGCATGCCATGTGTGACATTTTAATCAACTCCAGCCACCTTAATGGAATTGAGAGGGGGGGGGAGAGTCTGCCCCTTAGACATCTGGGCTCAGCAGGAAAAAAGACTGAAAATGCTCGAAGTGTCTTGCCATTAGGCAGCTATGCTCTTGAACCTAACCAGCGGTGATCATTGAATGCACACTGTGAAGATAATGCAGCTTTGCTTAGTCCAAAGTCACCTTCTCATTACCTGACATAAACAGCGGACTGCTTAAAGCTTCCATGACTTCCTCAATCTAAATGAAGATGAGTTTACATTACTTGGCTAAAAGAGAAAAAGCTGGGTGTCGGCAGGCCATCTAAAGTCAGAATTAAGAAGCGTGGAGAAGCTTTATAATGTTTTATGCATTAGGAAGGTAAAAAGAAATCAGTCAAACCTTTCAATAAATCAAATTGGAAAGATGTGCCCATGCTGACTCCACCACAGGTGAAATATTTTACTCTAGCAATATTTTGTATTTGTATTTTTTTGTGAAAATACTTTTTTTTTAATTAGCCCTGGACTTACAGCAGTTCATTTAGTGACCATTCAAAGTTACCATGGCATTGAAAAGTTGACTTATGACCATTTTTCATGCTTATGACCTTAGCAGCATCCCCATTGTCATGTGTTCAAAATTCATACACTTGGCAACTGACTCATATTTATGAAGGATGCAGTGTCCAGGGAATGTATGATCGCTTCTTGTGACCTTCTGACAAAGTCAGTGGGAAAGCCAGATTCACTTAACAACCATGTTACTAACTTAATCACTGAAGTGATTCACTTAATAACTGTGGGAAGAAAAGCTGTAAATGGGGCAAAACTCACTTAACAAATGTTTCACTTAGCATAGGCATTTTTGGCTTGATTGTGATTGTGATTGTAAGTCAAGGACTACCTGTACATTACAAAGAAGTTTATATGAGAAAAAATCTTTGCTTTAAAAACTGGTGAAAAAAAATAAAAAGAAGGATGGTGTAGAAATTTGGGTATGGTGAGGCAAATGGTACTATTAAAATTTAGATGGAATCTGCACAAAAAAAGGCCTCTCGGTTGGGCAAAATTAAGAATAGCAAAGGGACACAGATTTTTTTTTTAACAATCACTGTTGTTAAAAGTACAACCACCATACAATTACAGTACAACCAATTTTCACCCAGCATTTTCCTGTTTCTTCTGTTAATTTTTATTATCTTATATTATCTAGTAAGAGCCAAGAGTGGTGCAGTGGTTAGAGTGCTGTACTGCAGCTACTTCCGTTGACTGCTAGTTCAGCAGATCAGCAGATCAAATCTCACCGGCTCAAGGTTGACTCAGCCTTCCATCCTTCCGAGGTGGGTAAAATGAGGACCCAGATTGTTGGGGGCAATATGCTATTTAGTATACTGTCTTTGGTGTAAGCCGCCCAGAGTCCTCGGAGAGTGGGTGGCATAGAAATACGAATAATAAATAAATAAATAAATAAAATATTATTGAGATTGAAATATAAAACCATTATATATATAAAGAAATACTAATCTACACATCTCTAATATATAATCAGCTCACCCAAATAAATTAATCATAATATTTACAGAGGGAAGAGGTTGGGGCCCCGAGTTTCAGATCCATACAGCACAAGCAAAACATTAATGCCCAATGGACAGATGTTCACTGAGAATAGAATTGAATAGAATAGAATAGAATAGAATAGAATAGAATAGAATAGAATAGAATAGAATATTTTATTGGTCAAGTGTGATTGGACACACAAGGTGCATACACTCTCAGTGTTCATAAAAGAAAAGATACATTCGTCAAGAATCATAAGGTACAACACTTAATGATAGTCATAGGGTACAAATAAGCAATCAGGAAACAATCAATATCAATATAAATCATAAGGATACAAGCCACAAGGTTACAGTCATACAGTCATAAGTGGGAGGAGATGGGTGATAGGAACAATGAGAAGATTAATAGTAGTGCAGATTTAATAAATAGTTTGACTGTTTTGAAGGAATTATTTGTTTAGCAGAGTGATGGCGTTCAGGAAAAAACTGATCTTGTATCTAGTTGTTCTGGTGTGCAGTGCTCTATAGCATCATTCTGAGGTAGGAGTTGAAACAGTTTATGTCCCGGATGCGAGGGGTCTGTAAATATTTTCACATCCCTCTTTTTGACTCGTGCAGTATACAGGTCCCCAATGGAAGGCAGGTTAGTAGCAATTGTTTTTTCTGCAGTTCTAAGTATCCTCTGAAGTCTGTGTCTGTCTTGTTTGGTTGCAAAGCCAAACCAGACAGTTATGGAGGTACAGATGACAGACTCAATAATTCCTCTGCAGAACTGTATTAGAATGCACTACTTCTAAATTTCTAGAAAAGTGTCACTCTTTGAAGATGACTTTGACCAGGGGTATCAAACTGGTGGCCAGATGCGTCACATGCAGGCCACGCCCACCCCAGCTCCGTGAATGGGAAAACCATCGCAAAACGTCACTTGGTGAGTTTGACACTCGTGATTTAGACATTTCAATAAAATGAACCTCAGGTGATTTTAAACCCTGGGTCAGTAATGCCCGATCCCGTGTTGTTGCAGCAGAAGCATAAGTGCAGCACAGAAACAAAAGAAACACTTATGTACAGTTGATTATTCTTTAAATGTACCTTGTTCCATCACTCTTTATTTCCAGAATATATCACAGCAGGAAATGCCCTGAAAATGGCTCAGTGAACTTTAGCTGTGGCATTTTAACAAGCCTAAATGATTTAAAGTTTGCACAGAGCTTGTTATTTGAGTGGGCACAATTAGTACGAAGGGAGCATTGCTTGACTGCGCTGAGCTTGAATTCTTCTGGTCTGACCCATTAGTTGCTGAACTGTGCACAGACACTGCATTATTGCAGGCAGATAAGTGCATTCATTATTTTTAGTAATATCGGCAGAGAGACCACAAGAGGGGAGGCACTTGGTTAATGGTGTTCTCCTCCCCTCCTTTCCTCTGTAATTGTTATCTAAGTTCAACATTTTATTAAGGTTATGCACTCAGAGACAATGAAGAGATAATTAGTAATGTGCCCACAATTAACATATAAGAGGATAAGATGAATCATGATCATTCACACAATTGTTACATTATGAGGCATTATAATAATTCTGTGATGCAAGATAAACTGAATATTACTTTCTTACTCCAGACATTAGCCTAATTTTATACTCAGGGAAATTCCATTCTTCTTTGGTCCAAGAATTGGATTTAGATAGTGATATCCAATAGCTGTTTTCATAATTCTATCCAAGTGATGGAATTTCTTATTATTTCTTGTTACAAGTAGTCCTTGACTTGCAACAATTCATTTAGTGACCGTTCAAAGTTACAATGGCACTGGAAAAAGTGACTTTTGACCAGTGGTGGGATTCAAGTAATTTAACAACTGGTTCTCTGCCCTAATAATTTCTTTCAACAACCAGTTTTCCAAACTACTCAGAAAGTTAACAACCAGTTCTCCCGAAGTGGTGCGAACTGGCTGAATCCCACCACTGCTTATGACCATTTTTCACACTTAACAACCGTTGCAGCATCCCCATGGTCATGTGATCAGGATTCAGACACTTGACAACTGATTCATATTTATGACGGTTGCAGTATGCCTGGGCCATGTGACCATCTTTTTCGACAATCTGGCAAGCAAAGTCAATCGGGAAACCAGATTCACTTAATTGTGGCTAGAAAGGTCATAAAACAGGGCAAAACTCACTTAATAACTCTCTTACTTAGCAACAGGAATTTTGGGCTCAATTGTGGTTGTTAGTCAGGGACTACCTGTACTTAAATATGTTGTGTTCTGAGGAGTAGGTGACCAAGCACCTTTGAATCTGGAAGGCTTTATGTCTTATGTCCAATCATCCATACCTCTTGGAAGAACAGGAAGTTATATGCTGCATCTTTGAGTGTTATTGCCAGGTAATATTTGGACGAATGGCCCAATTGCTTATTTCATATATATAGTTTATTTTCTACTAATTGTGTCCACTCAAATAACAAGCTATATGCAAACTTTTAGGCTTGTTAAAATGCCACAGCTTAAGTTCACTGAGCCATTTTCAGGGCATTTCCTGCTATGATATACTCTGGAAATAAAGGCTTATTTATTTTCTTCAATATTTGTATTAACAGTATTTACCGTATTTTTTGGAGTATAAGACACCACCGGAGTATAAGATGCAACTACCTTTTTTGATGAGGAAAAGAAGAAAAAGAAATCTCCCTCTGCCTCTGAGCAATTTTGCCTCGTTGCAGCAAACAGCCTGCTTTACTTTCATTTTCATTTTCAGCAGAGCTTAATTAGCACAAGGGGAAAAAAAAATCTGCTCCAGCAATTTTCTTCCTTGCAGCAAGCAGCAGAGCCCTGCACAAAACAGCTGACAGCAAATCAGCTGAGAGTCGGGAGGCTGATCCAATCAACTTGTGCTAATTAGGCTGCGCTGAAGCTGAAACGAGCTGTTTTTCTTGCTGTTTGCTTGCAAGGAGGTAACTGCTGCAAGGCAGACGCCAAAGGGTGGGGGCCAGTGAGTGGGCGGGGCTACATTCAGTGTATAAGACGCACCTAAATTTTCACCCCCTTTTAGGAGGGAAAAGGGTGTGCCTTATACTTGCTAACAGACCATCGTCTTTTTCATCCTTCTCTTATGCTCTTCTCTCAGTTCACCAAACTCATATGCCAAATTATGGTTCTTGTTCTAAAATGATTCATTTTGGCATTTCATTCCTTGAAACATTCCTTCCAATAAATGACTTTAGTGCCTATCAACATAAAACTAACATTACTATATCAATTCTTTTTATCTATACATACGGTATTATTTCATTTTCCTCCCTTGTTTATTTTCCCACATTCAGATATGACTGAATAAAATTGGTGATCACTGGACCATATTTCTTTAAGAATAAGCTGTGAAAGCAAACCATGGTTTGGGAAAATGCTAAGTCTTGCAGTTAGCTTTCTCATCCAGCTAAACCATAATAGACAGGCAATTCCAATAGACTTATGACAGCTGACAGAAGTAGGGAGTTGAGAGTGGCCTTGTAGGAGTTGATAAGTCCAATAGACTTATGACAGCTGACAGAAGTAGGGAGTTGAGAGTGGCTTTGTAGGAGTTGATAAGTGAAGTGGCTAATGACTAAGATAGCCAAATTTAACAGAAACAGAATAATAGAGTTGGAAGGGAACTAAGAGGTCATCCAACCCTCTGTTCAAGCAGAAGACCCTATAACATTTCAGACAAATGGCTGTCCAATCTCTTAAAAACCTCCACAATGAGACTGGAAACTGATGCCACTGCAAGACGGACGGGAATTTCTGGGGCTCCAGAATTCCTGCTGATAACTCCACTGCTGGAGTTAACTGCTGGAGATAACTCCACTATCTTGGACCCCACAGTCTAGTTTTGACTGTGGTAGTGGAGAGCACATCCTGTGGATCCCAGGGACATCGCAAAGTCCCTGGTTGATCCAGGAAAGCTCTTTTTCTGGTGGCAGAGCAGCAGCCATTGAGGCTGCCGAGGCTGGGGCAGTTTCAGGAAGACAGGAGGAATGACAGCGAATCGGATCAGTGAGAGAATCTTTACTTTTTTAAATGATACAAAGAACACCCTAAAGGGAAGATTTTGAAGCTGGAGATAGAGAGTAAGAGAGGAGAAGCAGCAAAATGATCTGGGAAGTTTTTCTTTTAACACCCAATTGTCTAATTTGAAAGACTTAAGTGTTTGTTTATTTATTTGTTTATGGTATTTATAAGGCAGTAAAATTCTGACAGTGCAACTTGTCTATTTGTTCAGATCAGTGTTGCTTTGAGTTGAATCCACATGACTATCTTGCTTAGAAGCTTTGTGATTTTGTAGGATTTTAGGGTTTCCTTTTTTTTCAGGATTTTTGGCGTTCCTCCAACATCCTGCTGGATAGTCACTAAAGACCACCAAGTTCAGAAAGGCTTATACAAGTAGTCTTTGACTTAAAACCATTTGTTTTGTGTTCGTTTGAAGCCACACTGCCACAGAATTTTTTTTACCTATGACTGCTTCACTCCCAAAACCGCTGCAGCCCTCCATGATTACATGATCAAAATTTGGATGCCTGGCAACTGACCTATGATGGTCTCAGTTTCCTGGGACCATGCGATCTCCCCACCGCCATGACCCTCTGACAAGCAACGTTGAATAGGTGGTGATTAAAAATGTATCAGAAAAGTAATTTCACTTTCTTTTGCCATCCATGATAAAGTGAGATAAAGATGGCCCACATAAAGACTCAAAGGTATGGAATCCAAGTCTGATTCTAGTTTGTTCTAATTATCTCCCTCATATAAGAGACACTATATAGTACACACACACACACACACACACACACACACACACTTTCTTTAAACAGGGTGATATGTTCCTTGAAATCCTCTTGGGGAAATAAGAATGATAGATCATCTGTTTAAATAGAGTGGTAATGCAATAGCTGTTTTGATAGTATTTGTCAATTTAGACTAAAGATATTAAATCTATGAACAGTTTTCTGTTTGTTCAATTCATGCTTTGAATCTTACATTATTGAGAGAAATATTTTGCTCATTTCAAAGACAAATCTAGCAGACTTTAACTTCAAAAGGGAGTACAGGTATTCCATGGACAACAAAAATATAACTCTATTAATATTTGCTGTTCTCCAAATGCATTCTTTCTGGATGACTGCTACAAATATCTAAGTGTCAGAAGAACATAAGTGAGATGAAAGCTCAACAAAATTTCTAGCCAAGAGAATTATAAGTTATTTCTCTTTCAGTATCAAAACTTAATCCATTAAATAAATATACAGTGTAACATAACTGTTTTTTCCTTCAAAAATTATCTCTTTAATCTAACTCATAAAAGAATATTGCCCACTTACTTTCATTAAAAGGATGGACATTTTATTTTAATTTCTATCTCAGTACTTCCTCAAGATTCAATTTATCACTATTGATTCAATTGCAGAGATATCAGAAAGAATAGGAGCTCAATAAACAGCTCCATTCTCTAACAAGACTCAAGATCTCACAAATGGAGATGAATGTCTGAAATATATTATTTGATGCATAGTCAGCCAAATGTTCAGACTGGATTTGTCATTTTTGTACAGCTATTGAGTCCTTTCCAAGGACTTAGGTTAGGCAGATGTGGACATTTGATGGTATGGTGTACAGATATCCTCACAAGATATAAGCTGTTCTAAGTAAAGTTGCCTTTTGCAATTGACTGATAGTGAATTTGTCAATGCTGATGGAGTTCAAGTGATGTTGCAGTTGTTTTGGGATTTCACTCAAGGCACCTATTACTATTGATACTATCTTTGCTTTCTTTAGCCACAGTCGTTCTATTTCTATTTGCAGGTCTTTGTATTTCTTATCTTTTCCAGTTCTTTCTCTTCTGTTCTGTTGTCTCCAGGTACTACCACATCCACTATTCAGACCTTTTTTGTCTATCTTATCAATAATTGTTAAACCTGGAATGTTATGTGTTGGATGCTCATCTGTTAAAATTCTAAAGTGTCAGAGAATTTAGCTTCTTAATTTTCTATTATTTTCTCTATTTTATGATCCTACCAGTTCTTGCTTGCAGGCACATAGTGTCTCTTCAAGATCTTCCAATGCACCACTGTTGCTACTTTGCCATGCCTTTGTTTTTACAGTAGTCAATCTTCTTACAATAGCTAAGTAAGTCTATTGCTTCTTCAGCTTCTTTGTAGAGATGGCATTTGCTGTCTCTTTCTATCTTCTCAATTCTGGCTTTGTAAGCATTTGTTATTAAGACTTAGTTTTGTGCGGTGAGAATTATTATGGTTTGTCGCACAGTCAGTCAGACATTTAAATTGGATTTGGCATTATTATCCATGCATTGAGTCCATCCCAAGGATCTGGGATAGGCAGATACTTATTATTATTATTTTCCTATATATCTCATACCGATCTTATTGTACTCTGATGATATTATGGAGCAAAATCTGTAGGAAATAATCAGACCATGCCACTAACTTTATGTACATAACTTGATTTTTTACTATAATTTGGTAAGATTTGCATTTTGATAGACTCAGTGGGATAAAAAGAGAAATTTTACTGAAATGCATAATTCATGGTGCAAAAGGCCCAATTATACTCTGCAGTTCCACTAAAAGTATGAAATCCCATTTTATATATGTAATTCCCAGCTAATTTTATTTTGATTTTTCAATCTATTTATACATATATAACATTTTACAAGGAAAATGATAATTTCAAACAGTTGACCTAGTTGGTGTTTCAGAACAGCAACATTTTCACAAGTCTCTGCATAGTGTATGGTTTCCACTTTGATATATGAAGCAAAGGCAAATGGGTTACACAATGAATTGCTAATATGATTCAATGAACTCAGCAGAAATTTTGATCCAATCAAAAGTAAAGGGAATCTGGATACAACACCCCACACTACTCCATAAATATTTAGCTTTTTTTGCAGTTAACTCCAGAGATCCTAAGATTATTTGCAAAACATTCAAAACACTGGTTTGTTTTTTTGTTGTTGTTGTTGTGTCCTACTTAAAAGTTTTGCTGCTTCAGGTAGAAGCAATTAAATCAGTGAGAAGTGCTATCAAATAAAAGCACATATGTAAATTGTTGGTCTGGATGATTACCCCAGCAGGTCCAGATTAACAGCTTGTTTTCTCAATATATGTGCATGAAAAATGAAGTCTGCTTTATATTCTGCATAGCCAACAGTATCGAAGGTCACTTTTTATAACATTTAATGCCTCCGTGAACTTAGTGTTAAATACTTCAGTGTTAGTTATATTTGCTTTGGCCCCTGGATAAATTACAGCCAAATAGGAATGTAATGATAGCACTGCCTTTGATTTATATTTCTAAAAACACTTAATATAAATGCCTTAGTGAGAGATGGAATAACATATACCACACTATGAAGAGGTTCAGTCAGTTATTATTTTTAAGTTTCTGTCAGCATTTATGTTTTCATTATAGGTCTTGTTTACTTGGAGTAATATTTTACATGTTAAGATTTCACTTGGGTTGAAAATATATATGAGGTATACAAAGCAATACTGTTCAATCCAAAAGGAAGGCTTTGTTCTTTAAATTCAACAAGTACATGAAGTAAAGATTATCGCAACAAGCAAGTGAAAAAATATTCCATTCATGGAATTATGTTGTTGGATACAAGGCTATCGGATACATTTGTTTGAAAAATGGCTATTTGCAAGGGTTATCACTATTTATCTATAAATAATATAGATAATATATATATTATTATATATATATAAATAATAATATAAATAATACCACTGCAATTTATCACTTATCACTATTAAGTGAATCAGGAAAACTTCTTAGTAGAAGTTATAGGTGGGTTCCTACTATATATAGATCTATATGTGCTAACATGTATGTATTTGTCTGCCTATCAGCTATATGTCTAAATCTAATAAGAGCAGGAGCCAAATTGAAATAATAAATCAGGTTAAAGTGTTAAGATCTGCCTTGTAGTTTCTCAAAATTGCAGAAAAAAACCCCTCTTTTTATATTCTATTCTCAGGCTGGTGAATCCTTTCTCTAGCTAGTATTTTTCATTTAGTGTATTGCTAAAAATGGTGGAGGGATTTTGTTTTATGTTACATCTTTTTGTAGCATTCTTGGTTGCCTTAAGTGCCTAATCTGAAAAGCTCAGTGAGAAAAATTTATTTCCAACCTTTCGAATTTAATGGAAGAATTGGAATTTGAGAAGGCAACAAATTTCTATATCTTACAAAAAAAAAAAAAGAAAAGATGCAATATTCATAACTGAATGTCTCCATTCTATCCATGAGAATTATATCAAATTCTTGTTTGAGAATCCTATAACAACCAGGCTGACACCAAGTAGATTGGAGCTTCCCCAGGACTCCCTGCCCAAAACTGGATGAGTAACCCATGAAAAATAACTAAAATGTGACCTGCCCTGAAGAGAATTTTGTCTTTTACCTTCCCCCTCATGGATAAGATAAGTACAATAGTTTATCCATGCCATTGCTAGATGGTTTTGGATTATCTGCAACTACATAGTACATGCTAAAACCACCCTCATTGTATCAGATAACATTTCAATGAAGCATTTTTTTTTAATATGGATGGTGTCCACAATTCAAACAGACAAGTTTGAATTTCTCTCCTTCTATTTAATTAGATGTTATCAATATGTAGCAACTGAGATTTTAGGTATTATATGATGGCAGGCATTATACTGTGCCTGCTGATGTCTTTTTTTAAAAAATTATCATTATATAGGGTAAATAAGGGGAAAATGAAATGAAAGAAATGAAAAAAACAGAAGAAAAAGAAAATGAAAGAAGAAGAAAATATATTATGCTACATTATGATAGGAAATCATTCAGCCTAATTTTTAAATACATTGTTAAAACTTGACCACACAGAATAATATTGATCAGTTCTTTCTATTATGTGGACAGAGAGATAGCTGACACACAGAAAGCAAACACATATTGACAATCCAAGATAGTAAATTTAGGATGACATGCTGTACCAAAGAAAAAAGAGTAACATTTTTGTATCTCCATCCTCAATAGATATGTAATCATTGATACAGTTCCAAATGTTGGTTCTACCATTCAAGAACATATGCAGTACCTGTTTTTAACAATACTGATTTTTGTAACACCTATCAACAAACTTTTAGCGTAGATACTAAAACAAAACAGGGAAATTGTGGAGAAGACTAAACCACAAGTTCAACTTTGGAAAGCTGACAACCAGTCTTTTTAAAATATTATCTGCAGTGTCCATGAATATATAAAAACAACCTCACTTTAAAATTACAGTAATATGTTTCAAGATCCTTGGTAGTACTTCAGAATCAAGACACATAACAGGCAACAAGAAATAGTTTGCATTGTATTGTATTGTATTGTTTATATTTATATACCGCCCTTCTCCCAAAGGACTTGGGGTGGTGCATTCAATGCACTGTGTTCAAACTGATCCCAAAAATAAACAAATGTTCATCTACTAATCTTCTTATTAAGCCAGAGAACAATATATTTTTCAAATAGTTCTTTTGTGTTGCAATCTCTGTTTTTGATTCTCCAGAACATCTTTTCTTTGTTTTATGACAGTGATGGCTAACCTTTTTGCTGTTGCGTGCCAAAAGCAGGGGGAGCAGGGGGGGTGCGGGTGTGGGTGCCCACATCCATAATTCAATGCACCTCACCCTCCCGCACATGCGCACGTGATCCCCCCACACTTCCCCCTGCTTTTGGCATGCGATAGCCCAGTGGGCCCGATAGGCCCGCTTTTCCCCCTCCCAAGGCTCCAGAGGCTTTCTAGGAGCCTGGGGAGGGCAAAAACAGCCTTCCCCATCCCCCTGGAGGCCTTCCAGAGGCCAGAAACAGCCAGTTTCCCGACTTCCGGTGGGACCGGAAGGCCTGAAAATCAGTTGGCCGGTACACACATGCGTGCTGGAGCAGAGCTAGGGCAACACTCACATGCCCACCAATATGGCTCTGCATGCCACCTGTGGCACCTGTGCTATAGGTTCGCCATCACGGTTTTATGAAGATGGTATGTACCTTTATATAGATATAAACATATAGAGAAAACAAGCAGATTTACCCATGAGCTGGAGAACTTTCCTCCCTGCAGTCACATGATTCACTCACTCACTTTGGACTAATAATCAGCCTGAAAAAAACACAAGTCATGGGTCAGGATGTGGATTCACCTCCCTGTATTACAATCTCTGCACAAGAACTGGAGGTCATCCATTACTTTGTGTACCTCGGCTCAACTATCTCTGACACTCTCCCGTAGATACTGAGCTGAATAAACGTATTGGTAAAGTGGCCACCACATTCCAGACTTACAAAGAGAGTATGGCTTAATAAGAAGCTGACGGAACATACAAAGATCCGCAGGCTCTATAGAGCCTGCGTCCTGAGCACACTCTTGTACTGCAGTGAGTCTTGGACCCTCTATGCACGGCAGGAGAGAAAGTTGAACACCTTTCATATGCGCTGTCTCCGACGAATTCTTGGCATCACCTGGCAGGACAAAGTTCCAAATAACTCAGTCTTGGAACGTGCTAGAATTTCTAGCATGTATACACTATTGAAACAGCGACTTCTATGTTGGCTGGCGCATGTTGTGAGAATGACTGATGGTTGGATTCCGAAAGATCTCCTTTATGGAGAATTAGTGCAGGGAAAGCACCTCAGAGGGAGACCACAGCTGCGATATAAGGATATCTGCAAGAGGGACCTAAAGGCCCTGAGAATGGACATTAACAGCTGGGAAACCTTGACCTCTGATTGTTCAGCTTGGAGGCTAAAGACGCAGCAAGGCCTTCTCTAATTCAAAGAGACACTTGTTCGCAGGCTGAGGCAAAGAGGCAGTCCTAGAACCAGCGAAATCTGGGTGCTGGGCAGGGGACAGAATATATCTGCCCTCAGTGTGGAAGGGATTGCCACTCTCGAATTGGCTTTTTTAGTCAAACTAGATGCTGTTTTAGGACTTCTTTCCAGAGCACACTACCATAGTCTCTTGAGACTGATATGATGATATAGAGAAAGATTCAAAATTGACAATGCATGCATTGAATTGGAAAATATTCTGAAAAGTCTTTTTTTTTCCCCTTGTACTTGTTTTGTTCACTTGAGATAATTAAAATAAACCCAAACATTTCTCCTTGGACTTTCACTGTTTCATTGAGCTCATTTTAAGAAAGAGGGGGGAAAAGATACGCTTGAACATACACTTTAAGTAAAGGCAATCTAAACTAATCATGAGCACACCTTTGCTGAGTCTGTGCAAAATATGTTCCCATAATAAAGCATAACTTTTAATAACAAAACCCATTTTTTGGGTGTTTCATCTCTTTGCTTGAGATCATTTTTTAAAAAATCATTTTTATGAACAATCATAACTTTTCTTTATTTTCATCCTAATGAGAGAAACTAATTTTCAACAAAGCATAGTCCTTTGAGATCTATGGACTATATTTAATATTCTTTTTATTAAAATATATTTAAACATTTGAGACCATTTATTATGATTTGGGATATGGAAAGCAGTGGAGGATTAAAAAAAAACTTCAAAAACGAACAATAAATTGTTTGCATTATCAGGGGTTCAATGACTTATTATAAATTCCTTTTCCATATAACCATGTTGTTAAAAAGATTAAGTTCCATACTGTAATTGGGATTCACTTCAACATCAAACAAATTTCATTCTTCAAGTGTCATTAATGTTCTTGTCCCTTAAAACATTAATACATTCTTATCCCCTTCTCCCACTTTATTTGTACTTCAGAAATAAATTACTACACTTAACAAGATTAGAATTATGGCCATCCATGACAAAGTTTATTTCATATATGGAGCTTTCATGATATCATCACAGTACATCACAAACATTTAAGATTTGTTGGATCTTTCAAATTTGTTGGATGACATCCCAAAGCAACAAAAGTTAAGGAAGAATAAATTTCTGACAGTTATTGTAACCTCTTGTCTCCTCTGGCATTTAGTTAGGCTCCTCAGCACAGCAATCATCTAAAACTGAAAAGGTACCATCAAATACTTTTTGGTAACTAAAAGAAAACAAATAGCATCACATTTTATTTTCATGACTGACTAAAATTTAATTATCTCAGTATTATCTATGGCCTCTTGTCATTTGATAAAGTTTATTATATGAGAATAAAAACTCCAGTGAGTTCCATATCATTCCTGTAGGCACTTTTGTTTGCAAACATCTAACAGTAGGCAGATATTTTAAAAGATTATTGATGCTGTCATTCCATGGGGATCACATACCCCTAGTATAAAGACATTTAAGAGGTATAAGAAATATACAACTGAAAGAATGTACATATGGTAAAGGATGGTGTATACTTTATTTCCTTTAATGGGTATCATTTTCTGCCAATGGCTAGAAATACACCAGCAAAGTTTTTAGAATAGAATATCATAGAACGGAATAAATATGCTCAGAAGCCAGTTCTTTCATAACAGGAACAGGGGTGAAATGCTCCTGGTTCGGACCGGCTCAGGCAAGTAGGTAGTGATGGCAGCGGGGCAGTTCGGAGAACCGGTAGCAAAAATCCCTGCCCCCACCCCACCCATGCCCAACTGAGCCACGTGATCATCAGAGCCTTTTTTTTTCTTTTAAATGGCTCTGACAAGCCAAGCTCTGACAATCCAAGCTCTGACGATCCCAGCTGAGTTGCCTGCTAATCAGGCAACTCAGCTTGGATCGCCAGAGCCATTTAAAAGAAAAAAAGTTTTTTTCTTTTAAATGCTTTTGATGATCCAAGCTCTGATGCAGGCAACTCAGCTGGAATTGTCAGAGCCTTTTGAAAGCATTTTTTTACATGGTTTTACATGTAAAAAATGGTTTTAAAAGTAAAAAAAAATTGGCCATGCCCACCCCGTCACATTAACCCCCCCCCACCAAGCCACGCCCACAGAACCGGTAGTAACAAATTTTAGTTTTCACCCCTGAACAGGAAGAATATTCAAGAACACCATTATATCAGTCATGACTTTAAATAAAATTGAAAGATGTCTACTGTACAATTATGGAATTGAAAATCGAAAGCAAGTCATTGTGCTGACTCAGAAGCTTGCATTCTACCAACAGACAGAAAACAAAAAATATTTGGAACAGGCAGTCAATCCAAGAAAGCACTATTTCTAAGATTATCCAATATCTGTGTACAAGGCAAAGAACACCACCACGAAAAGAGCCATTACATGGATTTTCCTTGCACAGAATGTAGATTTTAAAATACAAGTTGCTCCATCACAATTGAGCACCTTCTCAAACACAGAAGCCATAACGCATTGTAATGCTTTAATATTTTAACTAATCTTATTTTTTCACATACTCTCTTCCCTTATTACTCAGTGAAAGTAGCTGACTTCATGGAAGAAAGCTTCATAGAATTTCCATCAAACTACATTTGGTTTTAACAACTACATGAGGTTGGGTTGATAATGGACCTTCTTGAGAATTCCTTTGGAAGACCTTGATCTGGCATGTTCTTTTATACAGATGTAGAATGATACAATGTATGGGTTGGAAATTATCTAATCCAATTTCTGTCCCGTTAGGAATCTACTTTTGCAATGTCTCTGACAGATGGCCATCTAATTGTTTGTTCAATAACTTGCAGACAATGCATTCTGTGCACTGTTAAACAGCTCTTATTGTTAGAACATTTTTCTTCCAGACCACTAAAATCTATTTTCTGGTAATTGAAACCTGTTGTTTCTTGTTTTAGGTTTTGGAAGAACAATGAACAATTATGTGTCATATGCCACATGACAGCTTTTCAGATATTTTGTAATTGCTATCATGTCTTCTATTGTCTTCTCCACTACATATAGATCTACACCCCATGTCACATGATAAATTGCTGTTCCTACAATGGAATTTCACTTTCTCATCTTCATTCTGCATGTGGGGGTTATTTCAGGAATTCATAGCATATATTTGGGGTTTTACAAGATAGAGAGGAAGGGAAGAAGAGAGCAGGAAGGAAGGAGCAATCTAGGGAATTCTACACATAAACACAACATAAGGGTGGTGGGGAGGAACAATCTATTCTATCAGCAGTGTCCATTCAACTGGCAGACATCATTGTGTATATCACAATGTATTTTTATTTAATGTTGACTTTATCAACAATGTTACTGTTTAAATATTTTATCAGGTCTTAACTTGTCAGTTCTCCAAAGTTAAATGAATAACACAAAGAAGATTTTCCACTGGCCTTTACCCTTTGTCTGTAGTGAATTGCACTAAGCTCTGTCTTTCAAATACTGGCTTCTTGTTCAAACTCAGGAAGATTCCAGGATACCTACTATAGTAGACTGCAGAATCTGAAGTTCAATTCATATTGCACCCCAGGAATATGATTTTAAAATGAATACGGGAAGCAAAGAAAAGGAACCATTTAAAAATAATTGTCTAATAAACTTGACACTTTAACTATTCATTGTTTAGTTCTATGTTTCCAATGGACAATAAAACTATAGTGCAATTATTTGCCCACATGGGGTCTCAAGTCCATATGGAAAAGGGTTAATAATATTATACTGCAGCATCTTTATAAAGTGTTTCTGAAATTTCATCTCACCTGGGCAACCTGAGAAAAACTTTTAAAAGAAACAAAACACCTTTTTCACTTATTATTATTCTTTTTTTTATTTCTCCCAGCTGTACTCAGTCTTGGTACTGACAGATAAACAGAGTTCATTTAGCCTCAAATGAAGCAGAAGCTGGCCTCTCATTGTGACAGTGCAAAATCAACCATTATCTGCTCTGCAGAAAGTTCATATACACCATATTTTTCAGGTGTTGGGTACTTTCTTTTCAAGATAGGTATCATTCATTGAATTATACCTAGTGGAAATAAAAGGTATTCCTTTATATCGTTTCTGATCCCATATAATTAATTCCCACAGCTTCAGGTTCTCTCTCCATTTCTTTTTATTTCTACATAGCGTATTCCCTTGGCAGAGTGAAACAATGCTGGGCATGAAAGCTTGACAGAATATCCAGAATATCACTTTTTTCTACCTTCTGTAATTTTATATACCAAGAAATATCCCTGAATGTGCGCAGTGTTTTCAAGGTCTTAAATCTTCACAGATATGAAGAAGTTTCCAGACCCCAGTAGGTTGTTCTAAATTTTTGCTGGTGACACAGAAACAGAAACTGTTTCTAAACTTGTCCTAAACAATATTATCCACAGCAGCAGACATTATTAATAGTTCCGCTATAAGAGAAATTATTTTTAGTGATAAAGTTTTGCTCCGCAAGAAAAAAATCATTTTTGTGAGACAAAAAGAAAAATAACACACACATACACAAAAATACACGTGTGTGTGTGTATTCATTCTTTTCTATATAATGAAATGTAAGAACATGAAACAGTAAATGCAAAACAAGAAACATTTAATGAATTTTTATGGTAAGTAAAAGGGAAAAAAAACTATAGTGTAATTAAATTGGTAAGAGCTCAGAAGTAAGTCAAAATCTAATTTTGGTCTGGTTATTGAAAATATATATATATTTGTGCCATTCAGAGTGGCACTCTGAATTAAAATAACAAAAAAAAAAATCCTATTAAACCAATTACAACAAAACTGTTAATATATTATTTATTGATTTATTAAATTTGTATTTGTCCAATCTCACCTAAGTGGCTAAGCCCATGATGGCGAACCTATGGCACATGTGCCACAGGTGGTACGCAGAGCCTTCTCAATGGGCATGCGAGCCGTTGCCCCAGCTCAGCTCTACTGCACATACGCGCAGGCCTCCTGCCGGCCGGCTGATTTTTGAGTTTCTGCCACACATGTGCAGGGGACAGTGCACATGCAGGAGACATGTGTGAATGCACAAGGGGTAGGAGGTGGCGCGTGCATACAAGGGGGTGGGGGAGTTCAGGGATGTGTGGCACGGGTGGGGGTTGGTCCCAGGAGGCTGCAGGGAGGCCTGCTAGGCCCAAAACAGGGGGTGGGGGTGGGGGGAGTGCGGGGGTATGCACATGCATGTGCTGTGGGTATTGCGCGCACATTGCATTATGGGTGAAGGCAACTAAGCATTTAAATTAAAAGAATTTAAAGCTACAAAAATGTGAAATATGGAATCAAAATCTTACACACAATGCAGCCATTTTGCAGACTCCCTCTTTCTATGGGATCCCTGGGCCTGATGGCAAAGCCAAGTCTTCAGCACCAAGAGGTCCTAGCCTTGGGGGTGGGAGGGTGTTATTCCAATGGGCGGGTGCATACATGCTTCATCTTGGAATATGATAATTATCTAAATAATCCATGGGATATTGGAGACTGTGCTGTAGGTGGGCCAATTTTCTGATCATTGCATTGTGTGAAGGACCATGGAAAGGTGTGTTCCAGTTGATCTTTAAGACCAACTTCTGGTCTTATAATTGTGATTTCGTGCTATAGGATTATTGCATTTTAAGCTACTGGGAATAATTTATGTTTGGTGATATATAATCACAGTTAAAAAAGAAGGGAAATAAATCAGATACCTTTTGTACAGCATCATTTAGGAAACAATAATAGAAACTCATATGAAATATTCTAAGATTTTCATGAAAATGGGTGATACATGAGACCGGCTCCTTCTATCCTAATACATATTTGCCTGCAAACTATCTGTATGCTCCCAATATGCTTCCCGGTGCAATTCAAAATGCTGATTGTGACTGATAAAGCCTGTGATGGCACAGGTCTGGACTGTTTAAGGGACTGCCTCTAATTGTTTCTACTGTCCAATCAGGTAGAATAACCAACTATGTCGTTCTGTCACAATCCTTCCCCTTTTCAACTCTATATTACATGAGATTAGTTTGACTAATCTTGCTGTCTTGGAAAGTTCTTAAGATCAAGCACTTTTCCAATGTCAGGAGGTTCATGAGCCTAAGATGACTAAGATGTATGGTTATCCTCAGCTGCCATTTTACGTTTTGGGTAATTACTGCTTGTTTACTACTTCATTATTGTTACTATATTGACATTTTAAACTTCTGTTAGGTACCCAGAATTGGACAACCAAATGTAAATCAAATTAAATGAATAAATACTTCACAATTCCATTTAACATAACAACTTTTTGATTTAGAGGATCACTATGATATTTAGTTGTCCTTTCATGTACATACATGGATTAATCTTGGGAAATGCATGGTTATATGAAATATCATATTTTCTGTTTAAATTAAAAAGAAATAAAATTAGCTCCAGCCAGGAGTAATAAGTAATTTTTGATGGGAAGCTGACCCTAGTGAATGAGATTTTTAAAAGCCTTTTTGTTCTTTCATGAACATGAATAAGTTCATTCAGAAGGACAATTAATATTTTTTATTTAAAAAATGAAATAAAATTAGCACCAACTAGGAACAGTAGACATTTTTCAAAGAAAAGCTCACCTCAATGAATAAGACTGATATAAGTGTTACTGATAAATCTTGAGGTTATCTTTGTTTCTGTCCTCGATTGTTCTGTAAGTATGAAAAATTACAGTTTGAAAAACTATTGCCTACCAGTGTCAAAACTTGATGAAAACCTAAGTGTCACAATTCATTATTCAAAAAATAAATGTGACATGTAAAGCATTATGAAGCTTATCAAGATGCAGTATAAATGGTAAATTGCCACATTATTTATGTGTTGCGTGTAGAAGAATAATGCCCTTATGACATTATATATGGTTCTGTTCCAATCTATTCAAATAAGACAGATGAGAAATATAGACAAGGAGCAATTTACTGATTCACAGATCCTCAATCAATAAATACTCTGAAATGCATGGAATCCAGAAAGCTTCAGAGGGAAGACATGCTTCTTTCTTTCCTTAATCACTTAAAAATATTACTTATTTTGGCTGAGAAAAAGATTTCTAGTTAATAGCAGTAGCACTCAGACTTATGTACTGCTTCACAGTGCTTTACAGCCCTCTCTAAGTTTACAGAGTCAGCATATTGCTCCCAACACCTTCATTATTTTCTTGTCTGCAGTCTGCACTAGCTTCAAACACCTACCGTCTGCATCAGCTTCATTCATTCCTTAACTTTACTGCAACTCACAGGTTACATTTGCAAAAACTTGGCTTTTCAAATCCCTCGACCTGGACTGATGATGGGGTTTTAGGGGTTAATTTTAAATTGTTTAGATTTTAGTCTTATTTTATATTGTGGCTTGTGTTTTATTGTTGTGAGCCGCCCTGAGTCCATTGTGAGATAGGGCGGCATAGAAGCCGAATAAAATAAATAAATAAACAAACAAACAAATAAATAAATAAATACATACATACATACATACGTAAAAATAAGATCTAAATGCATGCCCATTGTATACAATTGTTTTGTTTCATAAATACAGTACCACAATATTAACTATCCAGTATGAAAGTATTATACATTGTATTGGCTAAGGGATACTTTTCTTCCTTTTTCTGGCAAACTTTATGACATTCAAAAATGGCTTCAGAAAACCGAGAGGCCCAAGAGAAGAAAATCTTATCATTCAGGGTAGGAAACCCACTGAGTCAGATATCCAAATAAATAGAAATATAATTTCCTGCCCAGATTTAGCCCATTCACTTCGTTTAGCAAGTTCAAGGGAACACATTGAATGTTGCTGGGGCGAACATAACAATGGCAAAGCAAAATAAATATTCTTTATTTATTTTTCTTTCTTCTTTATATCCTGTTTTTGGAAGTCATCTTCTCCTAAAATTGGGAATGAATCTCTTGTTTGATATTGTACATACAAAACACAGCTATAACCCCTACTGTGCTGCAGAAATTTTATTCAAACACGTGAGAAAGCAAGAGATCAAAGCTCAGGAAACCACTTTGATTCCCTCTCCCTTTTTTCTCTCATTGCTCCATTTTCCTCAGCAGGTTGTTTGGCTTCAAAGTGAAAAAGAAGCCCAGAGTTTCCTGCAGTCTCTTACGCCTCTCAAGAAGAGCTTCCTGTCCTAGGTGTTGTTTGCTTTCTTTCCTGTAACTCTGGAAAATGGCCCAAAGGGAGGAAGAGTTGCATTTTCTTCTATGAACAAATTTAAAATGTTTTTCCCTCATTTCAAATAATACAGCAAGTAAAGATGCCACTAATGGGGATATTACAATGCCATTGTCAGCCAAGTATACAAATTATATGCACTGTAAGGATAAGAATATAATTTGCTTAGGTTATCATTAATATTTGTATTGCTTAGTCAGGAACACAGAAGGTAAAGAAGTCAAGGAAAAAAATAGTGCACGGCACACATTTTTAACATATTTATTTATTTATAAAATTTATAGACTGTCCATCATGCCTCAAGGTAACTCTGGGTATCTTAAAATTATAAAAGATAAAAATTCCATTACATATGAGGGCCCAGAGTCTAGGCATATTATTTCCCAGATTTTTCCAAAGGAAATAGATATTCTCAAAGAATTTATCAACAGGATTTTCTCATAGTGTTCATAAGTAACATTGCCACTGAAATTCCTTTAGGAGAATTTTTGTTGGAATTTAATTAAAGTATGCAAAACTAGGGAGGCCAGGTATCCATGAAGAAAAATATAAGTATACAATGAAATACTGGGTGTTCACATATACTTGAATGTTACTTATTTTTTTTAATAAAAAGTTTTTATTGGTTAAAAATATACAATATTATAGTTTACAATATGTTGAATTTTCAATATCTTTATATAAAGATATTTCAATTATTATTTTCTTTTTTTAATTTCTCACACAACAGACATTATTATCTTAAATCAAAACAAACAACCAGGTTATATAAAAATTATATAAACAAAAAAAAGAGTGTTATACAAAATACAATAAAAGAAGAGAGAGAAAAAAAAATGTCAATTAAAAAAACCTTAAACAATAGATTCCCCTCCTTTCTTCATTTCCTAGTTCTGGCTCTTAAAACCATGGTCTGGCCTCCCTCCCCCTCCCGGGCCGCAACAGCTTCGTCCGCCTCCGCTCCTTGATCATCTAATACTTCCCCCTCTTCGGCTCCTGTATCTTCTCCACCTAGGAAGGATTTATGTTGGTCAAAAAAAGCCTTAGCTTCCGTTACATTATTAATTTTCTTCTTACTGTCCTCCCAAAAAATCATCAAACCCTCCGGAATCAGCCACCTAAAACCTACTCCCTTGAGGTACAGCTTATTTGATAAAAAATAATATTTTCTTCTTAATTCTCGTACCTGTCTGGGAATCTGCTTCAGGATGGTGATCTCCTTGCCCCTGTACACCAGTGCCCCCAGTCTTTGTTTTCTCAATATCTCATCTCTCAGTTCCCTTCTCACAAATTTAATATGAATCTCTCTTGGTAGATTATGTAAAATTGCAAATTGTGAGTTTACTCTGTACACCAAGTCCACATCCCTTCCAATAGACTCCAAATCTCTTTCTAAAAATTCACCCAACATTTTAACCATCACTTCTCTCAAATTTTCCTGGTCAAGTTGTTCCACGTTTTGGAACCTGAGAAAATAAGACATCTTATCCAATTGTAAGGTTAACATTGCATTTCCTCTCCCATCCTCCACCTTCTGGAGTGCCCGTACCTCCCCCTCCAGACCCCCCATCTTCTTCTTGTTTTGCTCTGCCAGCTGTTGAACATCATTTAAATCTTTTTTCATAAGTGTCATTTCAGATTTAATTTCAGATAATCCTTTTTGGACGTCATCTAACTTGTCCAACTTCTGGTCCAATATCGCCAGTCTTTCCAAAATTTTCCCCATGTCAGTTGCTGCTGATTTGTGGCCCTTAGCCATCTTAGATCAATAGAAGATGAGAAATCAAAGGGCAAACCTCCAGAGAAGAAAGAGGGATTAGCAATCAAAGTAATTTTTCAACTGTCCACCAGTGGGCGCTCACAGGAGCAACGAGTCCGAAGTATAGAGTAGGTCAAACAGGAAGCCAGAGGAGAATGTTGTCTTCAATCATAAATAAAGAAGCAGGAAGTCAGACCGTCGCCATTGCCTGCCGGGGGGAGGGGCCACCAGACCTCTCCAAGAGACTCTGCCACAGCCATCCTCCAAGGAAAAGTCAGAAAGGTAAGGGGTTTCACCCCATCTCCTTCCCCCTAGTTCTCTGCCACGGCACCTTTCCAGCTACAAGGGGGGGGGGAAACTCCAACCCCCCCTCTCGCCTCCAGGATGCCTGCTCCACTCTGCAATCAGTCAGTGCAGTCCGTTGTGCCTTCTTAGGTAGCACCGGTCCCCTTAGGCGCTGTGGCGCCTCCGCGGCCTCGAAAAAAAGCCGCCGATCGCCTCCCACCCCCTCTGGAGCCTCGGGCGCGCCAGCATCGGCCTCCCGGCCCCTGGAAGTGAGGCAGGGGACCCCTGGCGAGCCGCCCTCAAACGGCAAACGCCCCAATAATGGGGCGCTTGGCCCAAAGGGCCTCCAGATGGGGGGGCTCAGACTCTGGGGCCAGAGCTAGCCCGATCAAAGTCTGTCGCCAGCGGAACCGGAAGCGGAAGCCGAATGTTACTTATTAAATGTATGGCAAGAGATGACCAACTATACAACCAAGCACACCCAACTAATTTTGTTTAGTGCATGGTCTTTGATTGTATGCTCGGTTTTTCAATCTACCTCCTTCCCCTTAACTATAAACAATAACAATCAATAACTTTGTTAGAAGAATAATTTGGGGGTTCTGTGAACCTGGGTTGTGCAAGAATAAATAAAAAATGAAATCCAGACATACTGTGACAAAGGTGATATTTTTATTCCCAAAAGCAAAGAGGTTTGTTTTATGGAGTAGACTAGAGAGAAAAGGGGTCCAGAGACTTGGTTTTATATGGGGTCTGGTGTGGACTTGGGAGGCATGGTTTATGTACATGCTGGTTTAGTGTGTAATTCTGTCAAAAGCAGGGGTGAAACCCACTTACCTTCGCTACCGGTTCACAAATGTGAGCACATGCACATCCTCCATGCATACACATGCACAGAGGATCAAAAATGGGACATGAATATATTCAGGACGGTGGGCGGGGCCTCCCACCATTGGCGCGACTGGTTCTCCTGAGCCGATAGAACCAGCTAAATTTCACCACTGGTCAAAAGTCTGCTTAGATGTGCAGATTGAGGTGGTCCTGCCCTGGATTTTAATCCGGAGGGAGTATAAAATCCAAAAAGGAAGATCATCCCAGGTGTGAATTATTATGAGGGGATCTGGTATCTACCATTAATCTGAATGAATTCCCGCTTTCCGATGTAGGAGTGAGGTGGCAAAGGGAGGGGCAGATCAGAGGACTTTTAACTTCCAACCACTCAATCATTCTGATGTTTCCCTGATTACCCATATTCCAATCTGAAAATCCCAATAGGAGAAGTTATGCCAAGAGCCAGGGAGCCCATCTGTCATTGGAGAGACAATTGTGCATATGCTTCTTTATCTTTATTGTTCTAAAAAAAAATCAATACCATTATATGCCATTTATACAAATGTCTTTGAAAGAAATATTTTATTTCATCAAACTGAATATGAACTGGTGAAAAAACAATGCTGTTCCCCATTCTGGTCCTAGAAAACATTGTCATGAATAGAGAGTAATGAAAATTCAAAGGGAATTCCTTTCAATAATTATTTAGAAGAGATACTAATTCATAACTTAAATAAATCCATTTGTTATTCTTTTCCTTAATCAACTTACTATATTGATATGGCAATTTCATGGGTAATCTAGTCTTGCTATTTGGGAAAAAGCTATCCCAGCCAGCAGAAGGTAGTAATCTGTGCACAGTAGTGAAGTATTATAGGGAAGAGAGCTGGGTACTATTGCTTCAAGTTTTAAGATAACTTGCTTACCTGAAGGCAGTGTCCCTCACTCAGGGTGAAGTTGGAACCACTATGGCCATCTCTACATTTGGAAGAATGAGGCATCTTGTTCTTCAGTGCATGCAGCAATATGTCTATGGTTGAAATAGTCTTTGTAGTCTTTGAACTATAGGTTGCACATCCCTAGACCTTTATTGTAACCCTCAGGCTAGGGTTGTTGGGAACATACAACTTTTTCAACTATTATGAGGTGAAAAACACCTCAGATTTACAATGTATACCTAAAATACAGGTACTATATTTAAAAGAAAATGTACCCATGTTTGTAATGTAACCAGTAATGTTAGTGGCCCATTTTTAAACCTGCCCAAAAAAAGCATTATAGGTGGCATTTAAGATTGCCCAGCCCTATTTTAAATCACAAATTACTAACCTGGTGAACTACAATTTTCAGTTTCCAGAGTCAAAAGAAGCCACTGTGGAAGTTGATGCTGGAATACAACACCTGGGGAGCTGGCTGTGCTTTACTGAAGTAAACAGTTTAAAACTGGATTTTATACATGATAATGTAGTCTGCTTAGCAATCACAGTTTTGTGGATTACTGTTTTATTTTGGTTTCATTTAATTTGCCCTTTGTTAATTACCATAAAAGTGGCAACATTTAGGAGATTAATCAGTAACATAATTAATGTTGAAAAACATTTTGAATTAAAAGAATGAGCAAGGTATCTTTGTATATAATTATCTACAAATAATCATACTAGTCAATTATTGCATACTTTCAATATTTAATCTACAATATGATTGCATGCTTATTTATTTATTTGTTTGTTTCTTTAATTAAAATATTAAAGTAACCATCTATCTTATGTCAAACTCTGGGTGCCTCCCTACCAACAATTAAACCAACATCAAAAATAAACAACATAATGCATACATCCATAATGAACCCATTTGTCCAATTCAAACTTTACATATGGAAAATCTAAAGAAACTTGTAAATGTCTTATTATCTGTTTTCATTCCGCAATAAATTGCAGAGGTGGTGAATAAAAATTATTTCATCTAAAGATAAAACCACTGACAAAATTAGAACTTCAGGTCACTGAGTATTATAGCAAAAATAATATAGCAATTATTTTTGCCATTTACACAATGTTTTTTTCAAAAACATTTCAGCTTTTTCTGAAGTACTTGTTATTAATTTCATTTCCCACAGTTCAGCAATCATATACAAAGCCTTAAAACACAAATTAGGAGCACTCAAACATTTATGCCGGGGTCTTTCTATAGGAAGTAATTACCCTGCATGATAAAAAACTAAATCATTAGAAACTTAAAAGGTGATTCCAGGAGTGGCATGCTCTTAGTTATTTAGTATTTCCAGAGGGAAATTCATTATTAATCACTTTAATAATAAACTCAAGTGGTAAGCGACAATAAGATAAGTTAGTATAGTAGTATTAGCAGGAATAGGATAACACCAGCAGACACAACCTCATCTGCCCCCCCTATCTATCTATCTATCTATCTATCTATCTATCTATCTATCTATACACACACATATGTATGTATATTCACACACAGAAACAATTAAAATAACCATCTTTATATTTTAGTGATTTAATGAAAAACAGTTCAGAATGCCAAATGAAGGGGAGGAAGTTTTGGGGGACAATAATGTAATAGGGTTAACAAAAAAAGACCATTAGAATTGGCAATTTATAATGCTGAAATGAAATATAATCATATTTAATATTTTGTTACACATCATATATTTAAAATACAAAGCATATATATTTCTTCTTTGATCCTAACTATATTCTTGGAGTTTCAATAGAAAAAATATATGTAGCTCAGGTTTGAACCATGCACTCCTTGATGCTCTCTGAGCTTGGTTCTTGCTTTTAGATGTTTCATTAGCTAAGTACCATCATTCTGAGTGATCGTGGTGCTTCTTTCTGTTTATATACAGTAGTTTTGAGGAGAGGATCAGAGGTGGGTTTCAGCAGGTTCTGACCAGTTCTGGAGAACCGGTAGTGGAAATTTTGTGTAGTTCGGAGAACCGGTAAATACCACCTCTGACTGGCCCAGCCCTCCTCTATTCTCCAGCTGATCGGGAGGAAATGGGGATTTTACAGTAACCTTCCCCTGGAGTCCCAGGGGAGGGAATGGAGATTTTACAATATCCTTCCCCTGCCACACCCACCAAGCCATGTCATGCCCACCAAACCACACCCACAGAACCGGTAGTAAAAAAAAATTTAAACCCACCACTGGGGTGGATGGATGCTTGGAGTTGTATTCTTGGAGTTTTATTCATGCAAAGAAGTACTGTGTTTCTTTGTACAGGCAAAGAAAACTTGTGTTATTATTTTTTTTTCACAAAAAACCTTCAGTACAGAAAAATAATTGGGTTTCCAAGCAAGGACCAATTAATACCAGACCATTTCAATTTTCTAGGACATTCCAAAGTAGCTACATTTAAAAAAATAAAAATTCACCAGCACAATTGAGCAAGAGATTCCTGAATTTACATATATTTTTTAAAAAATCACATTATATATATAACTGATCCTTGTAACCATGTATCTGTATTATCACCTGGTCTTCTATTTTCACCTCATTCAAATTTAAATCCTACATCAGTCTAGTCACTCCCTTACATCTGAGGAAGTGAGCTTTAGGTCATTAAAAATATGCTTTTTATTAAAATATATGAATCTGAAAAGGTGCTACCAGACTGCTTCTTAGTTTGGCTACCATAAACCGGTATGCCTTTCCTTAAATACATATGGAGAAAAAATTGAAAGAACAAATGCTAATCTTAAATTAAATAAAACTAAATTAACTATTAATCCATAAATTTCTGGTTATTTCATTTGAAAATCATCATAAATCAGCTTTGAAAATAAAACCCAGAAATTATGGGATTTAAATTAGATCTGGTAAAGTAGAGATAATGAAGCAGTTTCACAATATTTTAACAAAAGGACTTAAAAACAAAGAGATAATTTAAGAAGTGTTTTATAGAAAGCAGATATTGGCAAGCCAGAAATAGGTGGTAATAAAGTTAGCAACCTAGTTTAAATATTGCTCATTGAAAGGTTTCTTGATCCTTTAAAATATGTATTACAACTTATTGTTTTTATTATATATCTCCTAGAAGCACGAAGCCGAAAACACCAGCCTGAAGATGACAATTGAGATTTTGTCGAAACGTCGCCAAGACATTTCCAATTTTATGCGGGAGAAAACCCGAATAACCAAAGACCTACATACAAACACCCGCAAAAACCTCAGAAAACAAATAGATAGATAGATAGATAGATAGATAGATAGATAGATAGATAGATAGATAGACAGATAGACAGATAGACAGATAGATATAGATATAGATATATAGATATAGATATAGATATAGATATAGATATAGATATAGATATA
>WNWU01000002.1:26556803-26640796 GCA_012654045.1 Ptyas mucosa | reverse complement strand
TTCCTTCCTTCCTTCCTTCCTTCCTTCCTTCCTTCCTTCCTTCCTTCTTTTTTTCTGTGGCTTGCTTTTTGTGAAATTGTATTCACTATAGGTGCCACTTTGCTTCTGCTCCTTTTGATAGCTCTGTGACATAGACCAGAAGGCACAATCCTGATACAACCTAACTTTGTCATAGATGAAAGAGTGTGAGAGGCCAGGATTAGCAATCAGCTCTACTAAACTTAACTGTAGTGAATAGAGGACATAATTTTGAAGAAATGTGCAAGAACTGGTGGCCTCTTAGAAAAGCAATTAAAAAAGTAATAATTTTGTAACAGATCAGCAAAATTTCCCAGAAGTCTATTTTCTGGACGTTCTATTTTATTTTCTCCTAATCTCTGCTAACTAATCTCTCCTAAACATAGGAGAAATGTTTCAAACATTTTTGCAGGGAATCCTTGAAGTTATTTCACTGAAACGTAGCTGCTTATATTGTCTACTCTTAAGGACATATTGCCAAATTCATCCCATTCTGCTCCAAAATGACAACATTTCAAGCATTTTGATGCTTTCCCTATTATAAGGATATATTTTCATTCAGGCTTCGGTCTTGAAGGGATATGAACCAGATCAATCTGCCCTCACATTTCAAATTGCAAACTCTAATTGATCCATGTTTTCTTTGAATCTTAAATCTCCAAATTGAACAGAATAAGGATTGCATTGCACGTAGTTAGCATACTTTATAAACTGGAACTAAAATCGCAATTTCTAATTCTACAACATTCATTCTATTCTGCTGCTAAGTATTGATTATAGGAAGATATATGCAAAATCTTACATGCATATTTCATTATTTATTAAACAATTGCAGAGAAGCAGCACCAGAGAAACAATAAGAGAAGATGTAAAAACAGGTTTCTAAAATATGATTTGTACATGTGCTATATAGACTGAAATAGAGGTTAGCGGAATCTGGAACCATGAGAGGTAGATTCCTTTAATACCAACTGAAGATTTAGAATTCCTAGTAAAAATGGCAGGCTACAAAGTCTTACTGAAACGGAATGCCACTTAGAGTGTAGGAAAGATTATAGTAGAATGAATAATGGCTGGCCAAGGCAGTCACTATTTCAGCTATTAGCATAGAAATCTTATTTTAAGATTCATTTCAAGCATCATTTTTTAAGTCAAAGAAAAGTGACAGTCATAGCTGGGGTTGGAGTACCACTGTGCTGTAGCTTGGAGCTCATCAAAGTTTCCATTAAGAAGGAAGCTTTTTCACACCCTTGTAATTTTTACATGCTGCTTCCTCTCATTCTACAGCTCCATTCAATATTTCAAATGCTTATTCCAGACTTTCTTTATAGAAACCAGCTCATGAACGAAAAATTTTGATTAGCAGTAGCATTTTTCTTAAACATTGCTGCAGGCAATCGTTTTCAGTGTGTGCATGAACCCTTCCAATTTTTTGTTGTAAAGGACGTACTCAAATATATTTTGGGATTAGCCTTTTATTTGTTTAGCGCCCCCATGTAGATCGTAGAAACCTCATTTAAAATTATGTTTCTGGAAGAAACAAAGCACACAAAACAAGAAAAATACAAGCCATAAGAGAATGGTTCAGTGGAATTAGAGGATGTTTGTATTAGGTATTGATAGCCCTTAGTAAATTGATTTCTTTCAAAACTCTTGAACCTCAGGAAAAACAGCCTGGCCACATACTTTGTCTCCCAAGGTTCAGCTTTATCCAACAACGTGGTTGAGCTTCCAACATCTTTTAATCAACTTTCCCTTAGATAGGTTTGGGGCTGGCTTCTTACACTTGCCTCTGGAGTAAGCTTTGCTAAATTGACAGTTCTAAATAAAGATAATTGAGCAAATATTTTAGAGTTTTGAGGAAACTTATTGCTATAAATTTGTGATTTATAAATGCAAGTAAATTAAAGGGAATTGCATCTTGCTGCAAAGGGTGTAGTATACAATACATGGGTAAGAAATGAAAGAAGAGAAGAGAACCATAGTTTGATAGATTCAGAGATGGTTCATCCAAATTCTATACACCCAAGCACCAAGGAACAGAAACATTATACGAGAAGATAATATGAATGAATCTTTCATTCAAACACATACTTCTATGCTTACCACACTGAAAATGCATTGGATATCCATGGACAGTTTAAACAAAGAAATCCATTAAAGAGGCAAATATGCTTAGAATCTTAGAATCCAAATGACAAGCTTAGGGTCCAAAAAGATCTTGACAGACTTGGACAATGGTTCATAATGTGGACAAAAGCAAGAGTTTACACTTAGGCAGGAAAAACCAAAGGTAGAAGTACAGAGCCAGAAACCTGGCTCAAAAACAGTAACTGTGAGTGGGACTTTGAAGTCCTAGTGGATGATCTCTTAAACATGAGGCAGTAGTGTGTGGTGGCAGCCAAAAAAGCTAGTACAATCCTTGGTTGTATAAACAGAGGCTTAGAATCAAAATCACGTGAAGTATTAGTACTGCTTTATAAAGCCTTAGTAAGATCACACCTGGAATACTGCATCTAGTTTTGGTCACCACATTACAAAAAAGATGTTGAGACTTTGGAAAAAGTGCAAAGAAGAGCAACTAAGATGACTAAAGGCCTGGAGACAAAAATATACAAAGAATGGTTGCAGGATTTGGTTGCAGGATTTGGTTTGGCTAGTCTAGAGAAAAGAAGGACTGATAGCAATATTATAATAGTATTTGAGAGGTTGCCACAAAGAATATTGGGTCAACTTATTTTCCAAAGCATCAGAGGGCAGGACAAGAAGCAATGGATGGAAAATAATCAAGGAAAGAAGCAACCTGGAATTAAGGAAAAACATAATGACAGTAAGAACAATTAACCTGTGGAACAGCTTGCCATAAGAAGTTGTGGGTGCTCTATCACTGGAGGTTTTTAAGAAGAGACTGGGCAGTCATTTGTCTGGAATGTATAAGGTCTTCTGCTTGAGCAGAGGGTTGGACTAGAAGACCTCGAAGTTCCTTTCCAGCTCTATTCTGATTTATTGATTGATTGAATAACTATCTAATATGTAATGGCTACAGACACAGATTGTAATACAGACTGAAAGATGACCATCCAGCATCAGTGATATGGCCCTTGTGTCTTGTCCCTCCTAAAAGAAAAGTATTTTATTGAACAAAATAACATAAGATCATAAAAACAAGAACTACAGGACTGCTACATTTCACTTAAACTAGCTATCTTCTTTACTCCCTTGAAAATCTTGCTATATCACGAAGGGTTATCTGTGTGGGTGAAGAGAAATGTAATTTTTTGCTGCTATTGGTCAGAACTCCAATGCATCACATGGGCTCTATGAACTGTAACTGATTCTAATCTATTATACCAGATAATATACTGACTCAATCAGACATGCACTGGGTTTTCTGAAATGTACACTCTAAAGTATGTGAGACAGTCCAGCAAGGTGAACAAAGAAAGGCATCCACAGCAATGTGTTTCTGTAACATCCTCAGAAATGGTAATAAAATGTGATGTTATTTACCTGGATGAGAAAGTTTAATATCATATGATGTTCACATCTTATTAACAAACATTGTATTAGAATTCCATATACTACAATAGTGACAAGAAAGGTTTTAGCAAGCATTGTATCTTTTTAATGTTACTAGGGATTCAATATCAACGAAAAACCATAGATGGGTAATTTTACTTCATTCCAATTAGTTTTCAGCCAATTACCCTCGACCTGTACATGGCAAATTGGTCATTCTATATTCTTCCAGATGAAAAGAAAAATTAAAATCAATGGTTGAAATGTTTGCAACTATATTTCTTGCTTTGGTTGTGATGAAATCAATTTTTGCTTCCAGAAAAATAATCAAAGTCAGAGGTGACCACCTATAATGCATATTTTGGAAAATACTCTTTCTTCTAGAAAATATAACAAAATAATGTACAGAGCAATACAGTACCACTACTAGTAGAGTTTATTGAGTCAGTGAACCAGCAAAATGTATAAAATTTATAAAGTATTAAATGATCCATTATCTACTGAGTCGTTTTTTTCAGAAATAATCTGTTACCTAAATGGAAAAACTGAATGATTACAGACAACAACAACAACAACAACAACAACAACAACAAAAAGCAGTGGGAACAGGAATCACTTCTGACTTCCTGCCAGCTTCCCATTGACTAAGATGTGGGAAGCTGGCAGGGAGCATTGAAAATCACAATTGCATTGTGATGCATGCTTGACTCAGGATGCATTGTACTGGTCAGAGGTTTGCAAATACAACTGGTCGGAAGATACTTGGAATTTCAGGTCCACAGGAAGTAATGGCTGCCAGACTTTACACATTTCTAAATTTGAGGTATCTTGAGTCACAGATATATGCCTCATGATGTACATATAGTCCTTGATTTACAACAGTTCATGTAGTGACTGTTCAAAATTACAACTGAAAAAAGTGACATAGCTATTTATCACAATTACACCCTTTGCAGCATCCTCATGGTCATGTAATCAAAATTCAGATGCTTGGCAACTGATTCATATTTATGGCCGTTGCTGTGTCTCAAGGTCATGTTATCACCTTTTGCAACCTTATGACAAGCAAAGTCAATGGGGAAGCCAGATTCACTGAACAATCAGGTTACTAACTAATCAACTGCAGTGATTCACTAAACAACAAAAAAAAGTCATAAACTGGGACAAAACTCACTTACAAATGTCTCACAAACGTCTCACAAGAGAAACTTTGGGCTCAGTTGTGGTCATAAGTCAAGGACTATCTGTACTATTTTGTCAATTGTAGTGTACATAGAGACAAATGGACAGGAGAGTTTTACTATTATATAGATACACACAAAAGTAAAATCAAATGGGTGAGATAAAATATCAACCAAATAGAAAGATTCTATACTAAAAGTGTAACATAAACTATCATAATCATGTTAATAAACTGTGCAACTATAATGATACTCTATGGACTAGAATTAACAGTCACCTAAAACAAGACAACTATCATAGTTACAAGTTTATATTAAAGCTGAAGTGAAAATATGTGAATATCAATGGAAAAATAACTTGTAAATTTATATTCTAGATTAGAATAAAATCTTCAGATCTAGCAATGCAGTGAAATGTAGAGTATAAAAATAAAAAATTGATTATTCTACAACAGGGGTGTTAAACTACATTTCTTCAAGGGCCAGATCAACATTGTAGTTCTACTCCATGGGCCAGCCAGGAGGGTGGGGAGAGAGGTCGGTTGCCTCC
Organism: Ptyas mucosa; assembly: GCA_012654045.1. Classification (NCBI taxonomy): domain Eukaryota; kingdom Metazoa; phylum Chordata; class Lepidosauria; order Squamata; family Colubridae; genus Ptyas; species Ptyas mucosa. Next base: position 26,635,528 of record WNWU01000002.1, on the reverse strand, counting down.
TGCAGTACCCTGCTGGCCAAAACGGGGCATGGGGGAACCACCCAAGATCCCCTGAGCCCCATTTTGGCCGACAAAGTGGTGCAGGAGGCCGTACATGCCTCCTATATGAAGGCATGTAGGCCTACAGAAAACACGGCACAGGAGACCCTCACATGGAATCCTCTGTGCCCCGTTTTGGCTGCCAGAAGCACCATGGGCCAGTCCTTTGCTATTTCCAGCTTGTCCCCATGGGCCGTGAGTTTGACACTCCTGTTCTAGAATAATGAGACAACAAACATGTAACAGCTACTCAGATACTAGAAACAACTCAGTGTTCTTACTCTTAAGTAGATATGCAGGTAGAGGATTGCAATGATATATGCCAATGTTTTCCAAACTTAGTAATTTTAAGATGTACAAACTTCAATTTACTGAACTACCCAGCCAGCATGAAAAACATTACTATATGGCAATCTTAGTCACATTTAGAAAAACAGAGAATAGGAGTAAAGTCATTAATTTTTAATGTGAATTTACCTAACTTTTATTTTCCATCTTATCTATGACTCAAACGCCATAATGCCTTGCAATATTCAGTTCTACAGGAGTTTCTATTATTAAAGGTAATGTTTTAGTAGGAACACTTTTTTTAAAAAAAATAGAGTTCTATGATAGATCTAAAAGGTAGTCACAAATCATTAGAGTTTTATTGATTGTTGCTGCTATTTTGCTGGTTTTAAAAATGTTTTTACACTTTCTATCTTGTTTTAAGGTATATTGATTATTATGGTTCATTGCATAGTCAACCAGATGCTTAGACTGAATTTTATCCACCTACTGAGTCCTTCTCAAGGGCCTGGGATAGATGTTGTTGTTTAAAACTAAAGGCATTATTGCAGAATGTAAGCTCTGTTCCAAGTAAAGCTATCTATTGTTTATGGGAGAAACACTCTTCATCTGCCTTTTCTGATGAGACCTGCCCACTATTGAGCCTCTGGCATAACTCTCATTTTTCTCAGAGCACACAAGTCCCACAACCTCTTCAAGTTAGTGCCTCACTGGGAAGCACATGTCCTGGTTTGCTTGAGGTACTTTTTTTTTTGTTTACTTGATGTACAATTCTTTTTTCCCCCCTTTGAAATGTTTCTTGACACTTGGTTTCTTTCAGTTACAACATCTTAGCCCTTTGCTCAGAACCATGAACTTCAGTATTCAGTTGTAGGCTAGAGATCTTGAGATCTTAAGAAGCGTGTCCTTTAATTCAGATGTTCTAGAAAATCTTGGTAATTTGAACTTTTTATTTAGCTTTTTTTGCCTGAATTCAAGCAAGATCTGAAATAACTTCAGGTTTCTTTTCAACCATTTACTTACACAAGTCACATTTCTTTTCACAAAAAAAGGACAGCTATAAATATTACCTTGTAATAGTTGCTGTTATTTCTTTTAATCATCCAAAAATCTCAGCAAGATAGAAGTTTAAGTATTATAGTATCAAGGAAAGATGGCTGAGGGAAAAGGATGGAATGCTTTTGAAATTTAGATTTATTCCACAACTTTTTCTGCATTACTGATCTCAGCCTTCCTTGGACCTAAGAGCACATACATACATACATACATATGTACATTCATTCATACATACATACATGCATGCATACATACATATTCCATTATATATATGGAATTATATGTGCATAAATTAGAATATTTGTACCTTTTGGTTAAAGTCTCCTCAATTAATGGGACAGTAATTAACACACACACACTTTAAAAAAATGCTACACAATCTTCCATTACTCATGATATTATTTTTAGTCATTGTTCATGGTATTGTGGACATAACTCTTCCTTGAAAGCATATTTCGAAGAGCATGTATGAATAGCTGTTTTACAATTTGATGTTTGGTCATTATACTGATTGCTCCAAAGAAGAACCAGGTTTTCAGAATATTAACATTAAAATTAGGATTGGGCTGTGAGAAATAAATGGAGAGCCAATAATTCTAAAGTCACATGATTGTCTTATCAACCACCTGGATTCCAGACATGGAAAAGCAGGGCAAAACATTGAAAAAATGGCAAAAAGGGACAATGGATTTTTATATTATGAAACGAGGCTTTATATTATGAATATAAGGAGTAGGACAATAGCTAAGTTGGTGTAGTAGTTAAGGTGCTGGCCTAGAAACCAAGAGACTGTGAATTTTAGTCCACCTTAGTCAGCTGGGTGATTTTGCACCAGTAACTCCCTCTCTCAGCCCAACTAACCGCATACGTTTATTGTTGTGGGGACAAGAGGAAAAAGAAGGAGTACCGTGTATCATGTTGAGTTACAGTACTTATAAAGTAATAAAGGTGGGATAAAAATCTAAGTAAATAAAAATAAAAAACCATCTACAGAGGAGAGAAAAAATAAGAATAAATGCTCCCAAGTTTCTGCCAGAGAAGAACATTGCAAAGATAATCATTTGCCTTGCAATTGGATACATTTTTCAATGCTTTTTAAAAGAAAGAATAGCAGCTTATGATTTGTTTCAGATAACTCACCAAAATGACAATAGGTGAAGATCAAAAGCATTGTTGTCCTTTAGCCAGCGATGTCTGAATATTTTGGTTGTGATGCTTTTTCATGTGTTAACCTTTATGAAAGTATAGAAAGATTAGAGGAAAGATCAAAGTGTTGAATGAAAAAGCATTGCAACTCTCAACTGCACAATTTCCACATTCATATTTATATTCTCTATATAATGTATGTTCCTTTTTTCCTATATTTAAAATAGAATTCATTTTCTTTCTGTCCAAGGTATGCAAAAGCACATAAGAACAAAAGGTTTTCTTCTCAATTCATTTTAATAATTTATTTGGATTCCTAGCAACATGGAACAGGGATGTCCCAATGGCTTTGCAGAATTTTCTATTTTTACTATTTTCAATTTATATCAGCTATTTGCAGCCAATACTGGGTACTGAGTTTACTAGGTAAATGATGATGGTGGTGGTCGTTGTCTTATGACAGTAGTGATACAATACTAAATATACTTATCTGAAAATAATTTTCTACTAGAAATAATTTAGATTCACCTCTGAGTCAATACACTAAGGGACGTGGTGGCTCAGTGGCTAAGGCACTTAGCTTGCCAATCAAAAGGTCGGCAGTTCGGGTTGAGCTCCCGTTACTTGTCCCAGCTTCTGTCAACCTAGCAGTTTGAAAGCACGTAAAAAATGCAAGTAGAAAAATAGGGACCACCTTTGGTGGGAAGGTAACAGCATTCTGTGTGCCTTTGGCATTTACTCATGCCTGCTACATAACCATAGAGACGTCTTTGGACAGCGCTGGCTCCTCAGCTTTGAAACGGAGATGAGCACTGCCCCCTAGAGTCAGGAAAGACTAGAACCGTGATAGCGAACCTATGGCACGGGTGCCACAGGTGGCACGTGGAGCCATATCAGTGGGCACACGAGCTCAGCTCCGGCACGCATGTGTGCGCCAGCCAGCTGATTTTCGGGCATTTTGGGCCCACTAAAAGTCAGGAAACACACTGTTTCCAGCCTCCGGAGGGTGGGGAAGGCAGTTTTTGCCCTCCCAAGGCTCCTAGAAAGGCTCTAGAGCCTGGGGAGAGCAAAAAATGGGCCTACCAGGCCCACCGCGCCATCACGTGGGGGGCGGGACACATAGAATTATGGATGTGGGCACGCGGGCGTGTGACCCCACCGAGCTTCTCCTGCTTTTGGCATGCGATGGCAAAAAGGTTAGCCATCACTGGACTAGAACATATGTGCGAGGGGAACCTTTACCTTTACTTTTACAGTACATTAAGGATTGCATCATTTGAGTAAAAGCTAGGAAGCTGGATCAGGTCCCTTAATGATTATTTACTTCCTTTTCTCTAAATTTGTTCACCTTAAATCCCAAAGATAATTACAACCACAGGACAATGCTTTAAGAAAAGCTTGTTTTCTCTGCTGTCTGTTAATAAGACACATTCTGAAGGGGAAATTCCCAGAAGCTATTTAACCATAATAGTTATGTGTGTACACTAAGTAGGAAATAAGCAAGCAAGCAGAGGAGGGGTTTTTTTTACAGGTAGTCTGCAAAATAGATACAGAATTCAATAATATAAAAATCTAATTTTAAAGATCAAACTATGTACAGCATTATATCCATGTTGAAATACCAACATGAGGTGCTGAAGTTTTCCAGGCCCAGTTAGAATATTTCAGTTAATGACTGAAGTAAAAAAGAGCTTATCAAACTAATACCGTAGTTTACCAATTTCAGAATAATTTTTTATTGACACTAAGAAACAGAACAGAACTTAATGTTTCCCCCATTTTCAGAAACCAATTTTTTCCCACATGGGGGAGGGTGTCTTCCTGTTTTACTTATAAGAAGCCTCCAGTAAATACAATTTAGGAAATGTGTTGATGTAGAGGAAGTGCAATCACATTACTGAACATCTATGGAGATTCTCCACCATCCAGGTCATGGTTGCCCCAAAGGTGCTTTTCCAAAAGACAACTGGAGTTTCTTGTTCCCCCCCACCTTGAAAATGTTTTGCTTGTCATCCTAGAAGCTTCTCCAGTTCTGAAAAGCATACTGAACCCACCTCTAATACCAGTAACTTTCTTGATGTTCTTGATTAGGGCTAAGCTCCAGTAGAAGCCTCCTTGTGGTGAAAATTACACGTATATATTTAATTAACCACTTCAGATAATGATGTTTAATGAATGTCGGGTTCAGGGATGGGATTGTTGTATAATATTGCTGTACAGCCATTATGCTGCCCTTTTTCTTTAAATTCACAATCCCATTTCATGGAATTAATCTAGACAATCTTCAGATTTATTCAGTAGCTAAATGATTCTTAGTAGCTTGCTGTAGTTGCATATTTTAAAGTAGTGTTTCTCCACCTTGACAACTTTTAGAGGTTTGGACTTCAACTGTTAGAATTTCCCAGATAGCCATGGGGAATTCTGGGATTGAAGCCCAAACTTCTTAGAGTTGTAAAGTTTCAGAAACACTGCTTTAAATTGTTGGGGATGATCAGGTCCTGAGGGAGCAGTCAAATGCATCATCAGTCATGAATCCCTTTGCACTAACCCACCTTGAATTTCTTTGACTCTTATCTACTGCTAATTTGGTTGAACTGTTAGTAGTTCAAAATTGTACTTTACAGAGTACTTAAGCTTGCAATAAATCTTTATACCTATTTGAATTGCCTAGATTCTTCGATTATGGCTCATGACATAAATATTATAAGAAAATGGCAGATTTATTAAAGACATTCATGGAATTCATGGAAATAATGAGAAATATATGTATGGAATTAGGAGGAAAACATATATAACAAAAAGTAGGTTTAGGATTTCATGTGTGTGTGTTTTAATGAGTCAGGAAGAAATGCATTAATTTTGTCAGTCTTACGTCAGGTCTTCTAAATCAGCGATAAAACTAGCAAACACCAATTGAATGATACTGAAAAGAAAGGTTAAACTATTGTGGCTCCTTCTGTTTGCTATAGCCAAATCAAATGTTATGCAGGAGAAGAATCAAGAACTGACATATATAAATATGTAGCACCCTTCTTGTGACATTTAAATGCCGTATCTCAGACAGAAACACATCAAGCTGTTCCCGTTGCATAAAGTGAATTATGAAAGAGCCTGATTAACAAATTATACAAGTGTGTTTTTCTGGCATATGTAGCCTAAAAGAAATCTAGCCACTTATAAGTCATATATTTGCAAGAGAGTATGAAGACACATGATGTGCAACTTTGCTTAAAATAGGCAGAATTTTTGATGGAAAATCACCAGTGCCACATTGTTTCTTCAGAGACAAAGAAAAATTACTAATAAACAAAATAGTGACAGATATGAACTTAAATATTTTATCATCATGGCTTAGAAAATTCTGCAGTTGAAAAGACTTTATCACATCCTGCAGTTACTGAATTATTTGCAGGACATCAGGTTTGTGCAACAACTTGGAATTTCTGCAGCACTGTGGCTTTATTCTCAACCTACCTTTTATTGATTGATTTAATTTTACTTCTCTACATACTGTTTTTCCTCCCAGAGTAGCTGAAAGTGGTTTTCAAGGGATCAATAAAAACAGTATTAAATAAAACCATTGCTGTAAAGCTAAGAATGCTTAAAAGCTATAAAAGCAAACGTTTTGTTTTTTTTTAAAAAAAGCAAAATAATAGACAGTCCAAGAGATAGCTTTTATTAATGTTCTTGGAGTGATAGGAAATATGATGATTATAATAACTACATCAGAAAGTTTTTCAAATAAATTATAATCCAGGTGAAATAGAAACAGTTGTCAGATCCTCTGTTAGGTACTGAGGAGCTAGGAGCACTAAAAATAAAAATATAAACAAAATGATATAGAAAAAAATATCTACAAAGGAAAAAAAAACATGCAACTCTTCACGGGTTTGTGAGTTTCAGATATGAATGTGTCATTGTGGAGGATGATGATATACTACTTCAAACCTTTCTGGCTGATAGAAATACTGAGATAAAGTTAACCTGAGAAAATAGAGGGGAAAATATAATAACAAGATGTATTCTGGGAAGTTAATTGTAAAGCTGGTTGAGACTGCTCCATATATTCTATCCCAAAGCAGTTACAAGGACAATCCTTTTTTCCAAGGATAAGTTTTTGTAACTAGAACAAGAAATACAAACAAAAGGATAATAAAACTAGATTTGCAGATGTAACTGAAAAAACAATTGAAATATAGATCCTATAGCCATCCAACTCACCAATAGCTTGGATGACTCCAACTTCATCAAGGTATAAGGGCAACTTCTCCTCAATTTTTTTTAAGCTAGGAATACTGAAAGTTTTAATGTATTATGAGGATCTTGGAAATGAAAAACTCTATTTCAATATACATGTCACGAAAAATAGCTCAGAGGAAATGTAACATGAGCTAGCCAGATGACTGACCTATTTGATTCAATCTGTGCCTAGGACAGAATTCTAAGGACTAAGGCATATATTGTTCTTTGCACTGATGTCTAATATAGCAGAATCTATCAAAGTGGGTATATAAACTTTGTGAATAAAAAGCATATGCTCAATCACAGAAAAATTGTATTTTTGAGCCGCCATTTTGGAGATTTGGGCATCAGTCATGGATGGTTTAAAAACTGATTCATATAATCCCTAAAATATCTTTAGGTTCTATGTTTCATCCTGCAAATGCCGGTTACATATATGTTCATGATCATATAGGGAAGAATAAGCATTAACTCCCCTTCATGAATTACTGCCTTGTCGTCGCAAGTCCCTTGGACTGCAAGGCGATCAAACCAGAGATGGGTTGCTCCCCGTTCGCCCTGGTTCGGGCAAACTGGTAGTGGCGGCAGCGGGAAGCTCCCCCCACCCACCCAGATATCATAAAAAACACTTTGTGCATGTGCAGAAGCACTGCGTGCTACCAATAGCGAACTGGTAGCACCGGGATTTGAAACCCACTACTGGATCAAACCAGTCAGTCCTAGAGGAGATCAACCTTGACTGGTCTTTAGAAGGCCAGATCCTGAAGATGAAACTCAAATACTTTGGCCACCTAATGAGAAGGAAGGACTCACTGGAGAAGAGTCTAATGCTGGAAAGATTTTATTTATTTATTTATTTGTATTTATTTATTAGATTTGTATACTGCCCTACTCCCAAAGGACTCAGGGTGGTGAACAGTAAAACAATAAATACAGACTATAAATATTCAGAAACTGATTAAAAATACAATTGAATAGATTGATATGAAATGGAATTAAATTAAAACATTCTCAAATTTATAGGGTAGATCCAAATTTAAAGAATTTAATTGTTTGAAGGGAGGTTAGGCCAGGCCGGCTTGCATGAATAAGAATGTTTTGAGGGCCCGGTGGAAAACCCGGAGATCTGGGATTAATCGTATCTCCGATGGCAGCTCATTCCAAATTGTGGGTCCTCCCACAGAGAAGCTCTCCTCCTGGGGGCCGCCAGTCGACATTGTTTGGCTGACGGCACCCTGAGAAGTCCCTCTCTATGGGAGCGTACTGGTCAGTGGGAGGTTATTGGTGGCAGAAGGCGGTCTCGAAGATATCCCGGTCCAAAGCCATGGAGCGCTTTAAAGATGGTAACCGAAACCTTGAAGCGCACCCGGAAGACCACAGGGAGCCAGTGCAGCTCGCACAGAAGGGGAGCACATGGGAATGCCACATTGCTCTCATAACTACCCGTGCAGCTGCATTCTGGACCAACTGGAGCCTCCGGGTGCTTCTCAAGGGGAGCCCCATGTAGAGAGCATTGCAGTAGTCCATGCAGGAAGTGACGAGGGCATGAGTGACTGTATTTAATGAGTCCCAATCTAGAAAGGGACACAACTGGCATACCAGGCGAACCTAATAAAAAGCTCTTCTGGCCACAGCCGTCAAGTGTTCTTCTAAAGACAGCTGTGAGTCCAGGAGGACACCTAGGTTGCGAGCCCTCTCTGTGGGGGGTAAAGATTCATCCCCAATAGTCAGTGATGGTATCAATTGACTATAATGGGAAGACAGAAACCACAGCCACTCGGTCTTGGATGGATTTAGCTTGAGTCTGTTCCTCCCCATCCGTACAGCCTCCAAGCACCGGGACATCACTTCAAGGGCATCATCGGGTTGGTTCAGGGTGGAGATGTACAGCTGGGTGTCATCGGTGTACTGGTGGTACTTCACCCCAAAACCACGGATGATCTCACCCAGTGGCTTCACATAAATGTTGAACAGGAGGGGTGAGAGAATTGACCCCTGTGGCACCCCACATACAAGAGGTCTCAGGGTTGATCTCTGTCCTCCTGTTAACACAGTCTGCAACGGGTTAGAGAGAAAGGAAGAGAACCACCGTAATACGGTGCCCCCCACTCCCAACCCCTCCAATTGGTGCAGCATGATACCATGATCGATGGTATCAAAAGCTGCTGAGAGGTCTAATAGGACCAGGATGGAGGAACAACCTCTGTCCCGAGCTCTCCAGAGATCATCAACCAATGCGACCAATGCCATTTCTGTGCTGTATCCAGACCTGAAGCCCGACTGGAATGGATCAAGATAAACTGATTCATCCAGGTACTGGGGGAGCTGTCATGCCACCACACTCTCAACAACCTTCGCAATAAAGCGAAGGTTGGAGACTGGACGATAATTAGCTAATACTGCCGGTTCCAGGGGAGGCTTCTTGAGGAGAGGTCTTATCACCGCCTCTTTCAAGGCAGTAGGAAAAACACCCTCACTCAGAGAAGCATTTATGATTCCCTGGAGCCAGCCTCGTGTAACCTCCCGAGAGGCCAGCACCAACCAGGAGGGACACGGGTCCAATAAACATGTGGTGGCATTCAGTCTCCCCAGTATCCTGTCCACGTTTTCGAGAGTTACAGAGTCAAACTCTTCCCAGATAATATTCTCAAGTCCTGCCCTCATCCTTTCCCTTGAATCTACTATGTCAGAGTCCAGATGTTCTCAAATCTGTGCGATTTTATCATACAGATATTGTACAAAATCCTTGGGTCTACCCTTCAAGGGGTCTTCCCACACTTCCTGAAGGAGCAGGAAGCGGGTCACCCTAAACAGTGTGGCCAGGCAATTATCTGATGATGCAATAAGAGCGGAAAAGTAGTTATATTTTGCCGCTTTTATCGCCATTAGATAAGTCCTAATGTGAGTTCTTATCAGTGTTCGATCAGATTCAGTTCGACTGGTCCTCCAATCACTCTCCAGGCGTCTTTTCCGACGCTTCATCTCCCTCAGCTCCTCAGTGAACAAAGGAGCCAAGCGAGACCGGCGTCGAGTCAGAAGCCGCAAAGGCATGACTCGATTCAAGGCCCCGGTATCCCAGGCAGCCACTAGGTCCTCAGTCGAGCCGTGAGCCATGAGCCAAAGACTCAGGAAGTGACCCAAGCTCCATCTGGAACCGCTCTGGGTCCATCAGGCGCCTGGGGCGGAACCATTTTGTCGGTTCCGCCTCCCTGCGACGGGGCATAGAGGTTCAAAGATCAAAGCAAAGGAGGGAATGATCCGACCATGACAAGGGTTCAGTTACTATATCCCTGATATCGAAATCATTTAGACATTGACCAGAGACAAAAATTAAGTCTAGAGTGTTTCCCTCTGTGTGAGTGGGGTCATGCACTAATTGGGTCAGTTCCATAGCCGTCATGGAAGCCATGAACTCCCTCACTGTCTCAGACATTTCACCAATGGATGGCAGGTTGAAATCCCCCATGACCATAAGCCTCGGGGTATCAGCCGCCACCCCGGCTATAACATTGAGCAGTTCGGGCAGGGCCGCTGCCACATGGCAGGGAGCCAGGTACCAGATCAGCAAACCCACCTGCACCCTATGACCCCACTTTACCAGAAGGGACTCACATCCAGCGATCTGAGGAACAGTGGTCTCCTTTGGATTAAGTCCTTCTTTTATAATAACCGCCACCACCCCCGCCCCTACCCTGTGACCTTGGCTGATGAAATGCATGGAAACCAGGAGGGCACATTTCAATGAGGAGGACTTCTCCCTCTTGACCCAACCAGGTCTCCGTGATTACTGCCAGATTGAAGGCAAAAGAAGAAGAGGACGACAGAGAACGCGGTGGCTGGATGGAGTCACAGAAACGTGTGCTTAAATGGACTCCAGAGGATGGTAGAGGACAAGAAGGCCTGGAGGAATGTTGTTCATGGGGTCGCAATGGGTCGGATATGACTTTGCAACTAACAACAACAAGCATTAACTAATAACCAAAGTTGACCCTGAGTTGACCCTGAGACTGCAGTAATTGCAGTCTTTATAATTGCAACTGTGTGGTAATCATCATATTCCAAAAGAATCTAAAATGACTCTCCTCCCTCTCTCTCTCTCTCCCTCCCCCCCTCTCTTTCTCTCTCTCTCGGAATGAAAATGTATAAGGTAAACTTTTTAGAGTAGAAATATTGCTTGCTTTGTATTTTAAGTTTTTAAGAACCAATGCGTACCTCTACACATTCAAATAAATCATGGAACACTTCAGCATATTATCTTCTGTACTAAGAGAAATGTATAGTTTTGAAACTAGACTTTTAATTTATATTAATGAGGTAGAAATGCAATAATCATCAGTACTTAAAAAAAATCTCTGCAAAACAACTAAATAGACTGTTGTGGGTGTTATTTATATAATTAAATTTGTTTACCACTGGAAGAAGATTATTTTTAATCCATATTCATCCATACATTAATAGCTAGAATGCTATTTTCTTTTGGAGTAAGCAACAGCGCAACGAAGAGACATCAATAACCTGCCCTCTGCTGATGACACTACTCTGATAGCTGGAAATGCAAATGAACTGCAAGTGCTAATAAATGAAAGTCAAGGAGCACAATGAAAAACTGGCTCTAAGATTAAATATGAAGAAGGCCAAACTAATGACAACAGGTACAGTAATCAGCTTAGAACAGAAAATGAAGATACTAAAATATCATTCCCTGCTCAATGTTGAGCCATTCATTAAGGATTCCAATTATGTTACATGTTATTTTCATTATATACTACTTTTATAGCAGTCAGAAAACAACCTTCAAATCCTTATTAGTGCAATCAGTTCCAAATTTGAAAACTACTCATTATTCATATGCTCTCTTGAATTTTTTTTTAAAGAACTGCTTGCTCTCAACTTACTTTCTCCCATTCATATACTGTATTTCTTAATGACCTAGTAAAAAACAAAAATCAGGTCTACACAAACCATTCTGCCTGGCATATAATTGTACTCTATTTCCCAGATGTGTTCATTGTCAGACAGAATTCTTTCCCAGGAATGTTCAACAAATTTTCTTATAATTTTTGCATTCACTCTTCCTATAAGACCAGTGATGGCATTTTTATAATTTTTATAATTTTGATTGTAATTTTATAATTATAATTATGAAGCCCAGATGCACTCTTATTAAGTACATTAAATAGGACACACTGCAACTCCATGAGCAAATTGCATCCAGTTGTCCACTTACACCATCTACATCTGTCGCATTACATTTGTTGGTATTCTGATAGCATGGTTAACTCATTTCATCATTTTTTATACTGACCATTAATATTCATAGCATTCATTTCAGTTCTATTTTTCAATATGTCATTAACATTTCTATACACATCTCTAAATTATTAGTTCCAGTATTTCCTTTATACAATGCTTTATTTATTTTATCCTCACAACGTAACAGCTGGTGTTATTGATAATGACTGGCCAAAGAACAAACTTCATGGACAAGTGGAGATTTTAACAAGTGGAGTGTTGGATTTGGTTCCAATCCAACACTCAGTGTTCCCATTATACCTTACTTAGATAGATCATAGGGAAGAACAACAATTATATAATTGATTAAATATTTAACAATTTTTTGGTATTTCTTCTTCTTTCCAACATCCCTTTTTCCAAAATGCTGAAGCCAAACTAGACATGGTTCATTGCTTATTAATCCTAGTTTTTCTTCTTTCCTTTCTTCTTCCTTTCTATCTCCTTTCCTTGATGACTTATATTTTATTTTATAAATGCCAATTTATAAATGCCAATTATTTTATAAAATATCTTTTCTGGAAAATCTATGGCTCCTTTCCTATTTTGCCATAACTGATTTACCAAATAACATTCCACTAATACACTTTCTAAATGTATTCAAGATGGTGTTCTGTGCATTTTTTCTAGTTATGGGCTGGGTGGGTCTCTGGGCGATGTCAGCTTGCTTTGAGCAAAATGAATCCAAGAAGGAAAAGGACCACTTAATTAGTTCTTTCCTGTATTTTGGGGGCTTGAAGGGTAATATCGATGAAAATAACTTGGAGGTAGGGGAACTGATTATACAATCAGACATGCTTTTATGATTTTACAACCATTATTTGATAGTATTAATAACACATTGGATGAAGATGTATATTTTGAAGAAGATAAATGTGAATTATCTTGTTTCCACTGCCTCTGTGAAACTGGTAACTTTAAATGTGACACATTATAGACAGAGGTGGAAAGAAATTCACTGTAGTGTTTCTAATTTCCCATCCATAAAGATCTTTAAGTGCAACTTTTGATGCTTAAAATGTGTGTCAGAGGGTAAAGTTGACAGACTTTGTTTAATTTTTCATCATAATGTCTTTATTGTCACGTGAATTCAAAGTGAATCTGGTAATTTAGTAGCACAAAGAACAATGACTTTTTGAACTTGACTTTTCAAACTATAAGTAGTCAAGTTCAAGTAGAAAAGCATAAGAAGATAAAAACATGAGCTCTGCAAACAGAAATGGATACACCAATCAAGTGGATATTCATAAGCTTAAACATTTAAAAAAATAAAAAAAATAAAAGTGCAAGGCACTCAAGAGAAGCAGTATATTAAAATCAAGAGAGACGTAGATGTTATATATGAACATCTTTATTTAATGCAAATTTAATTGAGATTTCTTGCTTACCATGGAACAAGCGCTTCTTGAATGTGTGTGATCTTTTTTTTGTTTAAACAGGTTCCAAATAGAACCAGTTATCTAAAATTTAGAATTCTTGTTATTTCAGGAAAGCTATCAAGCTAACCTGTCATTGATCTGCTACCAGACCCCTATCCAGATGCAAATTCAAAGGATGAGGGTGAGTTTGAGTCTGCAAAGGAAAGCATGGAGCTGAGTATTGGTCAAGAATAGGGCTCAGAGAGTGTTAGCCTGATGCAGCAGCCTTAGCTGGGTCGATAGGACAAGTGACAGGCTGATGAAAGTGATGAAGCTCCAGGAGAGGACTGGGAGCAGCAGTGAGTAAGGAGAAGGTGGACTCCACATCTCTCTCTGATCCAAGTATACATAGAGCAGAGAGAAGACAGTCACAATGCCAGTCAGCTAGGCTACTCATGAGGTGGCAATCTCACCTCTCTTGAAGGGCTGCACTGACATTACCTACTTAACCCCACCCTGAAGACTTGAGTGTTGCTGGAGCAACATACCCAGTTCTGTGCCTTGTGTGCTTGTGCCTTGTACCCTCGCCTGTTTGACTCATAGACTGCTTTCCTGGACTTTGTGTGTGCCCGTTGGACTTGGTTATCAAATGTCTTTTGCTGTACTGAGCTTGAAATCTGGACCTGTGCAACAGGGGTGCTTTCTGAGGGCCTGTAAAACTCTTCCCATATGTGCATGTGTGGAGGGGCAGCAGGGGTGGATGGGCGCACATAACCTGGCATAGTAACCATCCTACATATGGAAAAACATAGATTTATCCAGTGAAAAGGTTTTGTTCATTGAAAAAAGTAACAAACGAACAAAGGTGTCTTTATTTCAATTAGCCAAAAGCATCTCTGCTTCTTAGATATTTATGGTACTTAGATATTATTTATGTTCCAGTGGAGAAATAATGCTATGAAAAATTAAAGCAGTATGCATCACTAATTGTAACCACCAATTATTTGGGTGAATATATTTTCGATTAAAGCCTTCGTGGTTTAAAAAGGATGTTGAATACTATCCCACTATGTTAAATCTAACACACATTTCTTAAAAAGCCACACAGAAAAAAAAAGTTGGATTCTCATTTTTGTGTATTTTATAGCCTGATTATCATCATTATTTGTTTATTTGTACAACTCATTCCATTCAAGAATAAAGCTGTTCAAAATAGTTAACTACAAGACAAATAACTTACAGCCTTGTTAAAATTAAGCTAGTTTGAGTTCAAAAGAAACTTAATATAAAATAATTGGAAATATAAGTCTTAGAGAAACAATTTATTTACAAATATATCAAGTAATTTGAAAGGTTGAATTAAACAATGTGTTTAGCCAAGAAAAAGTCCTTCATCTTCCATAGCCCTAGCAAAAAGGGTGGGGGGGATGTTAACAATAAGTCTGGTTCATGGTGATGCACAGGCTATGCCTACCACACTGAATGATTTAAGATTTTCTTTACAGCACAGAGAAATAGAAAGATCAACTTGTAGCTGGTTGTATATGTTATATTCATTTAAAATTCTTTTACAATAATATAAGGGCTGCAAGGTGATTCAGTGGTTAAGACAGCTTGTTGGCTGAAAAGCTAGAAGCCCGGTTTCAAGAGCTCTTTGAGACAGGGTAAGATCCAGTCCTTGCCCCAGCTCTTTCCAACCTAGCAGCTCAAAAGCATGCAAATAGATAAATAGGTACAATTTTAGCAGGAAGGTAACAGTGCTCTGTGACATCATGCTGGCCATGGAAATATCTTCAGACAGTGCTGGCTCAGAGGTCTTGAAACAGAGATGAGTCGGTAACAACAAGTGCAGTAAAATCTGCAGGGACTCCTTTACAATAACATGTGGCAATTTTTTTCAGCAAACCAAAATAAAAATAGAAAGTGAACAAAAATGCATAAAAATGTAAAAGCGCAAGTAGTTAAAATAGTACATACCTATTTGCACAGCAAAATGCTCTCGTGTCTTTGTGAGAAACAGCTGGGCAGTGGTAGGCTGAGAAATATCAGAACATTGGTAAGATGTTGTCTTATATTTTCTCCTCCCTAACATTT
Source organism: Ptyas mucosa (assembly GCA_012654045.1). Taxonomy (NCBI): domain Eukaryota; kingdom Metazoa; phylum Chordata; class Lepidosauria; order Squamata; family Colubridae; genus Ptyas; species Ptyas mucosa. Next base: position 26,620,013 of record WNWU01000002.1, on the reverse strand, counting down.
AATTAATGACAGCTAGTTACACTGAACTTTGTTTAAAGAAAGAGAAAGTGGGCAATGCTAGGCTGCATAGCTTTCTCTAAAACATATTTACATATTGATGCCTTGTCTTTGTAGTAGTCTTTATACAATATGAAAAAGGTTCCCTTAAATCAATTAGTCAGATTTTAATGTAAGATATTATTCATTTATATAAGAATTATGCCAAATAAATAAACATTGCATTATGTGTATTATTAATTTTTTTTATTACAGTGTAGGTTATATATGCAAAAGGTGGCAACGGAATAGGAGAAAGATATAAAAATACTTATTCTTGCTAATAATAGTAATGTATATTTTGTCTTATACATTATATTTCATTTTTCAAATACCAATACATTAGATTAGAACCAGAAGTTTAAAAAAAATCTCAACCTTGTGACTTCACAATTTGAAGTCCTGCCCCTTTTCCACTACATTGCACAAAAAAACCTGGCTCAGACTTGAATCGCATGATTGATTTTTTTGTCCCCACCCCCTTATAGAAATTCCTGTTCAGAACTTAGAAGGTAGGCATGAGGATGGTAAACAACAGGAAATGCTATGAGAAGGGCTGACTTCTGTGCTTCATGTCTCAGAGACAATCAGGAACATTTTTTAGGAAAGATCATAAAAAAATGACCGCCCAAAAAAATACTTCCCGTCATTCAACAGGGTTTCACTAGATGGAACATCGGTTAGGTTTATCTACAGGTTTAAGTCTGCTCAGTAAACCTATTAAGAATAAATAATATATTCAGAGAATTATCCCACTTATTTATAAAGAAAAGTGAAACCAACTCCCAATTAGCTTGCCACAGTGTTTATTGGGCGTGTCTAGCAAGTGTAAGAGAGAAGTTCTTGAGGGTGGGGCTCCAGCATTAGTCCAAAAACTTTGAAGTCTAAACTTCTGGTCCTGGTGACTAGCCCAGATTGGATCCTGCAAAGATATGTGTTTCTTGTTTTGTAAGGAAGGGTCCATTTCTATGTAATATATGTTCTCCTAATGTATGCTATGTCAGATTTAGTTAATAAGTGTATAGGAAACCACACTGCAAATAAATTCTGACTCTAAGAAATTAAAGAGAGGCTTTTAAAACAGGACAGAGAAGAAGCAAATGTACATTTCAGTCTCATTTCTTAAGTGAGATGTCAGTCTGTCTAATTGGTAATCTATGCAAAATATCAAACTCCTCAACAGAAATTCCACCTTAATCTACTCACTACGTAATGAGGACTGGAGTATAGCTATCATATCTAATTTCTGAGACTTTGTAAGTCAATTCTTTTCCCCTGGCATTAAATGTGATGAGGCTGTTCAAATCTTCTTTCCTTGATCATGCTTTATAGTTAGACAATTGACACAAAAATTTCAAGGTTATAGGTTAAATATGGGTGTGGGTGGGTGTCTGTGAAAAAAATCTTAGAAAATGATCGTGACAAACCATGTCCATGCAGTTGCCAAATAAACTAGATGAAAGTGACTCTTATAGTTATGAGGATTTTGAGCATAACTTGAAGGATACTTTACTTTTATGTATGCAATTCATTGTCTCCAATCAAATTTAGATCACCCCTTAGAAACTATTCTGAACATCTGCCAGCATTTCAGGATGTCTGCTTAGAGTGTTAGAAAGTCCCAACATACCATTAACCAGCTTTTCTCCAACCTCTTGATCATGAGGAGAGCCCATATCAGCTATTTGGTTGAACTAAATAGTTTTTTCTTATTTTTGTTATTACAAGTAATGAGAAAGTCAGCAACATATTTGTCCTTTAGACTTCTTGCCTGATAGTACGGAGCTGGAAGAATTTTAAGCATCATCATAATTCTCTAACACTGTAGTTCCCATAATAGTTTTGGATTTCTCAGTCAGAATTAGGGCATATGTAGTAAGATAACTTTTTGTTAAATTTCAGTAGAATCATATATCATAAAATCATAAAACAGTCATTTAGGTGATTGAATCCAATGCCCTGCTCAGGACAGGAATCCAAATTAAGATATTCTTAACAGATGGATGTCTAGCCTTTAATTGAAGACTTGCAGTGAAGGAGAGAGTACTATCTCTCTGGTTAATTGGTTCCTCTATATAACCGCATTTACTCTTTAAAAAAAGAAAAGAAACGAAAATTTAACATTCAATCATAAATGGTCTTCTATAACTTAAACCTATTATTCTATATCCTCTTGAAGATATTTGGTGCCCTTATCACTATTTAAATGTTTGTCAGGATTAATAGTTTCAAGACCCACAGTTCTAGGCTGCATAAACAGAGGGATAGAATCAAGATCACGTGAAGTGTTAATACCACTTTATAATCCTTTGGCAAGGCCACACCTGGAATACTGCATTCAGTTTTGGTCACCACGATGTAAAAAAGATGTTGAGACTCTAGAAAGAGTGCAGAGAAGAGCAAGAAAGATGATTAGGGGACTGGAGTCTAAAACATATGAAGAACGGTTGCAGGAACTGGGTATGTCTAGTTTAATGAAAAGAAGAACTAGAGGAGACATGATAGCAGTGTTCCAATATCTCAGGGGTTGCCACAAAGAAGAGGTAGTCAAGCTATTCTCCAAAGCATCTGACGGTAGAACAAGAAACAATGAGTGGAAACTAATCAAGGAGAGAAGCAACTTAGAACTAAGGAGAAATTTCCTGACATTTAGAACAATTAATCAGTGGAACAACTTGCCTCCAGAAGTTGTGAATGCTCTAATACTGGAAATTTTTAAGATGTTGGATAACCATTTGTCTGAAGTGGTGTAGGGTTTCCTGCCTAAGCAGGGATTTGGACTTCTTATGCAAAGGTTGCTTATTAAGTTTTTACCCTGCTTTTTCTCCAGACTCAAATTCACTTTTATGGTGATACTATTCTTTTCTGTGAATAACCTTGTGAGAAAAAGTGACTAATCCCACCCAATTAAAGGCTGGAATGTGACTTCCGGCTCCTCCATATATTAATCAAAGCTTCTGTTTCATTTTAACAAATAACTGGTCTTCTCTTGTGTTCTTTCCCATCTATTAATGCTTTATTTTCTTTTACGAAATATTGGTTACTTGGTAATCATTTGTTTCAAGAAATTAGATTGCTTCAAGAATTTCAATCCTAATACTTACCATAGATCATTCAAGCCACAGTTCATTGAACAAGCCATCATTAAGTTAAAACAATATGTCTTAATATTGTAAGTGAACTATGGCAACCCACTTTTATTTTAGTTGCTCATGTGTTGTGTAATCTTCTTTAGAGTTAAAAGGCAAGATGAATGAAAAATGTATTGAGGTTGTTTGTTTTTATGAGCCACACTGAATTCTAAGGACATGGAACAGGCTCTTCATCATTTTCCTCTATTCCATCCTAACATAAAATTTAACTCATTAATTAAATGCAGGTGTTCTATGTTATACCTTTATGACTTAATGGTAGGTGAAACAATATGTAACATTAGTAATTCAGTATAAATCATACCAGTAAAACACTACTTAACATCCTTTTCTGAAGAAATGATTAAAAATGCATACAAGTACATAGGGAGCCTATATAGCACAGTTAAAAATAATGACCAATGTAGCCATCCAGCTGAATAAATCCCTAGATTAAAGCACTGCTATGCAACACCACTTGTACATTAATTCAAGCTGTGTTGCTTCAAACTGCAGAAGAAATTCCAGACATGTAGTTGCCTAAGGCCACAGTCAGTCTGAACCAGAACTTGTGATAGGAAGGTTACAGAGGAGTCAAGGAAAAGAAAAACATACACAGTTTGGTGACTCACCAGCTAACGTTATGATACTCAAAGACACAATTGTTCTTGGTGGTCCACTTGAAAGCTGGCCTGCAGACTTTAAGCCCAACAATCACAGACAGCAAGTATGTGCAAAGGGAAAGGCAATGCTCTACTTCAATAATGTTATGGGAATTCCTCATCTCTATATAAAAAAAATAGTCTTGATTTTTAAAGAAAATTCTTAATGTGAAAGCCAATACCTGTAGAATTGGGGGGGGGGGAGATTTTCTATGATATAAAACGCAGCTTTCTGTTCTTCAAACCCTGCCTAAAACATTGGAAAGTGCTTGATTTACATTGATTTACTAGTAAACTCTCCAAAATATAGCATCCGTTTTAAGCAACTATTCTCAACTAAATATAAAAGCATCAACACAGTAGAACAAATTATTTGAAAGAAACACCAGAAGGCATATCAAATAAATGACACTTTGGAATTTTACAATACTGAAACATACCGGCAGCTCTGACTGAGTGTGAATTATATTACACAAGCAACTTTTTCATAATTAAGGACACTTATATCTTAGTCATCTGTCATCTGGATCACTGCAATGTGCTCTACAAGGGACTGTCCTGAGGATCATTCAGCTACAACTTAATGCAATGGCATGAATAGTTATGGACACACCATGATATCTACATTTAATATCTCTGCTGTTTTAAGCTGAACTGGTTACTGCTGGGCTTCAGGATACAGTGCAAGATGGTAGTTGTCACCTATAAACACCTACATGATATTTAGACCTTTTTTTGAGAGAGACTGTCTTGCTGTCTGCCAATCCTGTATTATCTGACAAATTTACCATTTGGTAGGTCTCATCTACCTTATTAAAACAACATTATCTGGTAGGACTTAGGAAAATGCCATCTATATAACAGTGCTTGGCTTCTAGAAGGACAGTCTTCCAAAGAGCCAGTCTGACCTCTGGTGTTTTTAAGACAAGCCTTAAAGCCAAGGTCTGACTCATTCCCCAGGCTAAGGCCCAGTGTGGATCCATGGAAGGGTGATTTTGTTGTCGGTGTGTCTGCTGTTTTCCTATTTGGCCATCTTTCCCTTTTTTTACATGATTTTCATTAATGTACTAAGCTTTTATGCTTTTAATCTGCATATTGCAAGAATTGTTCTAAGTGGGCAGCCTGAAAATATGATAAAGTATAGGCAAACTGCTGTTTTCATCAACCAAATGCCTTAGGTAGTCCCATAACAGAACAAATTCAATTAAAGAAAGTGCAGACTGCATTGAGAAAAAGTACATTAATCTGATTTTTAATTATTCCATCTAGTGTTTATAACATCTTTTACATCAAATGTTTTCAAAGCATGGTTTAAAAATAAAGTTTGTTGATTATATTATATTAGTGCATTTTAATTCATTGATCTGGGTGGAATTCAGGGACAAATAAGCAGAGTTGGACTAGAATCTATCACTGATTTATTAGCATCCATTCTGCTGAGGCTTTGATGGTTTTTGTCCTGAATTTCTTCTTCAAAAATTACATCAATAGGAAATGCTTGGGCACAGCACTATGTTCCCTTCAGAACTGATCATTTAGAACTCAGTACAAATTTTAACAAATATCAAGCTACAAAATTAATGGTAAACTAATATGGAACTTTCTTTAGAATAAATATCCCTTTATTTTTGAGCCTTCTTTTTGAGCTCTATTACCCATCGAGTGGGAAGTTAGACTATGACATTTATGTCCAAGAAATATCCTCAATAATTTATTTATTCAATAAGCAGAAATAAGACCTTGTCTTCTCCTTTCAGATTACTTCTATTTGCTGCCTTTACCAGTTGGATGTCTTCTGTGTCCTGCTGTATGAGTATTCTTCCCACCTGCTTCATGGGCTTCATATTGGCATTCCTGCAGTATTTCCACTACAATAGACTTAAGAAATCTGGATGCATTCTAATCCTTTTGACACAGCTGACGATGACTGCAAGCACCCTCTAACAGCTGAGTAGTAATTTTAAATGTAAGCACTGAAATGACAGCCACAGCTGCCTAGAACCAATCTCAAACTCATATAAAGTCTAGAATTAAATCAAGAAAGCCACTTATTAAAGAACTCTTCTGCTTTTTTATTATTTAAACTAAAACAGCTGCATATGGATGAATTCAATTGCAACTGGGGCACTGTGGTTACATTTGTTAGAGATAACATTTGTCTGTGTTATATGAACAAATTCAGGAATATTTGTGTAAATGGAACTTCTAATTTGCAACTGGCCCTTTAGACAAAATATCAATGCAAAAGAGCTATTTTTACAAAATTAGTCATAATTATTTAATATTTAATATACGACACATGCTCATCCAAATATACATTCAACTTAATGTAGTGCTGAAAAATGTTTACATTTGAATCAGTATCCAGCAGAATTCATCTACTGTATTAACAGTCCACATTTCCTTGTGATGCTTGTTGTGGTTCATATGCTGCTCCATGAATTTCTGGACAGGAGAAGAGAGTTTCCATCATCTCTCTAATTAGAAAGTTTTGATTTTCTCCCCATTGTTCCTTGTGAACTATATGATGCCCTGTATGATTCACAATATTTCCAAAAACTGCCAAAAAGTATTCATAAATTTGCCCTCCATCCACATCAGTCAACTCTGATCAAACATTTTTTCAGTGAGACTTGACAAATACTGTATGTATCTGCCTAAGGTCATCTGCAATTACCCCTTTTAGATGTCTCATTCCAAATGAGATTAGGAGGGCAGCAACTTCAATTACCCATTTTAGTGCACTGTAGTAAAAACATACTAAATTTCCTCATGTCATTCCTTTTCACTCCTGAATACTCTGACCTTCATTGCATTGTGGAAATCTCTGTGCTTTCTGAGCTTGCTTGGTTGCTTGCTTGCAGACATTTCATTATCAACTAGCTAACTTCATCACTGAAAGCGGACCCCACCCTCACTCACATTGAATTAAAACAACAACAACAACCATGATCAGAGAGCACTGATCACAGTTAAACCTGAGTTACAGGTATTCTCCTGTTGGAATTTTATTATATTCCTGATTTAATAGAGAAAACTTCTAATTTAATTTAACTTGGAGCAAGAGCTGAGTGTTGCAGCTTTTCATTTGTTTAGTTCATAAACATCTTTTTCCAGTTTGTTATAGTGGTTAAAATCATGGGATAGAAACTGAGAAACCATGAATTCTAGGCTTGCCTTAGGTATAAAACCAGCTGGATAACATATGGCCAATCATTTTCTCTCTGCTACAGGAAAAAGGCAATGACAAACCAATCCAAAAATGACTAGAAAACAGCATGGATTTGCCGAAGCAATTACTAGGTGTCAAGAATGACTCAAATGCAAAAAAACAAACAACGCTAAAATGCATGCTGAAGGCAACATCCCAAAAAAGAAAACCTTGATATGTTCAAATATATGATTGCATCTTTTATTTATATACACATATGATCCTGCACCTTGATAATTGATCAGGCAAAAAGATTGATCCTATAATGTAAAAATGTAATATTTGATTTTCAAATTTATTATTTGTATTATTTCAGAATTTTCACAAGTAAAAAAGTATTCATTAATTGTTTTTATATCTCATCTTAGTATCAAAATGATGTCCAAAACAGCTAGTGTTAGTACAAAGATAATTAAACCTACAATTATATTGTATTTACTTAAATATTTGTTAGATTTATTTTCCAACCTTCTTCCAAAATAGCATACATGGTGCTTCCTACTCTCATGCTCCCACCAACAATTCCTGTGGGATAGATTAGGCAGAGAAACAATGGGTGGCCACAAAGCTATTATTATTATTATTATTATTATTATTATTATTATTATTATTATTATTTAAAAAAACCCAATTTTTAAAATTTAGACGGCTACCAATGATAAACAGCGTACAGTCACAGGAATCAAGCAGCATATAAATTTAATAAATTATTAATAATTTTTATTATTTAACTTTGGGTGACTAACAAAGAATAAATTAATATTTTTTTAATTAAAAACAAAATAAGTACAAAACAATGCCACAGAAAACCATATTAAACACAATGTCTGTTTGAATAATATATCATTGCTTCTCTTTGTGTCAGTATGAACAAATGAATTTAGCCTTCTCCGTCTTACGAAGGAATTCCAATACCTATGAGTGCTACTTAGGATATTGCTTATTTTTTTCCACCAAACAAATTCCAGGGCATTTTAAAAGGATATCTCATAAAAATCTCAAAACCCAGGCAACATTGCAAGGGAAAATTCTTTTTTCAAGAATCCTGGTGCCTATTCATTACTGGTATTACTAGTATTTTGAAGTATGCCAGGAGGCTAACTTCAGTTCTTAAATTGTTGCAGCCAGAGAATCACAAGGATCCTGTAATTAGACCCAATTTAGTGCCTATTGATAGTCTTCTGAAAATGTTGTTGATATTTCCAAGACCAATTTTAGAGTCCAGCAATATTCTTTTGTACTATTTTTTTTCTGGTGCCCCCCCCCTCTTTTTTTTAAAGGTGACACTTGGTAACTGGAATCCCTTGGGGGGGAAATTGTGGAGTCAAGGGGGATGGTTGAATCACCCCTGGTCTTTGATAGAGTCAAGGGGATGTGAGAAGACAAGCCAGCTAGATATGGTTGACTCTTTAACTTCCCCCCTTGGAAGAAATAAACAAAATGTTTATTTGTTTAAAACAAATTTTTGTTTCAATTTCTCCTCCATCTCCTTTTTCTTGCATTGCATGTGTTATAAGACAGTCTGTGAGTTTATTTTTGATTATATTTGGTGAAAGAAAAATAAGAAAGGAAGAGAAAGAGATAAAGAATTGTGAATGAAAAATAAATACAATTTGAAAACTTAGCCTTGGAAAAATAGTGTGTTTGAGGTTTATAAGAAAGCATTCATTTCTGGGGGAAAGAGGGGGTGGGAATTTGATTGACACAGTAGCAAACAAAACAATCCTCTGAATCCCTAGGAGTTAGCTAAACAGCAGAGTTTACCCTCTATCTACAAAGAGCTATGTGTCTGAATTAGTGGACAGAATGATTGAACTCTGCGGAAGTGAAAAAGAAGGAAAAAAATAATGATAGCTAAGACTTCTAGCATTGTGTCCTCTGAACCTGAACTTTCAAATGTACTTAAAATGCATGATTCCACCATATTTATATTTTTCACCTTTGTTGACTCCTTCATTGTGAATCATAGCTTCACTACCACTAAATATATCAGCAGTGAAAAGGAGGATAAAGCTGTCACAGAGCAGCCTGCTACTCCTTAATGGAAGTTTTCAAATTTAGATAAGGGAAGCTGAAAATTAAAATTGGACAAACTTAACCAATTTCAAAGTTATCCTCTCCTTCAATATGTTCACCGCACTTTGGATTGCGTATCTTTCCTCCTTAAAAGTAAAAATTATATGGATCCAAATCTAAGTATGAAATGGAAGGCAGGAGTCTATAAGGTTAGAATTGGTTTTAAATGGGGGAGGGGGAGCTTTGTGCTATTAAATGCAGGTTTAAATCATAGAGTTTAAATAGGATACCAATTATTCCTCTCTGAGCTTTGAGCCTCTCTTAAAGCTACCTAGAGTCACGTAAAAATGAGATATAAATTGAATGAATAAATAAATAAAGTTTGCCAGCCTTTGCCACAAAGGCTTCTTGTCACTTAGGGTTTTTGATTCTTACGACAGATTGCAAGTTCAAAATCTTTTTTTTTTTAAAGTTAGAAGTGCTGCGTTGGGAATCTCTGACTTTAAAGTTTGCAATGTTATGGCCTACAAATGACAATATGACTTTGAGAATCACTACATTGATGCAAAGTCACTTTTTATGAAGAGAGCTTTTACAATGGGTTTCTGGGACAACATTACTGCAGAGCTATCTCAGATTCCACAGTACAACAATAGGTCTTGTGGTCTGTCTGCCAAATATTAGAGGGCATATATTAGAAACCAAGTACATGATTATGCAACTGGATGTGGCACAGTGTAAATAAGAAGCATATTATTCCCAGAACAGATAAAGGGGAATATTAAATGTTCAGCATAACTGCTATATTTATTTCCATATTAGACAGGTTCCATATCCATTACCTCTGATACAGAGTAAGTCTATTCAAAAGTCTGTTATTACAATTGAGTAATTATGAAAATCCTAGGAACTGTACTTGAACAAGATTTTGATAAGATATTGATTCTTTATCTTCAGTCCTAGTGGATAGAAGTCCCAGGAAATAAATAAATTTAAAAAAACTATTTGTCAGGGAATTGACAGTTGGTGTCCAAACACAGTAAGAGATGCTGACACAAATCAATTTTATATAAATAAATATATTTATATATTTAAGTAAATAAGATAGGCAAACAGGACCATTATCAGGTAAATTAACATAGCAGGAACATCATGAGGTAAATCACAGACAGCACACCCAGCACATTTTCACTCAAATCAACCAATCACAGCACAGATTCCCTGATGCTGTGGCCAGCTATCTTCAACCAATTAGCTATAACTGTGTATTCTTAGTCATTGTCCAATCCTTCTCTGCACCAGCTATTAAATTTTAAATTTCTTGACACTATTATTCTTAAATAATTTATTAATGGTAAAGGAATGAAAATGAAAAGGATATATTTATTGATAACTATATGAAGTTTTATATACAAGCCCAATTTTTGGCTGTTGTCATTGTCACTAATTGATAATGATATTTGTAAACATATTTCTGTACCACTAAAGGAAAATATTTGTAGCTCACGGTTGAAATGAGGAGTTCTTGGTGCTGTCTAAGCTTGGTTGTTTTTTTGCAGAGGTTTCATTACTCAAATTAGGTACCATCATCGGTGCTAGTATTACCATAGTTTGGGTAACAAAATGTCTGCCAGAAAAGAACCAAGCTCCAAAACCATTAAGGAAACAACATATTTTGGTGTCTCGATTCTCTTCTAAACAAGAATATAGCGGTTTCAGTTCAACATCTTGTTGAATTGAAATAATATTTCTGAATCAATTATGTTATCAATGTGTGTTCCAGGGAAAGCTAATTATTTAAAAACACACAACAGTGCAGGATGGCCAACTTGCCTAGCTGCATGGACCAAATATTGAGGATTGGATTCATTTATTTATTTAATGTTCAGAGCAGCATGCATAATCTCTCTCTACTCCAAGGCACTTACATTAGAAAACCCATTGGAAAGACAACTGGCTGATTATTAAAAATTCTGGAAGTTCTGATTCAGTATAGCCATTGTTTTTTCACACAGAGAGAAGTGAAGAAGCAGAAAGCAGGGATCATTCCTACTGCTCTGTTTCCAATTCTCTATGTTGTGTGTGTGTGTGTGTGTGTGTGTGTGTGTGTTAGGTCTGTTGTATAGAACTTGAGAGCAAATAGTTCTGTCTGAATAATTTTCACATCAATGTATTAATGGTAAGAGATAGATGTTTAAAGGACTACATGTTATTTTTATTTTGTTTTAATTCTTCTCTCATTGTAAGGAAAAACCATTCATATATGCATTATTTTGTCTTCTGTATCCATCAATCCAAATGAAAACTTTTTGTTCATACAGTTTTATTAGTTGATGGTCATGGAAATTGGTTTCTAAGTTGTTTCAGCACATAGATCATATGGGAAATATATGATAATCAAATCATCATTCTGCAAACAAAATTGCCCTTTTTATACCATGCCATTAAAACAATCCATTTTACTCTGCAGGGTATAAGGAAAGATTTAAAAGAATGAATCTCATTATTTATTATAGCATCATGCAACTAAAATGATTGCCTCCCTCTTCTTTTCTGAAAAATGATGGCATGATTTGTTTAGTTCCTATTGCTGCATTTAGACTCCTGGGTAGTAAGAAGGATCAAGCCATAAAAATAAATAAGATAAGACAACACAGTAGGTACACAAATTATGTAGCAGCTGAGAACAGAATAGGAATCTGAAATCCTTGCTAGAATTCATTTTACATGTAATTCTTGGGGAAAAATGATAACAAATTGAGATATAGAGTACAATTAAAATTAAATGAAAAACCAACCCACATCTACTCCAACAAAGCAATAAAAATTTAACAGCAACTATTGCCTGAAATTAAATATCAGGGCTTAACATAAAGGATAGAAGCTTGCATAAGAACTAAAGTATTCACTAAAATCCAATTATGTATTCAGTCCCTGTAAACACACATCAAATGAATGAAAACTTTTAACAGACTTTTCTTTTTTCCAAATCTCATATTGCCTTTTAAGATGAAAGTGATTATTTATCATTTAGCATTTAGCTTATAGGTTATCAATTTTTTCCAGGAACCTTCTAAAACACAAAGAGGACAGTATCCAAACGGTACTTCAGATTTTATACTGAAATTTATGACATCATTAGACAATGTTGCTTGCCCTCCAGATATTTGAAATTCAATTTCCCCTAAAAACATACACACATAAAAACACCTGCATTAAGTTTATGGGGGTGATGGAATATAATTAATTAAATTTGAAGGGACTAGTTTGGGAAAAGTTAAGTATAATTTTTTGAAGACTACAACCTCTATGGTTTTTAGATAAAACATTGATGGTAGTTTATTCAAAGTTCCAGAATATATCGATATATGGAATAGCTTGGAATTATTCCCAAGGACAGGCATAACTTGTTTGAAAGAAGTGCAAAACTTTGGGCAGATCTTCATGCATTAATTTCACATTCTCCTTCATATTAAGTTACCTGACCATTATTACTACAAGAAAATGGAAGACAGCCAATTAATTGGGTTGAAATATAATTTGAATATTAAAACTGCTTAGTTGAGCAAATTTAGTAAGACCGTGAACTTAAACATATGCCACGTTATCTTCCTAGAATGATAACATGGGAGGATACCACTCAATGTGGTCATTGAGTCAAACATTCTGCTCTGTGAAGAAATGAAAATTAAAACATCTTTACATAATCCAGCAAATAAAGCCTTCTTTAGGACACTGGCTCCACTGGCATACTTCTATCACTTAGAATAGGTGGTATCTTGTTCAATAGTAGTTACTGCAAGATGGATCTTGGAGTCCTAGTGGACAATCATTTAAATAAGAGCCAGAAGTATGTTGCCAAAAAAATCCAACACATTTCTCAGCTACATTAATAGAGCGATCATGTGAAATATTAGTACCACTTTCCATTGCCTTGGAAAGACCACATTTGGAATATTGCATCAAGTTTTGGTCACCACAATATAATGTTAAGGCTCTAGAAAGAGTGCAGAGAAGAGCAACCAAAATGATTAGGGGACTGGAGGCTAAAACACAAAAAATGACTGCAGAAATTTGATACTAGTTTAATGAAAAGAAGGACTAAGGGTAGTATGATAACAGTGTTTGAATATCTAAGGCAGTGGGTCTCAACCTTCCTAATGCCGTGACCCTTTAATACAGTTCCTCATGTTATGGTGACCCCAACCATAAAATTATTCCTAAAACCATTGAAAATATGTGTTTTCGGATGGTCTTAGGTGACCCCTCTGAAAGGGTTGTTCGACCCCCAAAGGGGTCCCGACCCACAGGTTGAGAACCACTGATCTAAGGGCTGACACTAAGAAGAGGGGCTCAACCTAATCTCCAAACCTTTCAAATCTCCTAATCTCCTTTCAAATCTTGAAAGTAGGTCAAGCAGCAATGGGTGGAAACTAATCAAGAAGACAACCAACCTAGAACTAAGGAGAAATTTCCTGACAGTTAAAATAGTTAATCAGTGCTCCAGAAGTTGGGGTGCTCTTTTTTTGGTAAAGTTTTTTTAATTTAAAAAAACAAACCAACCAAACAAACATTTAAAACATCAATCAGCCCTCCCCTGTGACGTCTCGGTGTTAAATTCTTCATTTTATTCTTCTTGTATCAGCAGTTTGTTCTGTCTCAGTCATCTTCAAACCACTGTACGAATTGATTACTATAGTCATATTCGTACTATCAGGTTTTTTATACATATTTATACAATTAATCATTTATATCTCTTTTGCAACCAACAGTAAAAATAATTCCATGTTTTAAAGTATTCTGATTCTTCCCTATTTTTAATCAATAAAGTTAATCAATTCATTTCAGCGCAATCTATCCTACCTGACAAAATTAAAAATGAATATATTTATTTGATTATACATGTAATAACAGCCTGCAAGAATTGTTTATGCACAAAATTGGAAATGAGAGACAATACCTTTGGAAGATGAAGTAATAAGAAAGATTTTAGACAGTGCAGGTTTTCAAGAAGAGATTGGACAACCATTTGTCTGAAATGGTATAGGGCTTCCTGCTTTAGCTAGACTAGAAGACTTCCAAGGTACATTCCAACTCTTGTTATTCTGTTATTGTGTTCTATTCTGTTATAACTTATTTTTCCCTATACATTCTCTTTTATTCATCACAGACCACTTTAAATATCTTTTACGGCCACAGACCATGACAATGGACCACCAAAACTTAACTCAAGATTTAAAGCACTAGACTACATCAAATATTTATTTCAATTTTTTCACGAAGGGCCTTCAAATTTAGAGAGAAGGGAAATAAATTAATCTGTTAATGCACATACTCCTATTATAATATCTTTATCGCAATAATTCTATATGAATTTAAAATAAAATATTGACATTCTTTTCACACAAATGGCCCATTTTAGGTTATTTTGTCATACTATGTCTGAATTTGATGCTAATTTTTACACTAAAATTTGATGAAAAGTTTTTACAATTCTGCTCACCTCCCATCTTGTTTGTCTATGTTCAGTCACCATATATTTTTATTTATGGGGCCAGGGCCACCACTTGGAGGAACAGACTTCAGGCCCATTGTAGTCCTAAAGATGGCCGTTGGGTTAAGAAAATGTATTTAAGAGAAGAAATGCATAATTAAAGTTGGTCCTACCAACAATATTAGCACCAAAACTACAAGCACATGGATCCATTAGTATGACATACGCATACAAAAGCCACATGAAAATGAAAGCTAGAAAATAATATGAACATAATTTTACAAGTTGTATTTCACTTAATGCAAGCTGTTGGGGAAAAGGGATCATATTATGTTCCTATAATTACAACTAATGAGAATGCTGATGCTCATTTGACTCATGTACATTAAGTTACCAAAATTTATTAATTTCTTAGGTGCTAAAGTAGATTAAAATGAATTTGATCTTTAGCCTTTGTTTATTATTAACTTTTCAATGATATATAAAAAAACAATTTTCCGACTAAGCCATTTTAAAATGGCAATTACTGATATCGAACAATAAATATTTTATTACCGTCCAAGACCAGATCATAAAAATTGGAACAAATACTATCTGACAATACACTTGTCAGATTAAGTGAAGAATCTATTCTGTTGTCAGGTCTAAACATTTGTTTTATTTTTATTTTATTTATCACATTTGTATGGCTTTCCATCTCACAGTAAAGTGACTCTAGAGGGACTACATTAAAAATAAGCATAAAATAAAACTTACAATTAAAAGCCTTGATCAACAATACCAAAGTTTTATCTCTCAGGCTCAAAATGTTGCATTTGTATATGTCAGTGGATTTGTCTATTCTAAATACTATTCACTAACATATAGATAGATTGTCTAAGGTTTTGATTACCTAGGAGCAAAATACTCCATAAAACTTAAACTGCAGAAAAATATAGTTAAGATGGCTCTCAGAAAATGTGACTATATTCTTTTATATAAATGTAAATTTATACAGAGCTGCAGTTGCATGCAGTACTTAAGTTAATATCAGAGAGCCATTCAAACCTAAGCACCAATATTCAGACAAAACTTCCATTGATTTTAGAAAAACATTTTTTCAATGAAGTTTTATTGTTATGAGGATTTGTATCCTAAATAATTTGAAAGCACTACTCAAATGGTACCAGTGAATATATTTATTAAAATGCATTTATTATTTTTAAAACGTTTATACAAAATACATATCTCAAAGTGATTTACAGTATTATTATAAATATTATAAAATTTTATAATAATAAAAATAAATAAAAATAAAATATTATAAAATTTTAAAAATCCATGAAAAACATGAAAAATACTGGTAAGTTAGTGGTTGGGAGAACCAACTTAAGAAGTTTTTTTTAAGATTATCCAAGGTATGTCAGATTTTGTCATACTGCAATCATCCTTTACACCATCCAGACATAGCAGTAAATCTCAGATCTCCAGACATTTAATCCTACACTGAAGAACTTTTTAAAGCAGAAGTTCACAACATGATATAGCTAGATTAAATGATTTATTTCAGACCAAAAAAAAGTTGTTTTATATGCAGAAGAACTGGCTGTTGAAAAATATAGGAATTGATTCATACCTAGCCACCGACTACCCATCAACAGAGACACCCCCCCCACACACACACAATTTGTCTATATGTATGTATATTTGCTCCTTTTTTTCAACCTTTTTTTCTCATCTTTTTCAGCCACAGACATTTGATCTTGGTTTTAAGGTCATTTACCTAAAGTTTATCTAATAGTTCTGTCCATACTTTTCTTGTATCATAGCTATGTAGCTCCAAATGTAGGTCTTCCTTTAAGATGGTTAACATCTCGAAGATTGGTATATGTTTAGTTCATTTATTCTGTTCTAGTTGTACAGATTGCTTTTAAAAAACAAGGTCTTTCATGCTGGCTTAGACACTAAGGTACAATCATTAACAAAGCCTTCTCTGAAGTTGGATTATGGTTTTGTTTGTTTAGTTTGGTAATCTAATAGTGTATGGTAATACAAATACTGTTGTATGAAAATATTGAGAGATAAGATATTTGCAGAATGGAACATTGACAGTACAATATTATTTTTTCCATTGATTGTCATATAATCTGCTTATAATATAGCCTTTTTAACCAAGGATTTACTGCAGAATTTACAAATGAAGGGCACTAGAAAGGACTACCATAATACTTAAATACCATAATGTGCAGCATTAACATCATGTTGTACAACTTCATAATCATTTGCAGTTGTTTAACAAAATCAGCCAATCACAATTTTGAATGCTACAATGCTATGTTACCTGTATCTACTGCAATTAAAGAGGACCAAAGCCATTTTATTAGCATCCCTACAAATAAAATATTGTAATATCAGTTTGTTAGCCTTAATTTATTGTTATCACTGATCAGAATTCCCAAAAAAGAAAAATTACAATATATTGAAAAATTACACCAAACTTCTGAGGACACAATTTAAAGTATAGCATATTCCTATAGGAAGCCCCTTACAACACTTGTTTCTTACTGTTCAAAGTAGCATTTCCAGTAATTTTAAATTTATAAATATAAGGACAGAAAAGCATTTTACAATCTTCTTGTGATCTCAAAACACAAAGATATTATAACTTGGTTTCAGTGGTGAATTCTATAATCTTTCTTTAAGGTTTAAGGTTTATTTGAATTTATATACCACCCTACTCCTGAAGGACTCAGGGCGGTGAACAGCCAAAGATAAAAACACATACAATATAAAATTTAAAAACAATTTAAAACATATTAAACAAATTTGGCCCATAACAGTTAAAAAGAGTTAGGCCAGCCCAGCTTGTTGGAATAAAAAGTCTTGAGGGCATGGTGGAAAGTGCGTAAATCTGGGATCCTCCGTATTTCTGGGGGGAGCTCGTTCCAAAGGGCAGGTGCCCCCCACAGAGAAGGCTCTCCCCCTGGGGGCTGCCAGTCGACACTGTTTGACCGACAGCACCCTGAGGAGCCCCTCTCTGTGGAAGCGTACTGGCTGGTGAGCGGATACCGGTGGCAGAAGGCGGTCTTGTAGATACCCAGGTCCTAAGCCGTGGGGCGCTCTAAAGGTTGTAACCAATACCTTGAAGCATACCCGGAAGACCACCGGGAGCCAGTGCAGCTCGCGCAGGAGAGGTGTTAGATGGGAATGCCATGTCGCTCCCATAACCAAAATTTAAGGTTTAATTCTTTAAAAAGGACCAGCTATATTAAATAATGCTTTGTATATCTGTCCAATAATGCTTCTAATTTCAAGACATAGCATATAAGCTCTGCTTGAGCAAGGTCCGCAGTATTGTCTGGGATGCTACACATCCTCTTCACAACCTGTTTATGTATATGTATATCCATTTTGAATACATGTGTATGTGTATGTATATGTGTATGGGTGTAGGTATATATTTATATGTATCTATATAGCATGTTTCATTTCAAATTCATTTTTAATATGGGCCAGTGCACTCACAGTAAAAAATGACAATAAAGGCTACCTTAAGATTCTAACATTAAAAATGGATTTGGGAGACATTATATTGGGAATTGCATAAGTTTCAAATTAGCTATGAACATTAGCTTTGTGTATAATGATTTTTCTACAATTATTGTTCTTGTCCTCTTCCTGTAGTCTTACCTTATTATTCTCTTTCTTGAAAGGCAAAAGTTCATGTTGCTTTTAAAGGTAACTCTTTGCTCAAACCATACTTTCTGAAGTAGATGAAGACACTGAATCAGTTTCCAAAGTAAAGGGAAATACTAAGTAGGCATGACATTGCTTTGTGCTGGCTATCTTCCATAAGCAAGAGCTAATCATATCCTCTGGAGTGCATTATGTTCCCTTGTCAGAAACAAAGCAAAATAGATCCTTAAACTGAGCTAGCTGCTGCTTCTTCAAAAGAAGTTTGCAGCACATCTGATGATAAGCAATATCTGGCTATTGCAGCAACTATAAGAGTAAGAAATTATATTACACATTTCTGAAAATGTTGAGAAGTTCTGTCTTGTAGTATGTACTTTGGCGGATAAAGCTAATCCTTTGTGTAGAATATAATGGTATTTTAACAGGAAGAGTCTGAATGGGGAAATCTCACACACTGTTGTTTCATCTTGTCAGCTAAAAATTATGGAAATGTTTGCTGCTATGCTACAACTATTATATATACAATATCTGTATTGTATATATAAAACAACCAACAGCAGAGAATCTTCTATGTCCCTTAATTACTTAACAAAGTGAATTGGAAAGTATTTCCAAGATCCAATTTTGACAACTTTCTTGTTTCTTTTGTGTTTTATTATTAAAAACTAGGGGAGCAGTAAGATAGGCCTAAATGTAATCTTATATGTTAGTTCAGGCACCAAAAAAGAAAAGGAAGTAATTTTTAAATGGGGAAATCATGAAATTGCAGCACAATATTTTGATATTTTTATCTAAAACCTTTCTGAATTTCAGGGAAAAAAAACACAGAAGTATAACCACATTTGGTGATCTTAAAGGGACTACCATTTGCCTTGCCTCATTATTTTATTTTATTAAATATGTACTTTGAAATGTTTTGGGCATATAAGTGTTGTAGACTACTGCAATGGGATATGAATATATATTCATTATTTTAATGCAAATTAAATTCAAGATGAACAAGTGACCAAGAAGAGCAAACTTGCAACAGATTGCTTATTAAAGCCAATTACAATAACTTCTGCCTTCAGAAATGTCTCAGGTAACTTTTTGAAGTAAATAAGGCAGAAATAAAGACAAGCTGAAATCATTTCACGAAAGAATAAGAGAGTCCTAAAATGATATAACAGGTTTTTCATAAATAATGGATGGTACATCCCCTGTATCCTGCTCACCGGTGTAGCTGAGGTCACCAAGAAAAGAGGAGATCAAAATGTATCAAAAGCGTATTCCCTGAAACAACACAGGGAAGAAAGAGAGGGAGAAAGAGGAAGGGAAAAAAAACCAACACCAAACCAAAATACAAAATGTCTGAAACCAGAGGCAAAGACTCTGAAATGCAGTAGACCGAAAAGGTCAAGAGGATAGAGGTCACATGTGCTGGAAATAAAAGATACTGTTTTTCTTCTTGTACTGTCACAAAGTGCCTATAAGGATTAGCCTCTTCAGAAGGTAGAATCTGATGTACTAGCAAACTGCTCCTTTTTATTCTCATGCTTTGCTGTTCTTAATTTTGACTTCTCTTTTGGTTTCTGCTCTCTTGAACTGTTGAATACCAGCTCTTTTCAACTTCTAGTCTTGTAGGAGGAGGGGGTGGTGGAAGCCCAAACAAACAACAACAGGAAAGAAAAATGTCCACTGTCCACAGGGAAAGGAAACATATTTACTTGCCATCTGTTACATCTGTTAGTGCACATGTTTTAATGAAGCATAGAAAATAATTCAGGATCATAGCCAAGAAAATATTCTAAGGGTCAGAGGTGACAACTAAGTGATATGTGTCTCTCATGAGCCTATCAAAGAGTTAACTTTAACCAAAGGGCATAGAAGTCATTCATATATTTAAGTAATCTAAATGTCAATCTGTATTAAATTTTCCAGTGTGAATTCCCAGCAATACATTCCAAACAGAAATAATGCATTTTTCCAGAGAAACTTGATGAATCCTGAAATTTAAATCTATGGTTGTATAGAATATATGCATTTGATATACTCACATACGAATCAATATTTTATTTAATATTATTTTAAAAATAAAATATATGCTTAATGAAATTAACCCAATAATTAACTTTATAGGACCACTCTTGTAATGTGATCAAGTTTGAAATAAAAATCTCTACAAATATCTCGCAAATAAACCTACATAGGAATTCCTTAACCTGAAATAATATTCTTATTAAAAATCTAACATACATTGAAAACCTATAGCATGCTGATTTAATACCAGAATATAAATTGTGACTTTCATATTTATAAAATAATTCTGAAAGGTTCTATTTTTGTAAAAAACAGCAAACTACTTCCAAAAATGTGGCAAAAAACCCCCACAAAACCCTTCAGAGACTTGTCTGGGCAGTTGCCAGGAGTCAAGACAGATTTGAAATCACAAAATTTATGTGACAGGACTGGCCAAGATTTTGGTGGCAAAAGGTTGAACACACTTTTGAATAATGTTTTCAAGGGCACACTTCCAAACACAAGCTAAGGGCTGGAATACAGTGAAATTCCTCTATTTTTCTTTCTTCTACTCAGATCTATTAATCATATTCATTAGTAATCATCATTAAATATTATAATATATTCCAATTAAGAATTTATTTTCAATAATTCAATTATCAATTGCAAAATAATTATGTGTCATTTTATATACTTCATGAAATAAATTAAGTACTTCATTAATAACTCTGAGAAGCAGTTTGATGTAATGGTGAAAATGCTAGACTACCAGCCTGGGATTTTCAATTTTCTGTCAGCTTCTCCACAGGCTTTGGTTGTCAAAGTCAGCAGGAAATTGCCTCATTGAATGACCATGGGATTTGTTTAACAACAGCAACCTGATAACAGGGAGGGAGTTCCATCACTAAGTGACACAGTTGCGCTTTACAACCACATAGCTTAGTGATGGAAATTCTGGTCCCAAATGCTGTTGTAAGTCAAGGACTATCTGTCCATAGAGTCTATATGCATGATATATATCTTGCAACAGTTCTTTAACCATGAGTTCCCCAGAGTGTATTAGATAGCAATCTTGGCAATGTCTACCAAGTTAAGGAAAACTGCTGAACAAAAGTGGCAGGTTTGGGAATTGTACTTACATGTGAGGTATTGTGTAGAGATAGGAAAAGGAGTGAAAGACAACATAAACATCATGAATCAAGAGATAGCTGTTGAGTCGGTTGCTAGCTTACCTCAAAATCAGCAACTTAGTCAAGTTCACAAGACACCTTGGAAGAAGCATTTGAAATCTCAAGAGACTTAATTAAGCCACTAACAAAGAAGCTGGGAAATTCCTCTAGCATGCCATGATTCTGTTGTATTTATCCATTAATAGCATTAAAGATACTTTACTGAAATATTTCTAGTTCTTGCTTCTTTGATCTTGCTCAGTTGTCTGGATTTTGACATTAAGATGTATTTGCTATATCCACACCAGTGGCTTCTTGAATAGATCAATGATTCCAGTCTCTGTCCCTGCCTTTTATACAAGTCTTTAATGTACCAGGTTTTAGTTCAGTCTATCATGCTTTGACTGTAGAAAGCTCATTGCTTTTAATTTTGAGCGCCACACAAGAAGCACCATAGTTAAGATGGGTGGGCTCATCTGATAAAGTGTTGAAGGGCTTTAATTGCTCAGCCAACTTGCCTGATCCATATCAAAGGCCTTAAGATATTTTGTATGCTGCTTCTGTTGCACCTACTGAAAATAGTTTGTGCTATTTTATCCTTTAATCATGTTTGATTAAAACATGAAAGAAACTAATGAAACTGGATAAGATTCATCTTGTATACATGTATGTGTGAGTTAGAAACAGCAATGTTTATTCTATATTTAGGCATTGTTTAAAATATGTGGAAAAGTCTCTGAGAAATATTATTTTGACAATAATCTGTCTTTTGCTTGTTTGGCTTAGAGTGAACAGAAACACAGAAAATGGACATTCTTTTTCAAAAAGTTGGGGGTTTTTTGAGTCATTATTCTTTCTAAAATCACAGGTTAAGTACTTCAACTTCATTTTGATTGGCTGTGGATAACTCAGAGACTTTTCAATAAGCAAACCAATAAAAAATAAGATTTCTTAAAAGTAGCAGCTGCCCACCCATAATTACAAAAATAATTAGATTTAATAAACACAGTACAGTCCAAGCAGGGCTTAAAGCTCTGCAATATTTCATGACTGGTCCTGCCATTTTCTAATCCATTATCACAGCTGCTTACCTTATCACCTTCTCAGGCAGGCTTGACTGCTCACAAGTATCTTAGACAGGTCTCTGGAGGATGGCCTTTAGAAGAAAGTGTGATTGCAAGGGCTTTGCTGAGAAACAAAGGAGAATTGCTGATTACCATCTGGGATTGTGAACCTTGTAGGAGTCAAAAAAGGAAGCAGCAACCAATTCTCTTTACTTTCATCTTTCACATGATACACCAGAGAGGATCTTAGAAATGAAAGGGTAAAATCTGAGAAAAGGTAAGGAAAATGCAATGAAAGTGGGAAAGATACAGTTGAAAAAGTTCATTTGTCCAGTTTTGATGACTGAGGAATAAGAAATTGGGAAGACCAAGGAGGCAGAAGAAAAGGTTGAATGCAAGAAAATGCCTATTTTATATTACTTTATATTATTTTTATTCAAGAAGGGATATTTTTCAAAATAATATTGTGGAACCGATTCAAGTTTCAAATTTTCCATATACCCAGACATTAATATCATTACTGCTCCATTATGTTTCTAGTATTCACAACTGAAATAGTAGCTCAGAAAGGACTTATGTGGGGAAAAAGGACATTATGAACAAGAACAACCACCAGCTTTACAACTGTTCAAACTGCCCCTTGCCTTAATATTTTCCTTGATATTAGATCATTTAGCAGACTAAAATGTTTGGGAAGAAAAGCTTCTAGTTGTTACTTTCTCTGAGTTCTTTTTCCCTTTTCTTGTTTCTTAATGGCTTGAAATTCATTTTTCCCAATGCAATCTACATACATAACTGACATTAACAACAGCATATAAGAAGTTGTAGCAGTGGCAACTAGCAATATGGCAGTGGTGAGAGCTGCTCAGATGTGCCTGGCCTTCCTAGAGGAGAGAATGCTGGTAACACTAAAGAGTAGAAAAGGGAGTAGGATGAAACCAACAGTGAAGTTGACTTAATCATGCTCTCTTTTCCCTCTTCTGTTACCAACAAGCTGAAGATTTGTGGTCATCCTCTTCTCTCTCATTTTGGTCATCATAATATCAGCCACTGGCTTTATTCACCTTTTTTTGTAGCACTCTTGGCATAACTTCTGTAGCAATAGAATAATCAGACAAGGAGAACTTGAATTGTGGTTGGAGTTGATGGATATGGGTGTTGTTATGTGACTGGATAGGGCAGACAGAAACTACCTAATTCTTTCCAAGTGAGAGCTGGTGGAAACAGTGATACTCAGTGTATTCCATCAGGGTTCATTGATTCAGAAGTTTTGGATTCTTTATCCCTGGCCTTGATATTCCTGGGAAGAATGGATTTCAAAGAAGAGTAGGTGGGTATCTACAGAAGGAAATGTGTGGTCTGATAGGAATTTAGGAATTACTGGATTATGTGAGAGCAGCTTGTAGGATGTCTGTAGGCCAGCTACTGATGAGACTATGAGACTCTCACAACCATCATGTGGTTGTAAGAGACCTTGTGTATGGTGGGAAATGACACAGGATGGAAAATATGTTCAAGGGAAGGGATGGGGCAGGCAGAACATCTCTGTCTTATGGGCAAAAGAAATTATAGCAGGAAATAGTGGGATATGTCTTCAAGAGGAAGACATATTCATGTTTAATACCAATTCTATCTTCTAGCCACTCAATTCAATTTTAGAGCCTGGAATTGGACACTTTGTGGCCCTGGTCTCCAGCTATTGCTGCTTTATACTAAGCCTTTACTAAGACTCTTCCCCTATAATCTCGAAAGAAGGGGGCTGATCTAACATGTTTAACAAACTCTGGGTAGGCATTTGGGGAGGGGGGATAGTTCAGGTGCTCAGAGATATGCCCACCTGAACCTTGAATGTGGCACTAGTTGTGACATAGGAATAAGGATGATGGAATGGCTACTTTCATCCAAATGACTCTAGGGTTTCAGAGGCTCTGCTCCACAGACAGGTAGTTGTGTGACCTGTTTATGACGTTGGACTCTTGGGATCAGATAAAATGATACTATATCACTGAATTCATGGGAATCATTCCAGATTCATAATTTCTGCTCAAAGAGAAGGTACAAGCTTCAGTTTGGAGAGCCTGTGCACAAATCTAATGGTGTGCTCTTTATGCACCATTCTTGAATAGGGAGGCTGTTGCATTCTGTTCATGGCTATTCAAGCCTTGGTTATCTCTCAACCAGAGTTTTGCAATACCATCTATATAGAGCTGTTCTTAAAGACTACAGGAAATGATATCTCGTCCAGAACACAGTAGTCCAGATAACCATTGACACATCCTTGTACACCCATGCAACATTACTATTTGGTGAAGTAAAATGATTGTTTGTTGGCTTTCTGATACAATTCAAGATGCCAACTGCTGCTATAAAGCCCGGATAAGGGACCACCTATTTCCAATTATATCCACACAACAAGATCTGACAATGTTGGCATGATCCAGGTCCCACCTATTAAATAAATATATCTTACAGGACCCAGCTAACTCTGTTGGTAATCCTGATCAATGAAAAAGCATAAATGAATACTTACTCCTTTGCTTGCTTGCTTGCTTGCTTGTTTGTTTAATCTTCTATGCTGCCCATCTCACCAAAGTGACTCTACCTGCTGATGTAAAGTAACGTCAAGGCTTCATTTGCTTGGTAATAGCCACACCATCTTGATTTTTTTTTAACTTCCCATGCTTGCTCCCATATTGTAAAACACTAGTGGATGGAATCATTTGCCTCATCCCAGATATGCTTACTTAGAAAAGAAAACATATTCTAAGAAAAATATAATTTTGAGAGATATTTCTCTTGGTTACTCCACCAAATCAAAAATATTTGATTTTCATTAAATACCTCAATAATTGAATTATTAGAAAGGCTAATCTGATGCTTTTCAGAACCATTTTAATCTGGTTTTTAATTCATATACTCATGCTTTCTGGTTGTTTTTGAATTTAGTTTAATTTAAGGTTGCTATTGTATTTTGGAGGTTTTTCTTTTTAGCCTTTTTTTAAATTGCACATTCTTATATATAGCTTTAACGTTGACCCATACTTAACTTTAAATAGTAAATGAGATTTATAAAAACATTAACTATAAAGATTAGCCTTAGTCTTGGAGCTGGACTTTTATACCATCAGTAGCTTTTAATTTCAGCCTTCTATGAAACTGTTCTGTCCTTGAGCCATTAATTTCTAAAACTTTTCACCTGTAAATTCAACACAGAACATTAATTGTAACAGGCTAGAAAGCCACTTTGCGTGAAGAGAAACTGTCTCAAAGTTTGCTGCACAAAAGGAGTCACACAAGAAAATAATTCACACAGTAGATGTAAGCACTGCTGAGGTAGGACATCTGAAGGCAGCCAGGCTTTTTTTCTTTGATAAAACAGCACATCCGCTGAATAGAGGCCTCATAGATGTACATTGGCCTTTGAAGGCATGAACTTGAACTTAGAAGAGAAAGACAGCACAGAGCTATTCAGTTCTGTGGGAAATAAAAAGATTCCAACCTAGTAAACGTGACCCCCTCACCTCGTTTTGCCACATAAAGTATGATTTCCACAATAGGTTTTAGACTTAGTATAAATTAGAGGTGACTGCCTCCGTGACTTGATGGGTTTTTTTTCTTCCTTGTCAAAATATTCTTTCCTTTTTGTGTGTGTGTGGTGGTGGGGAAAGTGGGTGGTTTGGAATATGAGAAGTGAGTTATTTGAATCAAAAAATTCTTTGAGCTGCTGGGAAGTTGCCTGTGTGAACTGGGCCTTTGTGTTCTTGTGGAGGAAACAGACAGAGTGTACACCATCTATATCCTCTCTTTAGTTAGCTCTAAGAAAATGTAGGCAAAAGCTTCCAATTATCTGCTTTTCCTATTTTCTCATCCACAGGAATGAAAATGTTGGTTTGTATAAGACTGGACATATTTGGTTAGATACAATGCTCCTGAAGTAGAATAAACCATAAGTGACATGAGCAGAATTGTAGAAATTAGGTTGTTTGGAACATACATATTATGTTTTAGAACAACAATATTTATTTTAGATTTCTCTTACTAGAGATATTTAGTGAGAGTGAGAACTATGTAGTTCTCACTTTGACTCTAACTCTAACTAGATTCTTTCCATTTCTCTCTCTTCCTCCCTCCCTCCCTCTCTCTCATCCCAGTTATATGATACTCATAGGACATACAATTGTCATTCTTCATTGCTGCAGCCCTTGCAATACATCAGATTTTTGACAATACTACACAAAAGAACCCTATTATGCCCTGCCTTTTTTTTTGCAGAAAAATCTAAATTATTTAGTTTTTTAGATATTGGGCATATGACTTATTGTTGATAAACTAAATTATGAATCTAGTAAACAAATCTGTTTATGAATTATAGGAATGTAAAAGAAACTTGACATAGAAGTCTTTACATAAAATAATCAGACACTGCCAAGATGCAATTGAATTCATAGCATCAGCTACACTTTATGATTTAGAAAACCATGCCAAATGTTGTTTATTTGGGATATGTATTGTGAAATTTGCATACTAAATTAATATTAAAATTATGTTAATAATGTTGCATGTTAAAAAATAAGTCTTAGCATTTAAATATAACTATATTCATTGAGGAAATAACAATCCAAAATCCATGTAATTATGATTTTTAAATAATGATTTTCTGAAAGTAACTGCTGAATGAAGAATGGAGAATATTTATACTATCTAAATGAATACTATCATTCCCCCCCCCCCTTTCATCAAGGAATTAAACACAAGTTGTATTTAACTTGTGTTAAATACAAGTACTGGATATCTTCAGGGACCAAATCATTTTTTTTGAACTCTATCAAATTTAAAGCCCAGTTTAATGGAAATAATGACTGATAAATTCTGATAGATGTATGATATTACTAAAGAGTAAATTCAGGATCATTGTTTGGGAGCAAGCAGCCAATTTTTGAAAGTCAGAGATCTATATACCCAAACAATTGCCATGGTGAGGTTTTTTCCCCCTGGCTGTTAGAGAAATTGAAGGATAGTAATTGGATTATACTACAAATATCATTTGATGTTTAGTTCATTTGAATAAGGGAAGCTGGTAGGAAGCTGATTAGACTTGCATGGAGAACAGTTTTTTTCCATGCTAAAACTATGGAGTTTTATTCCACATCATCTGCTACTTCATGGAGAAATGTGCTGTACGCAGATTAGAAAGGTGACAAATTCCTTTTCTTCTCCTAGAAAGAGAAGTGTTTGCTTGCTTGCTTCCACACAGACTGCATATTTTTGTGCAGGTTACTTTTCCATCCTTACAGTATAGTACTAGTTCAATATGTTCCTTAGGACTAATAGACTATCAAAACTATTTCTTAGATCTAGTTCAGCTCTTCGCTTGTTGCATAGTGAAAGTCTGGTTGAGAATCAGGCCCACATAAGCCGAGGGCAGAAACAGTTTAAATGGCACGGAGGAAAATGTTGAAAAATTGCTGTGGATAATTTCCAATTTAGTTTGCACCCAGCATGCTCCCAGTCAGCATATCCAGATAAAAGAAAGCACACAGTCCACTATAGTTTAATGGTTATTTATTAACCATCAACAACATCAAAAACAGTGAACTTGCAAAGTCAGGATAAAAGGCAAAGAAAAGAAGGGAGGAACCAAAGAGAGAGGGAGAGGAGGGAGGGAGAGAAAGAAATCATGTCCCTGTGTAAAGTTGTCCTAAAAATGTCAAAAATAGGCTTTCTACTTCTTCTGAGTTTTTATATAATGAAAACGGGTTTTAATAAAACCTGGAAGAAAATCTGAAATACATATTTAACCTATCCAGAAGTGTTAGCTGCAAGGAATGAAAACCAATATTTCACAAACAGACACATTTAATAAAGTGCCCAATCCCCAATGAAACACTTTAAAGACAGATGTTATATCATTTTTTTTCTTTTGCTGCAAGCAAATGCATTCACCCATTAAAGAGAATTCAGCTTCATGTTGCCAACTGAACATAAACAGTTCTCCTGTGCAAATATATAGAGCAGAAGCCTGTTCCACATAGATAGGTCTACTTAAAAAAAAAAAGATCTGTCAATTATCCTAGGTCCATTTCTTGGTATTTTCCAGATCCATTTTTACAATAGTTAAAGCAAGGTTCACAGAAGGATATTTTGCTGACTTAGATATCATTTCTACTCTTCTTGCTTATATTGTTAAAAAAAGGAAAATACATTTGATAAACAATGAATAGAGAGACAGTTTGGTATAGTGGTTAAGGTACTTGGCTAGAAAGTGGCAGATGATGAGTTAACTTCTATAAAACCATCTGGTGACCTTGGGCCAATCACTCACTGTCAGCCCTAGCTAGGCTGCACTTAGGAGTCCTGGGGACAGATCCCTCAGGTACGTTGGTGCCTCCAGTGTTTCTTACTGGCAGGCAGGGTGGGAGCCTAGTCCCACTAGGGCTCTTTACCTGGTCTGACACTCAGTGATTTCAGTCTCTTGGTTAGCAGCAGCTCTCTCTTCTGCAGCATCCCATCCTCATCACCACTATTATGTAGTGAGCTTCAGTAGGCAAGAAGTAGACCAGCATAGCTACAACAACATTTATTGACTCAAAACTGCAACTGAGGAACAGCAAGCAATTGCCTGTAATTTATACTTTAGGCCCACAGGGCCTTAGTCAATCATAGTACTTATAAATGCCCACCCAAATACCATGTTTCCCTGAAACTAAGATATGTCCCGATAATAAGTCCAATTGGGCTTTTGAGTGCATGCACTAAAATAACTCCCCCCCAATAATAAGCCTCCCCAAATACTTAGACGCATGCGCAGCTGCTGTGCAAACAACATGACGTGAGGAGGTGAGGCTGGAGAGGGGGGAAAAGGGAGGGAGAACATGCCCCACACATCCATGCCACCCACACGGAACAGCCTTGCAGAGGCCACTCCCTCAAACCCTAGCTCGTGTGCCCCTTCTCTTAGTGGCGAGCCAGATATACCACTGCCACTCGGGAGAAGAAGAGAGAAAGAAAGTGATGTGAGAGAGCCCATTTCTGATGTTCTTCTCAGCCTTCAATGTCTGGGCTGCACAAACTGAACCCAAGAGATAGGGGGGAGGCTTCACTCTGCTGTCAAGTTCACGGCTGAAGGGGGTGGGCAGAGCTTTAAGGCCACTTGTGCAGCTGAAGCAAGAAATGCCACACCCTTCACTCTTGGTTAAAGAATGAAGTTGGGGGAAAGGAGAGAAAAGTGAGGGGGAAAAAATAGTTGCCTCCCAAATCTTCAAAGGATATGGAGTTGAGATCTGGCTAAATGGTCAGCGCACCATTATCAAATAAAAACAGATGGGAGGATATTCACTCCTCTTGCTTCTCTCCCTGTCCGACTTCCAGCTCCTGACATGCTGGGCAAGGGGACGGCAAGGGGAGTCCATGCAGCTGACTTCTCTGCCGCCTCACCCCTTCCCACCTGCTATACTCCCTCACTGGCCGAGATCTGCAAGCCAGATTCGGGAAGCTGAATGCACTCCTGCCATCTGGGAGAAGAAGAACATCAGAAATGGGCTCTCTTGCAGCGCCTCCTCTCTCTCTCTCTTCTTCTCCCAAGTGGCAGTGGTGCGTCTGGCTTGCCACTAAAAGAAGGAGCATGTGAGCTAAGATTTGCAGGAGTGGCCTCCATGAGACCATTCCATGTGGATGGCAGGGGCATGTGGGGATGTTTCCCCCTTCGCCCCCCCTGCCTTGCCTCCTCACCTTGTACTGTTTGCACAGGAAGTAACAAAAAAGCTGCCACAATTGCTGGAGGCAGCGGCTTCAGCAGCACTGGGAAAGCAGCCGGTCAGTGTTCCGGGGCCAAGGTTTAGGGAAAAGACCCCCAATAATAAGGCCAAGGCCATATTTCGGAGGTCAAAGAAAATAAGACCCTGTCTTATTTTCAGGGAAACACAGTATGAATGTATCAGGTTTCTCTCCAAAACAGTTGGCGTTAACAGTTAGGGTCATCTAAAGGTTAGTTTCACTTTAGCAGGGCTTAATACAACTATATATATTCAATAAATAACAAAAAGATTCACCCTTCCTTCTTATCTGGTGTTGAGTGCCTTCACTTAGTATGTTTGTTTTTCCTTCAAGATTTCTGAATGACTTTTTAAAAATCCTTTTCTGGCAAATCAGCTCATGTTTACAGTTAAAGGGTTTCCACCAAGAAAACAAGGGGATGAGGATTTATATGCCGAGAGAAACTAAGTGCAAGCAACACACTGCTCTTTGTGAATAAATAAAATGTAAGTGACATTTCATCCATACTGCAGATTAATTTTTGACAGCAATGAACATTTTTATTGTCTGTCAATTTACAACTGCAGCACTGATTGTCTTAATTGAAACTTTTTCTTAAATTAAATTTGGTTATGATTTCCCAATAGTTTTCAGCCTTGCGAGCTAATACAGAAGGGAGGTACACCCAGATGAACTAAATATACCTTATTATGAAGTTACATTAATAGAATCTTGCAAGAACTTTTCTCCTCCCCATTATCTTTATAGCCCAAGAAACTATGGATGCCCCTTCTGACACAATTAACCACACCCACATTTCTGTTGCTGGCTAAGCTACTGTACCTTTTATCAGCTCTATGGAGATTCTCAGTCATCTAGCTCATGATTGTCCCAAAGGTGCTTTGTCAAGAGGCAACTGGACTTTCTGGTTTTTCTTGGAAGATGTTTCACTTCTCATCCAAGAAGCTTCTTCAGCTCTGACTGGATGGTGGGGAACTTTCTGCAAGGAGTATACATCCTTCCATTCCCCACCATCCAATCAGAGCTGAAGAAGCTTCTTGAATGGGTTTTGTAAGGTTCCTTTTCACTCTGTGTGCTTAATAACTTGAAACAGAAAATGCAGTAGACAAAGTGAATAGAGTTGAATTATCAAATGTTGGCTGCTGAATATGATAAGTCTGTGTGTTAAAAGTAAACATTCACGAATAAGTAGAAAGCTCCAACACTGAGCATATAAAGATTTGTGAGGTTTTCTTGATTATTTATTGTGTTTATGGATAAATATATAATGAATGCTTGTGATGATATTATACATAGGTTGATTAGGAATAGGAATGTACATATATTTTTATTTTTAGACAATGCTATTTTTTTGCTGAGAATGTCACAGATTCTCAGTATCACAGTAAATGTTGGTTTTTCAACAAGGAGCATAGCTGTGCAAACTAATTTATCAAAAACTATAATTGTTGGGTATAATATATTGTTGGGTATAACAGGAAAAATTATAGGTTATATCCAAACTTTTTTTTTTAAAAAAACGACCAGATGCATAAATTTTGTATGTTTGCACAATATTTACTGAAACTGAAAAAAGTATAGACAGATTTAATGATGTGCTATTCTGATTGAACATGTAGACGACTGTGAGGAATGAATGTTTGTCAAAATGGCTAAAACGTATATGCATAAGAGCCTGTTTCTGCCCATTTTATTAAAAGAAGTAAAAGTTAAAAATAGGAAAAACTTAATTTAAAAGAATGGGAATTGAGTATTTAAGAAGTGTGTGTGTGGTAAAGTAAGTAGTGTAAAAAATGAATGGGTGCCAAATGAAGACAAAAGTGAGTGACACCTTTGAATAAGTACATTGAGGTGGTTTGTTTATGGTGAGAGTGATTATAGATCCAAAAAATAAATATATGGTTGCAAAATAAATATACGAAGGAAGAGTAGGTTAAAACATGGAGATAACAAAGAAAGTCATGTTTGGATAGAGTTGATTGGATAGCTTTTGAAAAAAAGGACAGATAAAAATTATGAAGAACAAAAAGGTATTCATACATATATATGCATATAGATATGTTGGAAATAAAGACAGAATATAAGCATAAAATATTATGAAGAGCATAAGCTATTAAATAGAAAAAAAGCTTTGCAAAATAGAAAGCTATTATTTCTTTTAAAAGATTAATTTTATCTTGGATTTTAGAAATCCAAATTAAAAGTAAGGACAATAGTTCCCAGCAATTAGCCTAGATCCATTCTCATAAGTACTAGTGTTACAGTTCCTTGACCTAACCATATGAGACTCTTTATGCCCAATTAAGCATAAATTTATGCCTAATTAATTCAGTAAGATGTCATTGGGTTGAGTTGTTGGTTTTTGGCATTATTAACCCATGTGTTCTTAGTCTTTTTCTTCTTTCTCCATTGTATCTTCTGGTAAATGGATGGGTTCTGCTCTCTCTCACTCTCTTACTCTCCCTCCTACCTTCCCATCCTCTATGTGGATTGGTGTGTATACACACACACACACACACAAACACATGCATATACATGTCCACTGCACCTGTTAGCCCTAGTATGGAGAGAACGTGAACTCAACAAAGAAAAGTTTGACCTGGAAGAAGGCTGAGAATCAATAAATAAAGCCAGCCACAAAATTTTGCTCCTGAAGAATTCCAAAGTCAGGAAGCTAAAGATACCCACAATTAATAGAGAAACAGCTCTGACAGGACAAAGTACAGATGAGATCTTAAGCACCTCTGTATAGGAAACTAGTCCAAGTTAACTCTCAATATAAGCTTGTTGTTCTATTATATTGTATTCTGCATTATGTTCTATTATAGTATAATCCTTAGCTGAGGATTTAATAAAACTGAAGAGCCATATGATTCCTTAGCTTCACAGCTACTTGCTTCTTGCCTTGGACTAAAAACTCCCTGGTCCTTTCTGATGTTTGAGCCTACTGCACAGCTAGACCTGCATAAATTATGGAAGACTTCACATTTGAGCTTGTAACGACAGGAACAATATCCTTATGTCAGGAGGGCATAAACAAGGTGCTGGGGGATTTTTCTGAATTAAGTAACTTGGCATTTTTCAAATACCTAAGACTTTGACAAGAGTTTTCTTATCTGATTTTGAGGACAAGAAAATGTCAAAAAAGTGGTAAACAGTGATGCACTATAATGGGTCAGGAAAATATAGGTTTAAACCTCTTCCTGTCATGCATTTGAATCAGTTCTTAATATCCACTAGCCTTGAGATTTCACATAACTACTTTTTAAAAATAATTGAAAACAGAGTATAAGTTTTTGTGTTATTCCTGTCCTGACAATAGAAATCAAACGTAATGAAAGTACATCCAGTGGCTAACTTATGATTGCCTTAACTTACTCTTAACTAACTGTGAAATTAATAAGCTAATCGCTAAACTATTTTTTTTAAAAAAGTCTTTTTTAATAGTTAAGAATAAAAGAAGCAAGACTGTAACACTTACACTATCTGAAAAACATCACTCACCATATTTTTTGGAGTGTAAGACACACCTGTTTCCCCCCTAAAAGGGGGTGAGAATTTAGGTGCATCTTATACACCGAATGTAGCCCCACCCACCCACTGGCCCCCACCCTTTGGCCTCTGCCTCCAAGTAGTCATCTCCTTGCAGCAAGCAGCAAGAAGAAACAGTTCCTTTCAGCTTCAGCACAGCCGAATAAGCACAAATTGATTGGATCGGCCTCCCAACTCTCAGCTGTTTTGCTCTCAACTGTTTTGCATGGGCCTCTGCTGCTTGCTGCAAGGAGGTAAATTGCTGGGAACAAATTGTTTTTTTTTCTTGTGCTAATCAAGCTATGCTGAAAACGAAAATGAAAGTAAAGCAGGGTGTTTGCTGTTTGCTGCAATGAGGCAAAATTGCTGGGAGGCAGAGGCAGATTTCTTTTTCTTGTTTTCCTCACCAAAAAAGGTAGGTACATCTTATACTCCGAAAAATACGGTAATCAGTATAAAAACCATATGAGACATAGTAAAATCAGGCACAGCAGCTTCATTCAACTGATTCCAGGAAACAGCTACAATTAATAGTTGTGTCCCACAAACCAAAAGATGCTATAAATTCTCAAAGCTCAAGATTGCAAATAGCTCACCGAAGTACAAGTACTTTACAGATCTTAATGTAGCCTAGTCTGTAAAGCATCCTTGGAGGGACTCCATTCCTCCCATGGTTACTTGTTCTGCTATTAACTTATCATGAGAATAGTCAGGCTGTAGAACAAATTACAAAAGGAAACTCATCAATCAGAGGTAGCTTTGATTAAAATCTTGCCTATAGTATCCACTATTTCAATGGTGTGCCATAATTCCCTTATTTATAGCTCAATAGAATCTAACACTGAGTAACTATAAACATGCATACGGATAAATTAGAAAGCAATTAAAAGTTAGAGCTGGAATTCAAGCACTTATTTTATATATAATAAGCAGTCAGCAAATTGTCAAAAAAGTTATATGAAAGCCTATGGACATTATCCATTCTAATGACCCAAGTTGCTACGTTTCTTATTAGCAGCTTATTATTCCAATAGAAGAAGAGCTGAAAATTCTATTCCAGATGGTCATTTCTACTTCAGTTCACTATCCAAACTTAACTTCTCCTCTCACAATAAAATGTTATCTAAAATGGTATATGGAGAAAGAGGAAGTTTCAGTGACAGACTTCCATTTTTCTCAGCTGCAACCTACTATTGAATTTAATAACTGATGGTTGAATGAGATGAATTCAGCTCATTAAAAAGATAATGTTAGGGAACCATTCTTCTACCCTGTAAATCATGCATAATCTATAGTTAAAATTGAATGAATGTCATCATATAAGTAGTGGCCTGCCCATTGTTTAACCTCTCATAACCTTTTATGTTTGTTTATATTGTTCCTACAGTTTGAGGAACAAACTGTAGTATTGTTCCTACAGTTTCTGAAAGTCCTGGTAGATTCCTAGATGTTATATTATGAACTGCATTTGGCTGGAGTTTCAGCAAGTTCAATCTATCAACTGAAAACAAAACATTATTTAAGAAGGTTACACTTGAAAAAACAGAGCCATAAATCTGGAAGACAACAATCTGAATATAACTTTTTAAATAAGTTTGATGCATTGTTTTGTTCAAGCTTCACTGAAATATCTAGACTGTGATCTAAATATTTCCTTCATACTAGTAACTGTAAGCAGACATATATCAATATTAACTGGTGTTTGCAGCAATATATTCTAGGTATTGCTTGTTATTTTGACTGAACCATGTCAATAAAAACTGATACCAAACTTAAACCATACATGGTATATGAATCAAATACCATATATGTGACAAAAATATATAACAGTATTGAGACTTTTCTAGAACACAAGAGGAAACAAACTGATACAGAAAAATAGTCTAGAAAAAAATAAAATTTAATTTTATATATCTACCCCACACTAGCATCCAGCTTAATATTTCTTCAACACTATCCATTGCAAGGGACATTATTAAAATTATTTGTACTCTAAATATGGTATGAATGTTCTTTCTTGGTTTCACATTTTTATTAGTTTATCAAAATATAAAACACAAAGAGAAATTCAAAAAGTAATAGAAAACTAGGAGGAGAAGGGAAAATAAAAATGTTCTTTCTTAAAACATGTTTACTTATTCTTTTATCACCAAAGATAAAATACAAAAAAGAAAAGAAAACAGACTAACAAACATCCAACACTAACAACAAAAAGAAAAAAACCCATGTGTTCAAAAATGAAAAAAAAACAAGTATCAAATACACCTAAAAGTAAATACAATTTTATATTTATATTTATTTAATTCGGCTGAATGCTGAAAGATACATTAAAAATGGGTCTACAAATAGTTATAAACTTTCCCATCTGTATTTAACAAAAATGCTATATTAGATAAACAAATATCCCTGATGTTGAAATTTATTAATCTAATAATCAAATCAACCCAATGTCTGTGTGTGTGTGTGTGTGTGTGTGTGTGTATGTATCTGTATAGATACTGTAGATAGATAGATAGATGATAGATAGATAGATAGATAGATAGATAGATAGATAGATAGATAGATAGATAGATAGATAGAGGCATAGACACACAGAGTCAACAGGTTATCCCAAAGTTAAAATCAATTTTCAAATCCTTCTTTTAATCTTCTGTCATCATATCTAACATGTAGAAAAAGGCTCCCAGTCTCTTATAAACTTGTCTAATCCATTGTCTCTTATCAGAGCAGTTAATTTTGCCATCACTGCTAATTCAATCAATTTTAAAATCCACTGTTCAACAGCTTCCCTTTTCCTTCCAATGCTTAGCATAAACAATCATCATGTAAAGAAATAATGTCTCAAACTTTTCTTCAATTGGTTTCTCCATTGTATTTAGAAGAAAAATGTCAGATTTCATTAAATTTATATTTTAAATATTTCCTTCATTGTCAATATTATATTTATCCAATGTGACATATCATACTTACAAGACACCACATATCATAGAATGTACCTGGAATTTGGTTGCATTTCCAACATTCGTTGGAAATCCCTCTATACATTTTCATCAGTCTATCTGGAGTCAAATACCAATGGTACATAATCTTACAATTTTTTTTCAAACTGTAGTTCAAAGTGAATTTTATACTATTGGTCCATACATTCTCCCATTGCTATGTTCTAAATTAAGGTAGATGGGATCTGAATATTCTGAATTAAGGTAGATGGGATCAAACAATAAACTTGTTTCTGTGGTTTATTCAAAGGTTGACATTTATTTTCATGACTTCATGCATTTTCAATAAAAAGCTTGTTTATTTGCTAAGACCAAGTTACAAAAAAATAAAATTTACAATACAAAAACTAATTGCACAGCAAAATATAAAGCTCCTGGTGCAGACTAATTATTCTGAAATTCTTAAAGATAAATCCATCAAGGTATGCTTCAGTGTTAGCCTCATTCTTCACTGCTATAAATTCCTCCATGGTAATTCCTAAAAACGTACTTTCCCAATATATAAGAAAGGAGACAGATGAGATCCCACAAGTTATATAAATATGCATGCCACTTATACCACATTTGAAGTGTTCATATTATATAACTACTAATAACTACTAATTATAATTCTATGTTCAATTTCTCTACCCTGTATTATTGGAGGTTTTCTGAGAAAATTATAGTGCCAGAAGAGGAAGGTTTTAGGGATGGACATTTAACAATAAAACATTGCCTAATATTATATCATTTGGCAGAAAATATGTTATAAACCACCAGGCAGTTTTTCCTGCCTCTATTGACTTAAAGAGAGATTTTGACTCTATCCCTGAGAAAAAAATTGGAGAAACCTAGCTAACTATTGATTGATTGTCTTCTGCTTAATTTGATTATTCAGCTACACTATAATATCATTACACAGGATAAAGGCACTAATTTGGAATATCTAATGGAGCCTATCCCCACTCATAAAGCGGTTAAGCAAGGATGTATATTAGCCCATCTATTGTTTAACAATTACATTAACAATATTGTTGCAGCTTTTGCCATGTCCGACCTTCATCCTCTATCCCTCTCTAATCCAACAATTTTCTTATATGCAGATGATGTAGCTATTCTTTTAGTTTCAAAAACTGGGTTATGTAGAGGTTTCAAGGAACTTTGAAGTCACAGTGCTAGAAAATGCTTTGAAATAAAGTACCTAAAAAATCAAGTTTTGTTTTCTTCCAGAAGATGCTCTGATAATCCATCAAACTGGACAGCTAATAACAGACCCATTGAGCAAGTAAAAGCATTTACATATCTAGCTATTCACTTTAATCTTCTACATGCTGGGGTCATCAAAGAAGAAAGTTCAGAAAGTACCTCTAGCAATCAACAAATTTGCTAGTTGGCAGAGAAACAACTTTGTCCCTGAAGAAATTAAATTATTCAGAACTAACTTCTTGGCATGTTGCTGTATGAATCTCGAAGGTGTATTTATAAAGACTTCTCAAACCTTGAACAAATACAGTAAAAAGCTTAAATCAAAGGCTATTCATTTTTTAATGAATATGGCACATGCTGGTTCTCAATAGTACAGGGATAAATAGCTGTTCGAGCATATTAACTTTCAGATCCTTCAGACCTGAGATGTTTTCTTTCAATATTCCTAATTTTCTTTAAATATTCATATTTTGTAAGAAAATAGTAACAAGACAGCGAGAGTAATCTAGCTAATAGGTAAAATTAAGTGCTATTGATTTTAATATATTGAACTGTACATTTAAATTGATGTCATCAAAATCAAGAACATGTGAAAAGATGTATTTTTGACTATTTCATGACAAATATGGCAACCTGTATGAGACCCTTTTTGTATTGTCACTGGGCAATTCCATAGAGTCAACTCATTAATTAATATTGTATAACCAAAATAGCTGAAAATAGGTGTGATGCCATGGTATCCCATTAATGTGGTGTGATACAAAATTGTTTTAATTTTTACTAGGTAGATATCTATACTTTGGAGAAAAACCCAGGATACAGTAGCACCCATTATTCCATAGTTCTTGAATTATATTCTTCTCAATGCTTCTCTTATAAGTAGATTGTTATCTGGGTGGGATAATTTTTTTTTTATTTGATTTATATGCTGCCTTCTCCGGAGACTCAGGGCGGCTTACAATGCATTAAGCAATAGCCTTCATATTTTATATATTTATACAAAGTCAGTTTATTGTCCCCACAAACTGGGTCCTTATTTTACCTACCTTAGAAAGGATGGAAGGCTGAGTCAACCTTGAGCCTGGTGAGATTCAAACTTGCAGTAATTGCAGACAGCTGGTGTTAATCACAATGCTTTAAGTCTGCTGAGCCACCCGGCCCTTATTATTTGATGGCTGTTAGTAATGGTGAGAAGCAGATCTCTGAAACTTGCTCTGATTTAACACTTAGCATACCTATTAGAAAATGTTGATATACCAAATGCTTACATTTTGGGTTTAAAATGAAGAGGTTTTTTAAATTCCTTTATATAGAATACTTGAGTATTTTTTAAAGTTAATGAAATAGCAAAACTAGAAAAAGTGTTTTCCCCTTTAGGATTAAAAAAAATTGAAATAATATAGAGGGTTCTCTTAATATAAATTACGATAAAGATTAATGTTAACAGACTTAACAGAAGCATATATTATTCCCCACAGCAAAGAGACGCAAAGATGATGAAATTGATTCTTTTATCCGAGGAAGAGAATACATCTAACCTTGTTTCTATTCTGAAATTGCTTCCAAATTTTGTGCTTGCAATGGGAGAAAAAATGAAACTTTGATTTTGTATTTGTTAATTGGATATGTTTATTATTATAGAAATGGCTTGTATATACTGTTGTGTAAAAGTAAAAAGTTGCAGTTGTAACGTTATCTTCTACTGTGCTAAAGAGAGTCAGAGGTTAGTGCCTTTTTCTTCTCCATTTCCCTCTTTACACTATATTTATTTTATTTTATTTTCCCCTCTTCCTAGTTTTCCATTACTTTTAAAAAAAAATTCTATTGGTATTTTATATTTTGATAAACCAATAAATATAATAACCAAATGCTTACAGTACTGGATTCAATGTTTGTGGAGATTTTCAATCATTAAGGTCGTAGTTATTTCAAAGGTGCTTTTCAAAAGGCAACTGGACTGTTTATTCCACTGAGTCCAAGTCTGTGTAGATCTTTTATAACATTCTATTTCTTTTTGAAAATCAGACCATTAGGCCCCTTATGGGATTGGTCACATAATTATCAAGTGAAACAGTGAGCAAGCTGGGTAAAAGAGCAAAATCTTATAGCCTTTTTTCCTCACTCTCCTGATATTTAGAATGCTGGGATAATTAACAAAAATATAATTAATTACATTCATTGAAGAGGAAGAGATTACGACAGAGGAAATCAACATACATACAACTGCTGTTTGCTTGGGGTAGTCACACCTGCGAACGACAAGCCATTTAAGGAGGCAAACAAAAACCTTTAGTGTGAAACTGGTTAGCTTCTTGTCAGTGTCAGGCAATAGCAGGAGCCAGCCAGAGTATACTAATTGTTATGTCCTTATAAGGACATCCGCCCGGGGATTGGTTAATCCTCCGGGCGGGAAATTTAAACCGCTGTCATTGGACGGCTGGTCTGCCGGAGTGCTATAAAAAGGGCTCCAGCAGCACAGCCGTCTGTCTGTTCTGACTTAGTTGAGAGCTGAATAAAACTTGTTGAACAGACCCCGCTGGTCTTGTCTTCTTTCCTGCGCCTGATCTAACACTGGCGACGAAGGAATCGAAAAGAACTGCCACGCGGAGCTAAGTCACTCATCGAGAATTCCTCACTGAGCTGAAGTCACTGAAGATG
The DNA here is from genome assembly GCA_012654045.1 of Ptyas mucosa. Classification (NCBI taxonomy): domain Eukaryota; kingdom Metazoa; phylum Chordata; class Lepidosauria; order Squamata; family Colubridae; genus Ptyas; species Ptyas mucosa. The sequence continues at coordinate 26,579,411 of WNWU01000002.1, read as the reverse complement.
GAGGCGTCACAAGCCGCGATGGCTCCGATCTCCAAATTCGACCCCAGAGTGGAGAAATGGACCTCCTATCTGGTTCGTTTCCGCCAGTTTCTGCGGGGAAACAACTATCAAGACCTCTCCGATGAACGGAAACGAGCCCTGTTCCTGGCGCATTGCGGCTCCGAGGTGTTGGAGATGGCCATCGACCTCGTGTCCCCAAGGAACATCGAGGAGATGTCTTGGGCCGATTTGCAAGACGTGCTCAAGGAGCACTACGCTCCCACTGGGACTCCCATTGCCAACAGATTCACCTTTCAACAGAGGAATCAGTTGGAAGGGGAGCCCATCAAGGACTTTGTGGCAGCTCTGCGGCAACTCGCATCAAATTGCGAGTTTGACAACGTTGAGAACGCCATCAGAGACCGTATTGTCTTCGGCATGAGGGACATTGGACTGCAACGAAAGTTCCTCAGCCGAAAGAAAATCTTGTTAAAAGACGTTGTTGAGGAGGCAATCGCAGCCGAGATCTCAGAAAAGGCAGCTGCTGCTATGAGTCGGGCTAAAGGGGTGCACAAATTGCAACGCCACCCCAAAAGCTCGTCTGAAGAGTCTTCTGCCAGCTCCTGCTCCGACGACGAAATGGCCGTCCACAAGGTTTCCCGCCAAAACCGTTGCGAGAGCAACCAAGATGGCGCCCGGATCGAGCCCTGCGGTAGCTGCAAAGGGAGCCATGCCAGGGCCAAGTGCCGCTGGAGAGATGCTATCTGCTGACGCTGCAACAAGCGGGGCCACATCGCAGAAGCCTGCAGGGCCGAAGCACCTACCCCGGGCCCGTTTCCCCCCGGCTGGGGCGAGAAACGGCAAGACAACCAGAGACCATCCAAACGGTCCTCTGCCGGGTCTCAGCAACGAGGCAGCGGCTACGCGGCAGCCAGACCTGATCAACTGTCCTCCGGCATCCACACCATTGATGATGCGGCCGCAAAGTTCCATGCCACCGTGATTGTGGAAGGAACACCCTGTTCCATGGAGGTAGATTCGGGCTCGAACTACTCCATCATGGACTGGCACCAGTTGAAGCGTCTGAAACCAGACATCTCCAAAAAAGACCTCAAGCCCCTACGGGCCCGTCTTGTCGACTTTGGCGGCAACCCTATCGAGATCCTGGGGAGGACTTCGCTCCGGGTCACCTACCATGACTTCCAGGGCATCCTGCCCATCACCGTTGTGGGGCACAGCCGCCCGAGCCTGCTGGGGATGGAGTGGTTCGAGCCATTGGGGCTGTCTATCAGCGGGATCCACCAAATTCGTAGGGACGAACTCGACGCCATCATCGAAGAGTTCAAGGAAGTCTTCGATGGTAAGCTGGGGAGATTTGTGGGGAAACCTATTTCCTTCAATTTGGACAAAAATGTCACTCCAATCAGGCTAAAGCCCCGCAGGGTTCCGTTCGCCTTGAGGCCCAAGGTCGATGCCCAGATAGATAAGCTTGTCGCCCAAGGGGTCCTGGAACCGATCGATCATGCTGCATGGGAGACCCCCATTGTGACCCCAATGAAGCATGATGGGTCTGTGCGCATCTGCGCCGACTATAAGTGTTCGATAAATAAGGCCCTCCAGCAGAGCGCATATCTGGTTCCAGTGGTGCAACATCTGCTGCATTCACTTGGGAGCGGATCAATATTCACGAAATTGGACCTGGCCTAAGCTTACCAGCAATTGCCAGTGGACGAAAAAACTGCGGAGGCACAAACCATTGTCACCCATAGAGGGGCCTTTAAATGCACGCGCCTCCAATTTGGGGTCAGCGCAGCCCCAGGAATTTTTCAATCATTTATGGAACGCCTTCTTCAAGGCATTCCAGGGGCGGTCCCTTACTTCGATGATGTCTTGATCTCCGGCCACTCCAAAACCCAACTGCTTGAGCGACTGCGCATGGTTTTACAGCGGTTCAAGGAAAAGGGTTTGAGAGTCAGGAGAGACAAGTGCATCATTGGGGTCCAGGAAGTCGAGTTCCTGGGTTATCTCATTGATAAGAACGGCATTCACCCCACTAAATCTAAGGTTAGGGCTATCCATGAAGCTCCAGCCCCCCAAAACAAGACGGAGCTTCAGGCGTTTCTGGGACTACTGAATTTTTACAGTGTGTTCCTGAAACCGAAAGCCTCCGTGGCTGAACCGCTCCATCGCTTGCTGGGGAAGGCGGCTTCCTGGAGGTGGGGGAAGGAAGAGGAAGCAGCATTCAGAGCTGTCAAAGACCTGCTTTCTTCCGAGAGTGTCCTCATCCAATACCACGAGACACTCCCCCTGCTGTTGACCTGCGACGCATCTCCCTATGGCATCGGAGCAGTCCTCAGCCATCAATTCCCGGACGGGAAAGAAGCGCCCATTGCCTATTTCTCAAAGACGCTGTCCAGCGCCGAGAGAAATTACAGCCAGCTGGACAAAGAGGCCCTGGCCATTGTTGCTGGCATCAAGCGTTTCCATGAATACTTATACGGGCGGAGGTTCACGGTCATCACAGACCACAAGCCCCTGCTGGGCCTTTTGTCTGGAAGCAAACCCACACCTAACTACTCATCACCCAGGATGACACACTGGGCAATTTTTTTGGCCGGGTACTCTTACGAACTTTGCCACAGGCCGGGCAGTAACATCAGCAACGCTGATGCCTTGAGCAGATGCCCGTCAAGAGACTTGGTGAAGGACCCTGCCCCCACCCTGGGACTGCATCACATCGATGGTGACCAGGCTTGCCCAGTCACATCCGCAGACGTCGCGGCGCTAACCCAGAAAGACCGGACTTTGAAACAAGTAATGTCTTGGGTGCTGCGCGGCTGGCCTGCGGGACAGTTGTCCGACGACTTCAAGCCATTTGCAAAGAGACAGCAGGAACTGTCATCCATGAAAGGCTGCCTGTTGTGGGGTGACAGGGTCGTGGTTCCCCAGTCCTTGCACCTTAAAACTTTAAAAACCTTGCACAAGGGGCACCCTGGCATCGTACGCATGAAGGGACTGGCACGCAGCTACGTCTGGTGGCCGTCACTGGACAAAGACATTGAGGACTGGGTCTCCAGATGTGATCCATGCCAAGAAGTCCGCCCCGCCCCTCCGCAAGCGCCTATTGTGGAATGGGAAACACCGAGCAACCCGTGGGCGCGAATACACATAGACTTCGCGGGCCCGATGCAAGGAAAGTTCCTTCTGATAGTGGTGGACGCATTTTCCAAATGGCTTGAGGTCATTCCCCTGGCATCCATCACTACTGAAGTCACCATTAGAGCCCTCCGGCGCCTATTTGCTACCCACGGGCTGCCGGACGTCCTTGTCTCCGACAACGGCCCGCAGCTGACCTCGAAACCCATGGAGGAGTTCCTGGCCAGTTTGGGCATTCGCCATGCCCTCTCTGCCCCCTACAGACCGGCTGGCAACGGGCAAGCTGAGAGGATGGTGAGATTCACTAAAGAGGCCCTTGCCAGGATGGGACCGGGCGATTGGCAAGAGAAGATTGACAACTTCCTCTTGATACAGCACATTACGCCGCATGCCACCACAAGAAAGAGCCCGGCCGAACTGCTGATGGGCAGGAAGCTGAGGTCACCCCTGGACCGACTACACCCCCTGTACCACTCCGAGGTCGCCGCAACCGCGAGCCGCCCCCTCCGAGCCTTCTCTGCAGGAGATCCGGTTTTCGCGCTTAACTTCCACGGCCTGCCAAAATGGCTTAAAGGGAAAATCGAGAGCACAACCGGCCCGAAGTCCTACACTGTTGAACTGCAAGACGGAGTGGTCTGTAGACGTCACATCGACCAACTCCGGAAGCGGTGGGAAGGGGATAGCGAAAACCACCCTGACGAGGTAGGACAACAACACCCCTACAAGGCAGGACAAAACCACCCCGATGAGGTAGGACGACAACACCCCTACAAGGCAGGACAAAACCACCCCGACGAGGTAGGACAACAACACCCCTACATGGCAGGACAAAACCTCCCCATCGAGGTAGGGCAACACCACCCTGGCAGGGCAGGACAACACCACCCATTTGAGGTAGCCCTGCAACACCCAGTCGAGGTAGGACCGTACCACCCCGACATGACAGGCCAACCGCTACCGTACTGCAAGTGCCGAGTAGACAGGGGACTCCACGGCAACGGAAACTCACGCCTCCCTGGCAAGGCAACCCAACGCCACCCCAACGGCGATGAACTCCAGGGAACGCCAGTAGACCGGGACATGCCCAACCGAGGGGGCCAACAACAACCCGGTGAGGGAGGCATACGACACCCCTGCACACAGGAACTTAAACGCCCGTTGGAAATCCCCCGTCCAGCTGACTCCCGACCCAAGCAACAACAACAATGACCCGACCAGGTCGACCTGCACCACCCAGACAGGGTCGACCATCATGAGAATCAACGAAATGGACAATTATCAAAAAACAAAATTAAACCAAGGAACTTACCGGCCTACGATCGTCCAACGACTAACCAGCCCCACGATGATCGGCACCCAGGCCAGGGAAGAGACCAACCGGACCAGCAGATAAAATCCAACATCGGGACGGGAGGCGGCACACCGAAGCCGGTACCTGCAATGACCACTTCGCAGCCCAGCAGCAAGGCCGGAGGCGCACGGACAGAACCGGCACCATCAACGACCCAGCAGCAGGCATCCCGGGGGCGAGGGTCGGAGGACACCGGAGCGGCCACCTTCCAGAAGGACGACAGAGCACAGAAGGAACTGCGCAGGTCGAGCAGGGCTTCCAGACGTCCCGCCTACCTGCGTGACTACGTTTGTTGATTGGCACAAGCTGAACCATGTTTTATCTAGGGGGGAGGAGTGTTATGTCCTTATAAGGACATCCGCCCGGGGATTGGTTAATCCTCCGGGCGGGAAATTTAAACCGCTGTCATTGGACGGCTGGTCTGCCGGAGCGCTATAAAAAGGGCTCCGGCAGCACAGCCGTCTGTCTGTTCTGACTTAGTTGAGAGCTGAATAAAACTTGTTGAACAGACCCCACTGGTCTTGTCTTCTTTCCTAACACTAATCAACTAATTAAAGTCACAGTACTGAGCTTCCTAATTTACAGTTATAATTTTTTATGCTATGCTATAGAGAAAAGCAGCTCAGAAATAACTTATTTAGGCAATCTCTGCACTGTAGGAAGGAGGACAAAAAATGGGCCAGGCACTAACTAACAGTGATGGTGAACACCTGACTAAGAGACACTTATAGATTTAAAGATTTAAGAGCTGTGGTGGCACAGTAGTTAGAAGGCAGTAATTGCAGGCTTATTCTGCCGACTGCCAGTAGTTCAATTCTCACAGGCTCACAGTTGACTCACCCTTCCATCTTTCCATGGTCCTCAGTAAAATAAAGACCTAGATTGTTGGGGGCAATATGCTGAATCTGTATACTGCTTAGAGAGGGCTATAAAGCACTATGAAGTGATAAGTCTATAAGTCTAAGAGCTATTGCTATTGCTAAATGTAAGCTTTGGTTGCAAAGTTAGTTCTTCATAAATGTTGCAACTGCAAACAATCACTGCTTGAGGCAGAGGCTAAATGAAGACTATATATGTATCACTTGGCGTTCTGTCCACTCATTGTTATCCATTACCAAGTCACCAAATTTTCCACTTAGTAGACTTACAGGCTTTTCTTTTTCTTTCCGATATAGTCCAAAACAGTGACATTGCTGTTTGGGGGATGTCTTTCAAGTTTCATATTTATCTGCTTTTTAAATTTATCAGGCAGAATCTCTATTGTTTGGTGTTCTATTGCCAATATCCTTCTTTGCAGGGATGAAATTTATTTACCTTCCCTACTAGTTCACCAATATGTGTGTGCCGCACGCATGAACGCTCTGCTTGCACACGCCGTCATCTGTGCATGCACAAAGCCTTCTGCACATGCGCAGAGGCTTAAAATGTTGCAAAAAAGGGATATCATGACATCCACGGAGGTGGGCAGAGCCTCCCGCAGCCCCGCTACCGGTTCGCCCGAGCCAGAGAGAACTGGCTAGATTTCACCCCTGCTTCTTTGGTATCCACAGGTACTACCTTTATCAATATCTTTAGTAAGATCCTTTATCCTTTAGTAAGCCTTTATCCTTTTAGATTCCATTCTTGTATTTCCTATATATGTCACTTGTTCTTCTTCCCAGAATTCTAGAAATCTTTTTGTATATTGATACAGGAGAGTATTGGAAGCTCAGGATTGAACTGTGGGGTCCTATGGGGTTTAGTGCCCTGATGATATTACTTAATTTGGTAATGAAATGACTGCAGAAAAATAACTAAGCCCAAAGAGCACCAAGCATCCCACTTTGTTTGTATCCATACTGGTTTCTCAGAATATCTCCTATTATTCTTTCCAATAGGAATTGTTTGTGATTGAGCATTCCCTATATTATTTTCTGGGTTTCTCAACTTTTGTAGGTGCTTTTCCTTTATAATCTCAAACTATTGGACATGACCAACTTTATGTTTGAATTCTCAAAATCAACTCTTTTGAAATACAGTATGCATACCCCACCCTTCTCTATTTCTTTCCTTTATATCAGGCTCATCAAACTGATGGTCTGTGGGCTTGATACATCACACGCAGGCCACGCCCACCCCAGCTCTGCAAAGGCAAAAAATGTCATGATACATCACGATCTGGCCTGTGATGTGATTGAGTTTGACATCCTTGCTTTGTATCATGAACTCAAAGATGACTTGATCTTTGAGATAACATGATCACTTTTTCCTAAGGTTTCAATCATCTGTACTTCTTTCATTATTTCTTTGGTGAAATATTAGGTCCAAGGTAGTACACTCCTTTGTTCCGTTTTCCATCTTCTGGAATATAAAGGTCAACTGGGATGGAGCAACTCCATAGTTTTCCTTCATAGTGTTCCTTTCTGCATAAGATCCCGATTTGTGTCCTAAAATACAACATGTATTCCAAACAGATTTATACAGTCTCAGAGATCTAAGTAGAACGCAAGAACAAAGAAGCAAATCTTCACTGAATAATCGTTTTTGATTATGTGGGCTTATAGTTTTCCTTTCCATATGAGAATTGGGGCTTGGGAAAAAAAAATCAGCTAATAAAAGGCATCAGTATCAAGTTATGCTCGCATGAAATGGCCCAAGCTGTTGCAGTCCCAAACTACCAGTATCTGAAATATATCTTGCCCAAAGCAACGCAACCTAATGTTGTTTTTTAAACTGCAAATGTTTCTCTGTACTGACACAGTCAATTTCCTTTTATACAATTGCTTTTATTATACCCTTTAGTCAAGCACCTTCAGTGAATGTAAAGATTCTCAACAATATATGTTTTGGGACAAAAAAGCTCCCTGTAAATGCAATTCAAAATTTAATGTCCCTAGTTTTTCTTATTAAAAAAAAAAAGCTTCTCTGTGCTTTTCAAAATACTGAGCAAGCAAAATTTTGTAATGGACAAATAAACGATAAGCATTACAATGAGATATATAAAAGGACCAATATGTCTTTCTATTGTGTCCAGATTAATAAAAAAAAAATTCAACTGAATGAATGGATTATCTTCTTATAGGGTTTTTTCTTTTTTTCTTTCATTTTTTCCCCATTTATATTTATGCTCTGCTTTCCTTAGAAAATCTTGCTTTTCCTCAGCCTCCATTTATTCAGAGAGACTACATTATCAATGTGAATTAGCAGCAAAAAAAAAAACCCACTTCATTTGACTGTTCCATTTTCCCAACATTCAAATGGGAAAATTAATCCTTCACGGCTGCATTCAAACAACTATTCAAATACATTTTTTAGAAAAGCAAAGAACACACTAATACAATGCCAGAAATGCCCCTTTCCCTAGAATTATTTTCATAGTGTGTAGCGTAGATGATGAAGTTGATGGGAAATAGAATTTCACTAACTTTGAGCCAAGATACAAACTCTGAAACAGGGATTTGCAGCCCATCTTTATAATTAGACTCTTCATTTACCGACAACCATCAACAGTTCATCACCAGCAAAGTCATGGATAAACAGTGTTTCTCAACCTTGGCAGCTTCAAGCTGGGTGGATGTCAACTTCCATAATTCCCCAGCTAGCATACTTAACAGCTTAATGTTGCCAAGGTGAAGAAACCCTGATATAGAGGAACTGAAAGGAACTGATTGTCCAGAGGATTTTTTTTTCAATGGTAGGAGTTCCCTTTAATGGAAGTGGTGGGTTGTTACTGGTTCACCTCGGATCGAGTGAACCAGTAGTGGCGGCGGCGGGAGCTTCCACCCACCCCCCAGATGCTTCTGTGCATGTGCAGAAGCTTCTGAACATGCACAGAAGTGGCGCACAAGTGCACACCCACCCACAAGCGAACCGGTAGCGATGGATTTTGAAACCCACCCCTGAAATAGTAGTATAGCTATTGATAAAATGCAATGTATGAAATTGCCTCTTCTCTTGCTATTTAATAAAAACATGGGATGTCAGAGATCACATGAGACATTATTGTAAAATGAAGCCACTTTGAAACTAAGTAAGTTGCATTAACTTTAAAGACTAAATTCCTTAAAGGAGCCATCAACTTTTTATTTTATTTTATGCAATTTGTATGCCGCCCTATCTCCGTAGACTCAGAGTGGCTCACAACAAACAAAAACAAACCCAATAAAACACAAAATACACACAAAAAGTACACAAATGCATAAATATATAATTAAAACATATATCAAAACCCATTAAAACAAGAGCTCTGGTGGCTCAGTAGACTAAGGTAGTAGACTAAGGCAGTAATTAACATCCACTTACATCTGCTGCCTGCAATTACTGCAAGTTCAAATCCCACCAGGCTCAAGGTTGACTCAGCCTTCCATCCTTTCTAAGGTAGGTAAAATGAGGACCCAGATTATGGGGGCAATAAACCGACTTTGTATAAATATACAAAAGTATGAAGGTTATTGCTTAACACATTGTAAGCCGCCCTGAGTCTCCGTAGAAGGGCGGCAAATAAATCAAATTTTTAAAAAAATCAAATCCCCTCAGTCCAGGTTGGGCGATGTAAAAGACTGTAAAAGACTTTTAAAAGACTGAAAAAAGAGGGATCACTTTAATGAATGGCAAATACAGTAAATACTGGTCATATAATATCTAAAACACTTTTGAACTATTTTCAGAGAGTTCACACCTTTACCTGGCTCCTTAACATTTAGCTTTCCAAGCTATTCTTTCCAGTTTGCATTGCTGTTTATAGAATAGTTTTCAGCCAATAACTACCGCCTTGACTTCTATTACCCCATAACTTCATTATTCTCCCTTCTTCTTCTTCCAATTTCTGCCTGCTCTTTAATAGGTAAGATATAGCACTATTCTTAAAATATTATTTTAAAAGACATGAGTTACACAAATATTTCATACTTCAAGGGGGATTCCTCGATCATTCTTTTCCTTTTTTTTTGTAATTTACTAAACGAATTAAGCATCTGCATCCTTATTTAATCCATAAAACACTGTAACTTTCCCAATAATAGCAATTAGAAAGCTTAAGGCAAAACTAATTAGGTAAACAACTTTTAAAGACAAAGAAAAACTGAGGAACTATGAATTAAATTCTCATTTTACTGTATAGTAGCAAATGCAGTTAAAGTACTATATTTCTTTATCATTTGTCACTTGGAGATGTTGTAATTAAAACTACTGATGTGTAACCAACTACAAGATTTGGTTTGGTCTATGACTAGCAAGTTGGAAAACAACTTTATTGAACTTGGAGTAATTTAGACACTGCCCCATCTGATTCAGGGCCAAATCCAAAGTGACTTTCAAGAATTCCAGGCTTCAAATCTTCTATGGACTATCATGGAAAAAAACTACAAACAGCTGCAGATTTTTACCTTTTTTAACAGAACTGGGTGAAACTTACAACCAAGTTATGAGCAACAAGGAAAGAGGCTGGTCTTTCAAAGGGTCCTTCCTTCCTTCCATTCCCCCCTCCTGCAGTTTTCTTAGCAAGGCTTCTTGCTAAGAAACCACAGAAGTGGTTTGCCATAATCTGCTTCATAGGACTGAGAGAGAGTGACTGGTCCAAGGTCACCCATTGGACTTTGTACTTAAGGCAGAATTATAGTTTCCAAATTTCTAATCTAACCACTGCACTGAACTGATTCTCTCCCCCCCCCCCCTCTCTCTCTCTCTCTCTCTCTCTCTCTCTCTCTCTCTCTCTCTCTATATATATATATATATATATATATATACACACACACACACACACACACACACACACACACACACATAATAATTATTCAAATTCAGCATACAGGTGAGCTATTCGATTCACATGATCTATAGAAATAATTTTTAAATGGAAGAGGAAAAAGATCACATTATGTCTAGATATAAATGTGTGCCCTATGCTTGCTCATCTATAAACTGCAATCCTCATTCTCATTTTTGCAACTATTTAATTTCTTCTGAGTTGGACTTTCTCCCATCTGGCCCATCAGATTCTGGTTTTCTTCTCATCCTCTAGTCCTTTCAAGATTCAATCTTTCCTTACTTGATCCTATAAGCTAGGGGTATCAAACTTGTGTCATCACATGATATATCATGACTTTTTCCCCCTTTGCTAAGCTGGGTGTGGGTGTGGCCAACGCAAGATGCATCTGGCCCTGGGGCCGTGAGTTTGACAGCCCTGCTTTCTTCATGAAGAAACTGTCAGCTTCTACTTTTGTAAAATAACTAAGAGGAAGGAAGGAAGGAAGGAAGGAAGGAAGGAAGGAAGGAAGGAAGGAAGGAAGGAAGGAAGGAAGTCTCCCTGCCATATTGTTACAAGAAAATTAAATGGAGAAGATGGCAGGAAGTTGAAAATTTCTTCTGCTCTCATTACTTTTTTGCCCACTGGTGATCATTCTCTTTCTCTATTTAATTAAAGAAATATATCTGAAAAAATGACCCAACAGGGCACAAGTTGTTTAGTTATGCAACACAGAGACAATATTTCTATATTATTGAACTTGGCTTTCATTTCAATAATCACTATTTACCCTTATGGTTTAGGGTTGTTTTTTTTTAATTTGATTTATATGCCGCCCTTCTTCGGAGACTCAGGGCGGCTTACAATGCGCTAAGCAATAGCCTTCATACTTTTGCATATTTATACAAAGTCAGCTTATTGCCCCCACAAACTGGGTCCTCAATTTACCCACCTTAGAAAGGATGGAAGGCTGAGTCAACCTTGAGCCTTGGTGAGATTCGAACCTGCAATAATTGCAGGCAGCTGATGTTAATAACAGGGCTTTAGACCTCTGTAGTAGCCAAGGCTCTTGTGTTTCACTGAACACTCCTCAATTCTGCACTCCTTTTCTGGTTTCTCTTTTCCTTAATTCTTATTCTCATGCAGTGATATTGTATTTTGATATCTTTTCTAAATGCCAATTTGCCAAAGCAATACAGGAAATTATGTCAATTTTTTTCCTTAAGATATATATAGGAAACAGAATCCAAAAGTTCTTAAAATTAGAATATAATGCTTAATTCTGTTAAGATTACAATACAAAAACTAAAGAGAATATTCTTTCAAGCAAGAAAGTATATATACAAACCAGGGGTGAAATGTAAAATTTGTTACTAACAGTTCTATGGGCATGGCTTGGTGGTGGGGGGGGTAATGTGACTGGGTGGGCATGGCCAACTTTTTTTAAAAAAAAACTTTTCAAAGCATTTTTTCTAAAGCTTTGAAAAGTCTCTGCCACTCAGGAAACTCAGCTGGGATCATCAGAGAGGCTTTTTAAAAATACCGTTCTGCCGATCAGAAAACTCAGCTGGGATCATCAGAGACTTTTCAAAGCATTTTTTTTACCACCTCTTCGGCCAAGAGGTTGAAGAAAAAAATGCTTTGAAAAGCCTCTGACTATCCCAGCTGAGCCACGCAATATCAGAGGCTTTTTTTTTTACTTTTAAAAGCATTTTTTTGTTAGAAGAGATTGTAGAAAAAATGCTTTTAAAAGTTTTTTTAAAAAAACCCTCTGATGATCCTGTGGCTCAGCTGGGCATGAGGGGGGGCAGGGATTATTGCTACCGGTTCTCCGAACCACCCGCCACCATCGCTACCAGATTGGGCGAACCAGTCCGAACCAGGAGCATTTCACCCCTGATACAAACTAAGATGCTAGACTTGGTATCCATTTTTCATACTATTTTGATGCAGGGAAGAGGTGGCCTACCTATTTGTAAAGACAGGGGACCTTGTGTCTGTATATATTAATAACTGCTACATCCTTTATCATTACAGCTCTTAAACTTTATAGTAGATGTCTTCCAGCTCTCAAACAACTTTTTCATCTTGCCCTTCTTTATAGCAAGAACTACCAATCATTGAGACTCCATTGCAGGCAGTCTTCAATTTATGACCATAATTCAGCCCGGAATTAAGGTTGTAGCTAAGTGGGTCATCATATTTCATGACCTTTTTTATAGCAGTTATTAAGTGAACACCACAGTTGCCAATGGAATGTCATGGTCATTAAACAAAGACTCATACCCAATGAGATTTTTTTTAGCCAGAAGCCAGAATAAACATGAAAACTGGGAAGTAAAAAATCCATCAAAAATCGTGTTCACTTAACTGCGGGACATTGCAAATGGCCATAAATCAGAACCAGTTGCCAAGCCTCCAAAATATGATCACGTGACTGTGTGTATGTGTGGACATAGGAACTTTAAAAACAGGTCATAAGTTGCTCTGAAAAGGTTCATCATAACTTTGAATGAACACTAAGTTGACTGGTCATTAAGCAAAAACTACCTGAAGTAACCAATCATATGATTGACAAAAACAGAAATATTTGCTAAATGTCTTTTGGCAAAGATGATTCCCAGCTGGAGCTTAATTCCAAACTCCAGATTTTTTTTTCTTGTTTTCCTACCCTAAAGCTAGATGTGCCTTATGGTCCAGAGCATCTTATAGTCCGAAAAATACGGCAGTTTGGTAAAGACTGCCTGCAGCTATAAGGAAAGACTCTATTTCAAGAAAAGTCTTGCAAGATTGAGACTCATCCAATAGATGTCCTAAGCATCATTTTGAGCTCCTGCAAGCAGAGCTGATAAATATCATTCATGCTTCCACTCCTCCATTTAACATTTGTAAAATTGCAGACATTATGTAGGAGTGAGAAGTATTCAGCGCTGGCACCCTCCTATTCAAGTCAAAGTGGAGATTATGTATGTCCATAATCTTCCTTCTTTTTCCAATGTGGTATCTAAATGAAATATATTATTCTTGAGTTGGAATAATTTGCAATTCCAGGATTCCAGACTGCTCCCATCCTACTATAAATATTTTGAAAAGTCCTTTGTTTTGCCTAATCGTTGACATAGTCCTGTCTTTTCTTCATAATGCTAAAGAATTCCACTAGCCCAAGGAGGTTTTTTTCCTTTTTGACAATCTATTAATGACTTCCTCAAAAACTGAGAGGAGGGATTGTTTTCTTGTTCTACATTTCTAACAGAAAGTATAAGAGTTTTTCAGAGAAGAAAAGGTTCCTACTCAGTGAAGTAACCTTTCTCCTCTCCCTTATTTTTTTATTTCTTTTTTATTTTATTATCAACAATCCCCCCTTATTTTTCTTTTAATATTAGCAATCCATAAGTAGAAAAAAAAATTGAAGTAAGAAACATTTTCACTAAGTAGACACAAAGTTGTACCATAATCATGGGGCACCATGCTTGGACACCAATGACTGTTTTGATATTTAGAATCAAGTAGAAGTATTTGAAAGAGCACTACATAAGCAGTAGGAGCAGGCAGATGCTGATGGTATTAAAGAGGTAACTTGAAATGAAATAGATGTCTCATATATATATGGCTTAGTTCTGTGGATATATCCAATGTAATATGTAATGAACTGTTACTTTAATTTGATGTTTATTAAATGATGTATAGTTAGAAATAAGAAATGGTACATCTTTAAATAAAAATGTAGCAGGAAAATGAAATCTGGGCTTTTTTTAACATAAAAAAGATAATGTATATCTGTCAGGCTAGAAAATGGCCCATCAATCAGACAACATGGTAGTAGACAAGGACTGAAGACAGTGATGGTTTTAGATGTAGTTGTGCCATCTGACAGCAACATCAGGAAGAAGGAGTATGAGAAGCTGGAACGAAGACCTAAAGGAAGAACTAGAGAAGATATGGAAAGTCAAGTCAAAGTGGTGGTAGGAACAGTCAAGGCTATGACTCCTAACCTGGGAGAGTGCTCCAACAGATCCCAGGAATCACATATTCTATCCTGAAGAGTGCAGTGCTAGAAAATGCTAAGCTACAGGTAGTTCTCGACTTATTACAGTTTGCTTCCTGACCATTCAAAATTACAATGGCACTGAAAAAGTGACTTATGACCATTTGTCACACTTATGACTGCTGCAGCATCCCCATGGTCACATGATTTATATTGGGATGCCTGACAAATAATTCATATTTATGATGGTTGCAGTGTCCCGGGGTCATGTGATCAGCTTTTGCAACCTTCTGACCAGCAAAGTCAATGCAGAAACCATATTCAACCGTGTTACTAATTTAACAACTGCAGTGATTCGCTTGACAAACGTGGCAAGAAAAGTTGTAAAATGTGGTGAAACTCACTTAACAAATTTCTCACCTAGCAACATAAATTTTGGGTTCAATTGTGGTTGTACGTTGAGGGCTACCTATGGTGTCCAGAAACCACATACTCCCAGGCCTCTGGTAGAAAACCCGATATTGAGGAAGATATACACCACCCCTACGATGAGAAGGGGCATACATGCAAACATACTGTATATTCATACAGAAGCATTCTGAGCAATGAAGATGAATAAAATTCTCTAAAAACCACCCATCCATTATGCCCTCTACTTCTAAATGTACTAGTTAAAAGAACATTATTTTCCATTGTGTTGCTGACAAAAGAACCTACATAAAATCATATGAATAGTTTACTAATGGATAATCTATGACACAATCTGGTGAACATGATATTTTAATTCCCCAGAAGGCAAAATTATCCCATAACCCAAATGAATTGATGACATGCATATTTATAAACATGTCTTCTATTTTCATCATTTTTCTTTGAAAGCCTTTATTACTGGATCGCTTGGCTGAGTTGCCAAAGTTCAATTGATATTGTCAAGGTATTTTAATTTACTTTAAAATGGTTTTTCTCTCCACAGCATTTTATGTTACAATGGTCCATTAAATATTCAAAATTGAAATGTTCCCCTATGGATGTTGCCTTTCTTTTGCACTGTTGGGCAATCCAGAAAAAATCATCCTCCTGACTGAAGCTTTTAAAATTATTTTTAAATAAATATAATAATCATTATTTTATTCTGCCATATCAAAACGCTCTTCAATTCTATTTAGAGAATTGAAACAATTCTTATCAATCACTTGGGATTAATTTTTTTCAAAAAAAATATTCACCAGTGCTCATATTACTGAGGAAAGGGTCCAAGACATCCAGCTCATTTCAGTTTAACTCTTGTTCCTTCTTCCACTTGTTCTTATAAAAGGAATAAGTAAAAAAGTAATCTTAAAAGATTAGGAGACAAAGCTTTTTATGACCCATCTATCCTCATTGTCTTCCTCCTTCTCCTCCTCCTCTTCTTTAAATTTGCTTGAGGGGTTAGGTATAGATAGGAAAGAGAAAAGGTTTGTGAGAGCAAGAAGAGCAAATGAGGTGACTGAGATTAAACCTAGTCCAATTATCTGGGATAAGGTTTATTCCATTGTTCTCTGACTTGTCAGCTCAGTCACCCATTCATTGGACTCATGTTTCCTCCTTGCTAGCTAAGGCTTCTAGGAAACTCTGTGGTTAAAGGTAAAGGTTCCCTTCGCACATATGTGCTAGTCATTCCCGACTCTAGGGGGCAGTGCTCATCTCCGTTTCAAAGCCGAAGAGCCAGCGCTGTCCAAAGATGTCTCCATGGTCATGTGACAGGCATGACTAAATGCCAAAGGCACATGGAATGCTGTTGCCTTCCCACCAAAGGTGGTCCCTATTTTTCTACTTGCATTTTTTACGTGCTTTCAAACTGCTAGGTTGGCAGAAGCTGGGACAAGTAACGGGAGCTCACCCCATTACACGGCACTAGGGATTCAAACTGCTAAACTGCCAACCTTTTGATCAACAAGCTCAGCGTCTTAGCCACTAAGCCACCGCATCCTGGCAATTTATCCTTGAGAGATAGTCTTGCCAATACTTAAAGAGATGATTGTGTATCCCTCCTTAAGAAACCATTTCTGGATCCATGTTTTAGATAATTTTCATCTGATCTCAATCTTCCCTTCAGGAAGTTTGTTGATAAGATGGTCATACTGCAACTTCATAGAACCCTATGGAAACAGACTATGTGAACATTTTTCAGTCAGACTTCAGATATGGGCATGAAACTGAAATGGCAGTCATCACACTTGTGAATGACCTCTGGCAGGAACAGGATGAGAATGGTGTGTCCATCCTAACTTTCCTTCTTCTCTTGGCATCTTTGATCAATTGTGACATTCTTCTAGACCAGCTTCAGAAATATTAAGAGTATTTTGTTGAATGTCCTACTTCCTCTGGGACTGGTTCCAGTGAGTGTTGATGGAAGGTAGGGTGGAGGAAGAAAGTGAACCCTCCCTCTCCAACTTCCATTTAACATCTATACTTGCTGGGTGAGGTCATCCAATGGAATTGTCTGAGATATCACAAATAGACTGATGATACATAGCTCTACATCTCTACTTGAGGCTGACTAAGTGATATCTTGGAAGTTGTGTCTCCAACACAATAGTGGAAGCTGTGAGTATCCATATGGGGAAAAACAGGCTTCAAATCAAATATAGAAAAGCTAACAGGCTTTAGTTCTAGGGCCCTCAGGATACAGTGTTTTTCTAGCTTCAGTTCTGGATAAGGTTGCACTACACCTATCAGAACCAGTGCATACTCACAAGGAAACCTTCCTAAACTCAAAGCTCTGAACTCACAGTTCCTATTCAAAGAGTAGGTTATAGCTGTAGTAGGATTGCTTTATTTTGTGCAACAGTTGCATACTTTCCTGTACTGGGAGATACTGCTCATAGTCATTCATACCTCTGTTATTTCCTGAGTGGATTACTGCAACTGATTACTCTACATTGGGCTGCCCTTAAAGACCAACTAAATGTGTATCTCATTTAAAATGAGGCAGCACAGGCAATCATAGGCATATGTTGATACACCCATGTAACACTTCTGATCCATGAGCTGAATAGGCTTGCAATAGGCTTCTGATTGAAAATCAGAGTGCTAGTTATCATCTATAAAGCCCTTTATGGCATGGAAACAGATTATTTATAGGAGTGCATCCAGTGGTGGGATTCAAGTAATTTAACAACTGGTTCTCTGCCCTAATGATTTCTTCCAACAATCAGTTTGCCAACTGTTCAGAAAGTTAACAACCGGTTCTCCTGAAGTGGTGCGAACTGGCTGTATCCCACCACTGAGTGCATCTCCCCAATTGTTTCTATCTGTTCAACAGGAGGAAAATATTCTGATTTCCCTCAATTACAAGCAACATTGGATGGGAGCAGGGCATACCTTCTAGAATACCATTCCCCTGAAATTAAATTGCTCCAACCTTGGCTCTTCACAAGAGGCATGAAGCATGCATCAACAAATTGGGAGTTACAACTGTGAAATGTTAGTATTGTTGAGTGTTATTGTGTTTGTTCTCAAGTACCATTAAATGTTTTGCTTTATTTCTTTTTGAATTATTTGTAATGTGTTTTTACTACCCAAAGTTACATTTGTGAACTAGGCAGTGGAATAAATCAATCTAATAAATAATAAAATGAAATGTAAAGGCTGTTGTTGTGGATGGTTAATGGTGGAATGGAGGAATGGTGTTATTGGGCAGACTGAAAAGTTTTAAGAGTAGCAGAAAAACCAGTGCTGTTATCAGTTTCACCACAGGGGAATGGCTGAATTATTACCCTACTGAAACCACAAGATGTCACCTTGAAACAAGAGCTTTTCTACTAATGTGTTAAAGTTAATAGACAGCATAGCATTTTATAGCACTACACTGAGTTCATTGTTACTACTGGTGTATCTTTGTTTTAGGCAGTTTTGAAATAAAGTGACTTTAATTCATTCCCAGTATGATACATATCTGAATAAAACACCACAAACAGGTATGAAAATGTTTGATCTTAACCTTGTACCACTGTTAAATTCAAAAACTATTTAAATCTTATGCAAGGAGATTTGCAGTACAGTACATGCTAGTTCCATGCTCTCAGTATATTGCACGTGTCAAGCATTTTGAATAGCCAGATCTTTAAAAAAATGGGGAATATACATGTTAGTTTATAAAACTATCCCCACCTCAGGTTTTTAAAAAGCCTCTGCCGATCAGGCAACTCAGCTTGGATCATCAGAGGCATTTAAAAGAAAAAAAGGGGTTTTTTCTTTTAAATGCCTCTGACGATCCAAGCTGAGTTGCCTGATCAACAGAGGCTTTTTTTTTTTCTTTTAAAAGCCTTTGACGATCCCAGCTGGGCCGCACGATCACCAGAGGCTTTTTTTTTACTTTTAAAAGCATTTTTTTGGCTGAAGAGGTTGTAGGAAAAATGCTTTTAAAAGTTAAAAAAAAGTGTCTGATGATTGTGCAGCTCAGCTGGGCATGGGGTGGGCAGGGATTTTTGCTACCAGTTCTCCAAACCACCCGCCTCCATCGCTACCGGATCGGGCGATCCGGTCCAAACCCCTGCCCCACCTACACATATTTACTACTTAAAAGAGCAAGAAATTGGGGGTGAATGCAAACTCATGCCTCCAATGTTCTATGTGGACCTACCATATAAGCAAAGCTTAAACCTTTGTGTAAAAGCCAAGGGCAGAGGTGGGAGGGAATTATTTTCCCTTCAAATATGAAATTTAACATGCCATGTTCTTAATGTGTCAGCTAGATATGATGGATGGTAGTAGAATGTAAGTTTATAGACTGAGCTAGGGAAAAGAGGAATTCACTGACCCAAACGACTTCATTGTTGAGCATGATGAAATTCCCACACTAGACATTTGTTTTGCGTCAGATTGTGATGAAGTGCAGTTGCTTGCTGAATGCTAGGAACGCCAAATAAGGTTAACAGATTTTAGGTGTTTTTCTCCTGTACAGCTCTGCATATGCCTATTTTCAGTTTTAATGAAATGATATATGGAGTAAGAAATCATCATGGCACCTGACATCAAAAAAATAAATATACCTGGATTCAAAACCAATAAAACCAATAATAACAGCTTATTGAAAGGAACTGTATTTCCCTCAACTAAATTAATCAGTGAATACATGGCAGGTCTGTGAATGCTCAGTTGGAATATATACTGCAGGAAATATATTTTCATAAAATCAAGAAGAATCCAGCATTGTTGCAATAAACATTTTTGAAGCAAAATACAACTTATTGATTTATAAACATATTTTAGCCAAATCTGTCCTCTGTTTTCAATGAAGGTCATGAGTCAAGGTTGTATCCGACTCACAGCTCAATCTGAATCTTGAAAGGATGAACAATACAGACAATTAAGTTCATCTTATAAAACCTGTATGTGAAACACCACGTCTTGCTTAAAAGAAGATTGTTGAAGACTGACCAATTCTTATTTTTATTAGTGGTACTTAAGGATTTCTTTTTTCACAACAGAGGTTGGGAATCTCTCACTCAGAAGGGCTAATCCAGCCTGCCAGTTTAATCCTCAAAATGCTGACCACAGGTAAGGCTCGGTGCTTTTTCATGGGATCAGAAACATGGAATTCCACCTTCAAAATTCCCTTAGCACTGTCTAGCGAGTTTTTTCTGAAGAGGCAATGCTTCTTTAGATAAAAAATCAAAACCCTTTTCACCACTAGGAAGAAAGATGAGAGCAATTTATCTCAGCTTCCATATTATGACAGAGGTAGAGATGGCAGAGAAGGTATATAATGAAACACACAGAGACACTGTATTATTAATATAGGCTATGTGTTTTCATTATTTTCCTCTCAGGTATCCCAGTTATATTTAGTTTAATGAAAAGAAGGACTAGGGATGACCTGATAGCAGTGTTCGAATATCTAAGGGTCTATCACAAAGAAGAGAGGGTCATCCTATTATCCAAAGCACCTGAAGGCAGGACAAGAAGCAATGGTTGGAAACTAATCAAAGAGAGATGCAATCTGGAATTGGAATTAAGGAGAACTCCTCTGACAGTTAAAACAATTAGTGGGATGACTTGCCTCCACTGGAGATTTTTAAGAAGAGATAGGACAACCATTTGTCTGAGGGGTTTGTGTTTGAGTAGGGGTTGGATCTTCAGAAGACCTCCAAGGTCCCTTCCAACTCTGTTATTCTGTTAGTTTTGACCATATTTACATAGCTAGAATATATTTTTTTAACCTGGTAAAATTTTGGTGCATCTAACCTATTCGTGATCCCAGGGACCAGATTTTTAGAAACGACACAAAACTGAGGACACAAAAATATAGTATCACTCTTCTCTAAATGCACTTTCTGCCATTGCTACGTCTTTATAGCCGAATCCAGTTATGATGATTTTTCATGGGAAAAGGCAATCTGTGGCAACTGAATGTTTATTTTGCAGTCCTATGGAGCCCAACATCACTGCAATTGGTAAAAAACAGCCAGCACAGTATCCCAGAATTAAAAAAGTAAATGTTAGTGCAACCATCACGTAGTTGCCTATTCCTAAAAATTCAATATTTATAGTTTACTGTTTTTATTTTTAAATTTTGTTAGCTGCCTTAAGTGTTCAAAATAACAGAAAAAGAAGTCTAAACGTTATAGTTACTATCAACAACAAAATAGCCATAAGAATGTTTGCTTATTTACTTGCTAATGAACATCAAACAATACTTGCCAATTAAGAGTTTAATTCAATTTCACATGGGGATAAACTTGAATTTGAGCATAGGCTAAAGGAAACAGATGCTTACATTTAATGTGCATGAAGAAAATGACTATTTATTTCACTGAGCACCATCTTTCATGTGGGCCTCTTTCTCTGAATAGGTCATTCTTCTACCATTCATAAAGCCATTACTCAATGCCGCATTCTTCTGTGAACTCTGGGACCCCCTAGACATCACTCAAATAACAAAGCTGACTGGATTTGAAAGCTTCTGAATTTGATTCTAATTGCTGTGTGTAAAATGGGAATTTGTACCAACAACATGAGAAAGCAAATGTGACATTTATTGTGCAATGTTTACCTTAAATAAATGCAGACTGATCATTTGTGGAACAGATTTGCCTAGTCTTGCATGACGTTATCTCATATAGAGTTCTTCAAAAGCTTAGGGTGGAACATAATGTATAGGAAAGGCAACACTTCTATGTAGAAATTTGAGGAAATATGCACTAGTTTAAGGCTTTGCACATAATCCAGAATGCTCCATTATATTATCTTCAATTAGTGTATGTCCATGAGCATGTTTTTGATATTTTTTCTGCTCTGAGGAGTGAGATTCAAGCCTTATTCTTACATTTCCTTAACCATAGCATGAATAAGCTCCTGATTTTTTTCTTAAGTCACATCCTTGTGTCATTGACTTTGTCTCATTCCCCAGTGGCAGCTGGGGTAACTTAAAGTCATATTTAATACAGTTTTTACCATCAATATGATACCTCACTGACAATGTGCTTGGTAATGTGATTGGGGTGGGATTTCCCAATTCCAATTGGCCATATTAGCACATCCCTTCCTCCTATTTACTGGGAATTGCCCTTCTTGGCCAGTTTTTGCTTAAAGTATACAGTATAGGAAAGAACAGAAGGTGGGTTTCAGCAGGTTCTGACCAGTTCTGGAAAACCAGTAGCTGAAATTTTGAGTAGTTCAGATAACCGGTGGTAAAAATTCTGACGGTCCCCACCCCCATCTATTCTCTGCCTCCCAAGTCCCAAGTCCCAAGTCTCAGCTGATCGGGAGGAAAAGATTTTGCAGTAACCTTTCCCTGGATTGGGGATGGAATGGAGATTTTACAGTATCCTTCTCCTGCCATGCCCACCAAGCCATGCCATGCCCACCAACCCAGACCCACAGAACCAGTAGTAAAAAAATTTGAAACCCACAACTGGAAAGAACATCTGACTCTTGAATTTACACTATTTAGTTTTCAATGAGGACCCAGTTTGTGGGGGCAATAAGCTGACTTTGTATAAATATACAAAAGTATGAAGGCTATTGCTTAACGCATTTTAAGCCGCCCTGAGTCTCCGGAGAAGGGCAGCATATAAATAATTTTTTTAAAAAAATGTGTTTAGCACCATTTTGAAAGAGAGACTTGTATTTAAAATACAGGATCAGCACTTTTTTAGGAAAGCATTAGTGCTGTGCTGCACAGAAGTTCATTTACAATAAGAAAAGAGCCAGGTTTTGCCAGCTGCCAGAATTTCCATGTCCTAGTATTTCCATTATTATTATTACTTGGGATGGGGAAGCGTGTCCATTTTTTCCTATACCATTCCACTTCTGTAGCCATCCAGTCAGCTTCCTCTAGGTATTTCCAACCATTTGAATAGTATTGGGAATATTGCCAGCACTCCCCTAACCCTAACCCTAACCCTAACCCTAACCCTAACCCTAACCCTA
>WNWU01000002.1:26546670-26556793 GCA_012654045.1 Ptyas mucosa | reverse complement strand
CCCTAACCCTAACCCTAACCCTAACCCTAACCCTAACCCTAACCCTACTTAAGAATGGACATCACATCTTATCAATTGTTGCTCCCCACTTCACCTCATATACTTATTCCATGTCTTCAGCTTATTTGACAGACTATTTTGGGATTCCAGTTAAGTGATCTTTCAGGCAAGTGCTAGTCCCATGGTCAAAAATATCCCGAACCATCAGTGACAAATTTGAATCACTGCCACACTTGTGACTTGTTAGTCAACTTCATAAATGGTGGAAACCACCATCTACCTATTCTTCACCAACCCACGTTAAAGAGAATGAATGTTGTTTTTTCCCAGTGGCAGAAAATTCTTGGTGGAAAAAGCCAGATAAATATACTAATCACCTCCCTTAACTTGCCTTCATTAAAATGTCAAGGATAGCCCCATTCACTGGTCTCATTATTATGAAAGAATAAACAATTAGGACAGCATTTTTTTTTACATATTTTCTGCCAGCTGAAAATAGACAGCTTTTTAACATGGCCATTTGGTTGTGCCCAAAGTCATATAGCTTCTTTTGTTTATATCTAAGAGAAGGTAAAATAGCAGATTCAGTAATTAGCAAAAGCATTCAGAGAACAAAATAAATGATAGATTTTATTAAAGAGCAATATTACAGACAGATAAAACTGTGAAATAGGCTAGGTATGTCCTTTGAGAGAAATACCTTGGAAGACATGGAAACACCTGCCCTTTAATTGTTAAAGCAGTCATATCCTTTTCCATGCTCAAACACCTGTTCCTTGCATCTGCCTTCACTGTTGTTTTACTTTATTTCTCTTACACACACACACACCATCTCTCTCTCTCCCCCCCCCCTCTCTCCCCACCTCCCACCCCCGCTTGTCTTTCTCTGTGTGTGTGTGCACGCATTCAAGTCAGTGTTAACTCCTGGAGATTTGGAGATTGCCTGGATAGATTCCTGAGTTTTTCTTGACAAGATTTTGGAATTGGTTTGCCATTGCCGGTTTCTTAGGGTGGCAAGAGAATGATTGGCTCAAGATTTCCCAGCTGCTTTCATACCTAAAGTGGGACTAGAACTCACTCTCTCTCAGTTTCTGCCTTACATTTTACCAGATTAAGTTTGTTTGCTATCTATAACAAAATAGGATTATCTTGGCTTCAAGGATTCCTGCTTGGGTAATCTTCTGTTTGCGTTGCATTGAATAAAAAAGAATGTTAGAATGTTACGCAGAACTGAGGAAAGTAATTATATTATTTCAATACTTTCATCTTCCCTAGGCAATTTATGGAGCCAATTTGAAGGTTTGAAAAAGAGCCTTGGATAGTACAGTGGTCTAAAACCCTGTTATTAACACCAGCTGCCTGCAATTATTGCAGGTTCGAATCTCACCAAGGCTCAAGGTTGACTCAGCCTTCCATCCTTTCTAAGGTAGGTAAATTGAGGACCCAGTTTGTGGGGGCAATAAGCTGACTTTGTATAAATATACAAAAGTATGAAGGCTATTGCTTAGCGCATTGTAAGCTGCCCTGAGTCTCCGGAGAAGGGCAGCATATAAATCAATTTTTTTAAAAAAAAATGACCTTTCATTTTCTATGGCTTTGAACTACAGTACCTGAAGGATACTTTCCGTATTAAGAAATATCTTCCATTTCACCAGAAAAAAAATTGAACAAAGATGTCCAATAATGATTGTATTACTAAAGAATTTTGTAGCATCCTAAAAGACTCATAGTGCACAATTGCATGTATTGTACATCTGTTAATTTTTAATATTTTAAAGTCTTTTAGCCTTACTACCTCAGTTGACTATGGCATGGTAAGACCAACATGAAGAAAAATAAAGACTTTATATGATCTTTTATACCATTACTGAATGATAGGCTGAATTAACTTACTTGGGAAGAAGAATCTTTCAGAAATGTGGCTGTCAAATGTGGTGACCAGCACTATTAGAAGATGCACTGTCAAAATGTGTAAATGAGATGTCTCTCATTTCTATGGTAATCACTATGTGTGAACAGAATACATAGATTCCAAGAGGCTTGGCTCCTCTTTTGTAAGCTGATCCACCTACAAAAATGTGTGGAAACAATAAAGCAAGATGTGCAAAATGTAGCAAACTGAATATGTCAGTCAAAAGTAGCTGATCATCCAAAATGTGCAGCTATTTTCATCACCCAAACCAAAGAAGAATGCATAACAGTTTCCAATTCTCATTGAATTTGTTTAAAACTGGAAAGAAAAATATATTGTGAGATGTCTGCAGAAAGGTCACATAACCATTCATTGTGTCTAGCCAGCTCACACATACACACATTGAATTGTTGCCGAGATAAATTACATGGTTTTGTATGCCAGTGACACATGTTCTTTTGGTTAAAAGAAGAGAAGAAGAAAAAAATGGAAAATGAAGAGAAGGAGCTTCTTTGTCCTGTTCTGATTACATTAATCAATTCAATTCATACAGAATAGAGCTGGAAGAGACCTTGGAGGTCTTCTAGTCCAACCCCCTGTTCAAGCAGGAGACCCTGTACTATTTCAGAGAAGTGACTATCCAGTCTCTTCTTAAAAGTCTCCAGTGACTGAACAACCACAACTTCTGAAGGCAAGCTATTCCACTGGTTAATTGTTCACACTATTAGGAAGTTTCTCCTTAATTCCAGGGTGCTTCTTTCCTTGATTAGTTTCCATCCATTATTTCTTGTCTTGTCTTCTTGTGATTTGGAAAACAAGTTGACCCCCTCTTCTTTGTATCAGCCCCTTAAATACTAGAATACTGCTATCATGTCACTTCTTTTTTTAAAAAAAAATGATTTTTATTGTAGTTTTTCTTTTCCAAAACTCTAATACATATTCAAACAGACAATGTCATTTTTATATACTTTTGGATTGACAATTCACATAAAATCTATATTATATACATATATACATCCATATATACATTAATATAATCATTGTAAAATAGATAACACAAATTTACTTAAAATGTAGTGAGTTTTCTTTCTCTATATTGATTTGAAGCCTTTGTATATGAAAATGGTTCATTCAAGCAGAAGCTGAAACTCAAACTGCTGAAATAGTCTGTCCTTTTTAACCAAATTAAAAAGTAACAGAGCCTGTGTTGCAGTGATTAAATCAGACAGTATCCTTTTCATAAACACAGGCTGCTGGTTCATGCTGCATTACCACTGGCACACTATGTCACTCCCTTTCAGCATCATGCCACAAGCTCTGCCCTCTATGTATGTGTGTGAGTTGTCATGACATACATACAAAAGGGTCAAATCTGCGTCGTGACAAATATGACCCAGCTTTCATTATTTGCTTCCCCTCCATCCATTTGCCTCCTGATGCCTCTGGCTGCATCCTAGTTCTTGGTTTAGAAATGAGGCTGCTGACCCAGAAAGAGGTGTTAGTAACAAAATCAAACATTGAGGGGACTAGCCAAGAGTGGAAGAGAGTCCAGAGATCATTGGCAGAGTTTTGCTTCTGTCAAGCCAGGTCCAGCTGGGGCATGAATGATACAGCAAAAGAAATCCTGGCTAATGCCACACACTCAGAGACTGACAGAAATCTAAAATATGAAGTGTATGCCTGTAGCATTCTGCGAATATGTTTTGTAGCTTTTCCTTCCTTCCTTCCTCCCTTCCTTCCTCCCTCCCTTCCTTCCTTCCTCCCTTCCTTCCTCCCTCCTTCCCTCCTTCCCTCCCTCCCTCCCTCAAATTTCATGCCTTAGTCCACTTTCCCCATTTCCTCATTCAGTCTACTAAGTCATGCCACTCCTTCCTATCAACATATTGGTAGATCATCTAAATAAGCCTCCATAGTTAAATTTTTATTTTTCTAAGAGTCAAGAGAATATATGCTAAGAAGATGCAATCTCTCCAGCAATAAAATCCACTTACCTTTGCTACTGGTTCAGGAATGGGAGCGTGTGCTATGCACACCCACGCCTCTTCTGCGCATGCGCAGAGGGTCAAAAATGGAATGTAACCAGTACCACTGGTGGTACTGGTTCGCGCAAGCCAGATAGATCCAGCTGGATTTCACCGCTGAATCTCTCCCTGTTGACTAGAAATGCAGCATATCTCAGGACCTGTTCAACATTGGCTCATTCCAGAAGCTAAATCACATTAACCTTGATTAGAACCAGCTGGGAATTCCAGAGCTATTGGTTAGACTGGAAAGGTGAAAAAAATGCATCCAAATAAGAAAACAAGCAAACTTTTTTTGGGGGGGGGAGAAGAAGACATCCATATTGCATCTGTGAAAATCCTGAGTGCACAAATGGGGGAACCAGGCACATGTACTTGTTTATGTTTCAATATATTGTACTTTTTCTTTTCAACTGGAAGGCTTGGGTGGAAGGTTCACATACACAGAGAAACAGCTATCATTTCCAAATATCTGAAATAAATTCCTATTCTAGGAATATGTTTACATGGACTATATTATGTCCATAATATTATTAAATAAAATGAGTAGACTGAAAGTGAGAGATCAGTAGAGATTTCTTTCTTTGGTCCTTTAACCCTGCTGAGGCATAACAATCTGTACAACCTTCAGTCAGGTTTGAACTACTTGGTAGTTTTAAATAATATCACAGAGACTTTGAGTTACACCAGGGGTCTGCAACACTCAAAGAGCCATTTGGACCTGTTTCCCACAGAAAAGAAAACACCGGGAACCACAAAACCCTTCCCATGCCTGACTATTTCTTGAGAGGCCACAAAACTAGCATATGTAGTTGAAGTAAACATTTTGTTTTTTTCTGAAACTTTTCCTTTCTTGGATTTATCCATGGTTGGCCTACTGGGAGTTGAAAAGCTTAATAAATCATGTACCAGTGGGTGTTGCACATTGGCGGTTGTGACGCATATTTTGAGGGACAGGAAGCCGCAGCAGAGGGGTAAAAGAGCCACATGTGGCTACAGAGCTGCAGGTTGCTGACCCCTGCGTTACACTTTTCTTATTGGTTTCCATTAATGGCATCTTGATGTACTCAGCAGTATTTCCATGCTTTCAAAAATTCAGCATAATTTCCTTATTGTTTTTTTTTTTATTTATTTATTTTGAATTGGTCTCTGCTTTCTCTCTGTTCTCAAGCATCATGCCTGTTTGGTTTTTTAATCAAGTATTATACTTGCCTGAAAGAAATAGAAATAAATAGAAATAATAGCACTAGAAGCCATCCCTGGCACTCTCTTTCAGAGCTAGGAAATAGACAAGGCAAACCACTTCTGGAAACCTTGCCAAGAAAACTGTAAGAACTAATTCAGGTAGTTGCCAGCAGTTAGCAATGTCTTGAAGGAACAAAACAAAAGAAAAATTATTATTATTATTATTATTATTATTGTTGTTGTTGTTATTGTTGTTGTTTTTATTGTTGTTGTTGTTGTTGTTGTTGTTGTTATTATTATTATTATTATTATTATTATTATTATTATTATTATTATTATTTTAATTTGTATACCGCCCTTCTCCCAAATGGGACTCAGGGCGGTGAACAGCCAAAATTAAAAATACATACAAATACAAAAGTTAAGATAATTAAAAATACATTAAATCAATCGGCCTCCCAATTTAAAACCCCAATCATTATAAAATTAAAATATATAATATATAATATATATTAATATATAATTTCATTACTCATGTATTAAATTTATAGAGTGAATGTGGCCAAATGACCATCTCTTAGTCTAACATATCCCACAATGTTTTATACAGGTTAATTTTTTTTAAAAAAAAACTAATACATGCTATATCACATTCTTTGGAGGAAAGAAGGGGATACAAATGAAATATTATTGTTTTATATAAAGGTTTGTAGTATTCCAGATGTAGGTATAGCTACATTATGCAGATACCGATGTATACCACACCCATTTACCAAAATATATGGTCTCCTTCATTACATATTTGTTACCTTTATCCTCTCTCTCAGCTTGATATATGGCACTCTTTTTCTAGAAATCCATCTGGGTTTCACAATGGGGGGAAAAACAATATTGTCTCATGCTGAGCAAATCCATGCTGAGTCTGGCAATAGGTACAGCACAAAAGCAGCCAATTAAGGAGTCCTTATAGATATGTAAGAAGCAGAGTTAATGAAGTGACATAGTGGAAAATTCCTGATCAGTGACACTTCAGAACCATAGAGCAAAATTCATATTTGCTGAAGAACTGATAGCTATTTATTCCGAAGTTTACATTTTTCTATCAATGCTCTAATGTGGCAATAACAAAACTGAGAGGAAGTGTAAAAAAAAAAAAAGAAATATTTTCATGTACATAATAGGTACGGTATATAAATAAAAAAGTAAAAAAACCAGTGGCTTAAACTTCCTCTAGCCAAAGGAGTTTGAAGACATCAGAACAAGGCACAATTGAAGAAAAAATCTCATGTGAATAAACACAAAGGACACGGATCTCTCATTTTCAAGCTGGTATTGTCAAAGACTCATGAGCTCCAGTTTTAATCCCTTTTGGCAGAAAACTTCCTGGCCTAAAGACTTATCTGCCAGGCCTCTGTCAGTCCAGCTCTTTCTCATCTTATGCAGCAATGAACAATTTACTGACACATTAATCCTGTATCACTCCTATAGAAGACTGAACTTTGGCTGTATTTCAAGAGAAATAAATAAGGTGTATAGTATAATAATATATATGCCTATACAAGACTTCCTGAGCTGAGAACCTGAAGAAATCATAAAGAATGACTGTGGATATTTTTTAAAATCAAAAGACATAGAAGCACTGGTGCTTTTTATCAACAAGAAAGTGTTTGTTTACTATGAATAGAAGAAAAATGTTATGGTATCTACCACTGAAGCTCAATTCATGGTCTCCATGGCCTATTTAACTTCAGTGTGGAACTGTTCCAGTAGCTAACTTCTAAAGCAAATAAGATCAGGTGCACAATAAAAAAAAAATGAAATTTCATTCTAGGACTTGGATTCATTTTATCTCATGTTGCCAGAACAATAATAACTCTGAACATCACTGTGCCCAATGCTTAACTCCTGCTATAAGTCCTAAATATAATATCTCCTCTTGCACAAAGAAAAATAATGTACACTAGCTAAAGTACATTTCACACATATAGAGGCTAGGAATTCTGATGAAGAATGTGTCAAAGGTCTTTTTGAATAATACAAACAAGTATATTTGTAAAGCATAAATATTCATACCAGAAATATCAGGTCTTGTAATTTTAAGCAAAGTATTAGATTTTTTTTTTCAACATTCTGAAATGTGGCTAGCTTAACTAACTCCTTTATTAGAAAATAAGCAAGTAATCAATATATATAATTATAAATTCAGACAATGGGCAAATAAAAGAAACATTATTTTAAATCCTAAACTATTAAGAAATCCTAGAAGTAGCAAAATTGAAACGAGATGAAACATGTGCATGAATTAATCATTTTTTTTTCTGCATGAAGAGAGAGGCTACCTTTCCCCATCCAGTCAGAGTTTGCAATCACCATGATAAATGGTCCCTCTGAGAGGCTTGGCAAATCTCATCTTCTAGAGTGGTGGTCTGTGATAAGATATTCTGCAAACCTAAAATTTTTCAAGTCAAAAAAGCAGGTGGATGTACTAATCCCAACATAGCTAACTACCGGAAGTTTGATTTAAGATTTTGAAAAGTGGGGGTTTTTTAACGCCTTTTGTTTGTTAAAAGAAATGCTAGAGGGTTGAGAATGTCTCAGAACAAAATTCTGGAAGTACTAGTGCACATTATTTTGACGGGACTGTTGAGTTAGCCATTGTGGATGGCTAGGGAGATTTGGGGACAAAAGAGCTAAAGGAACATGAATAGAAAATGAAAAATGGATGCAGTCACGAGTGTAATATACCAACATATAAAAAGAAATAAGAAATGATTCTAAAATTGTAAAAGAGCCAGTTTTGTCCAGTAGTTAAAATATGAGGCGAGAAACTAGGAGACCTGAGTTCTAATCCTGCCTTGGGCATGAAAGCCAGCTGAGTGATTTGGGGCCAATCACGCTCTCTCAGCCAAAACTGCCTCCCAGGGTTGTTGTAAAGAAAATTAGGAGGGAGAGCTTTGTTGCTGTTAGTTGCGAAGTCGTGTCCGACCAATCATGACTCCATAGACAATGTTCCTCCAGGCCTTCCTGTCCTCTACCATCCTGGATGGGGAGGAACAAGCTCAAGCTCAACCCCTCCAAGACTGAGTGGCTGTGGTTCCCGGTTTCCCGATATAGCCAGCTGACGCCATCGCTGACTATCGGGGGCGAGTCTTTGGCCCCCGTGGAGAGGGCGCGCAATCTGGGAGTCCTCCTGGATACGCAGCTGTCCTTAGAGGAACATCTGACAGCTGTGGCCAGGGGGATCTTTTATCAGGTATGCCTGATTCGCCAGTTGCGCCCCTTTCTTGATCGGGATTCCGTGTGCACGGTCACTCACGCCCTCGTCACCTCTCGCCTGGACTACTGTAATGCTCTCTACATGGGGCTCCCCCTGAAGAGCACCCGGAGGCTCCAACTGGTCCAAAATGCGGCCGCGCGGGTAATTACGGGGGCTACATGGCGCTCCCACATAACACCGCTCCTGCGCGAGCTGCACTGGCTCCCAGTGGTCTTCCGGGTGCGCTTCAAGGTGTTGGTTACCACCTTTAAAGCGCTCCATGGCATAGGGCCCAGTTATCTACGAGACCGCCTTCTGCCACTGACAACCTCCCATCGACCCGTGCGCTCCTACAGAGAGGGTCTCCTCGGGGTGCCATCAGCCAAGCAATGTAGGCTGGTGACCCCCAGGGGGAGGGCCTTCTCTGTGGGAGCTCCTACCCTCTGGAATCAGCTTCCCCCTGAGTTAAGAAAAATCCATGACCTCTGTGCCTTCCGCCGGGCCCTTAAAACATTTTTCTTCCAACAAGCCGGGCTGGCCTAAGCGAAGCCTTTTAAATGATTTTAAAGTGGGGTGTTTTTAAATTTCTGGGCCAAATTTAGATATTCTTTTTAATTGGTTTTTAATTGTTTATATTATGTGTTTCTTACTTGGCTGTACACCGCCCTGAGTCCCCAGGGAGAAGGGCGGTATAGAAATCTAAAAATAAATAAATAAATAAATAAAAATCCTCTGGAGTCCATTTAAGCTCACATCTACTGCTTCGTGACTCCATCCAGCCACCTCATTCTCTGTCATTCCATTCTTCTTTTGCCCTATTAGGTAAATTCACTGACCTGAGTTATTTATAAAAATAATAAAGATGGGATACATAAATAAAAAGACTTTGAAGATCCAGTTGTTCTAGAAGCCTAGATCAACATGAAGATAAGTGACTATTTGTCAGTATTCTAGGGTCATCCAACCACATTTTAGCACTTAGACTTATATACTGCTTCCCAGGGCTTTCCAGCCCTCTCTAAGAAGTTTACAGAGTCAGCATATTGCCCCCAACAATGGGTTGTCATTTTACCGACCTCGGAAAGATGGAAAGCTGAGTTAATCTTCAGCTGTTGAGAATTGAAATACTGGCAGTGAGCAGTGAGTTAGCCTACAATACTGCATTCTAACCAGGGTTGGTATTCACTTATCTTTGCTACCGGCTCGCAAAAGTGACAGCGCATGCACTCACTTTGCTCACACGCACCACCTATGCACATGTGCAGGAACTTCCGTGCATGCACAGAGCATAAAAAGCCAGACGTGATGACATCTTAGCGGGTGGGCAGAGGCTCACACAGCCGCCTCTAATGGTTCTCCCGAACCTGATAGAACTGGCTGAATGCCACCACTGATTCTAACCACTGTACCACCATAGCTCTTTAGTCTCAAAGACTAAAGCCAGTTCTGAGCACTGCAAGAAAATTCTCCCTTCTAATTTGGCTTGTTATGATTACGGATTAGAAAGAACTTTCCCACTCCTAAAATCCATCTTTCATGAAGAAGAAAATACTGTTCAACCCAAGTTTGTAAGAGATCTGATGGAGATTTTACAGTCTGAATACTTATTCCCCCATAGATTGGTAATGCCAAAACAATAATAGTAACAACAATAGAAAAAGTAAATGTTTAACTCTCAATCTTCACATAGTACTATAGATAGGTGTGTGTGTGTGTGTGTGTGTGTGTGTGTGTGTGAGAGAGAGAGAG
>WNWU01000002.1:26491223-26546570 GCA_012654045.1 Ptyas mucosa | reverse complement strand
GAGAGAGAGAGAGAGAGAGAGAGAGAGAGAGAGAGAGAGAGAGAGATTGCAACAACAGCTCCAATCTAAAAGGAATCCAAGCTCCAATTTAAAAAGAAATTTTATTTAAAATAAGGGGGTAAAAAGCGAATGAAAACATAGTTTTTAGCTTTAGGTGGTTTAATGCCCAAAAAAATTACTGGACATATGGATGAAATAAAGCAATTAGTGTTGATAAAATCATGAACAGGACCTGAAACATCAGTTCCTCATAAGATGTTATAATGAGGCTGGGCAGAGATCCATAATGGGTGGTATCTGTGGCTCAAATAACTTGAGATGGTATAAAATATATACCAATGGAGTTTTTATGAAGATGTTAATCTTTACATATAAAACACAGAGACAATTTCTGTCAAAAAAAAAAATAGACACATTCAGAGCATCAGAATCCATTAAGTAGACTAATATACCTTTAAACAAAGGAATCTGAATGCTGAATCTGACCTTGTCCTTGACTGGGCCAAACAACAGTCTCCTTAAAGAGGTTAGTTTCCATTTTTGTCCCATTTTCTATAAACCTGAAAGTTAATGTTCATAGCACAAGGAAGAAGGAAAAAAAGGGAGTGGGGCTTGTCTCAGAGAAGGAAGCACCTACAATCTCTCTCCAAGAATCTTTTCTGGAATTAATATGTAGTGTTAATGCAACCTTCAAAATGTCAAAAATTGAAAAATGTTCCACTTAATAAAGTATGGTGGAGGCAACTAATTTTCTCCTTCTATAAATCATTTTGGAAAGTTATCTCTTGTCAGAAAACTTAACTATAATTCTCAGCAGGAAGGTTGCTCCTGAAAATAACAAAACTACCTCCTCCCTGACTGCCTGAATCCTACAAATATTATCCATGTGTTGTTTTCTTGCAAGATCAACATCTTTGTCCATACAGGAACCCTGGCTCAACACCAGAACAATCTGGTTCTCTCATCTGCCTGATACTATATTTGTATATGGTTGCAAAGCTGCTTATTCTCTCTTGCTGGTCTAAATAATGAGCCACATGAAAAAACATACCTTACCTATGGAAGGGTGGCCAGATAGGAAAGTTCATGTTTTGGAAAGTCTTCAAACCTGCTTGTTTTCCCAGATATGGGGACCAAGATAGGAACTGAACCCATGCTGCTAGTATATAGCCATTCTGGAAGCCCCCTTTTTAGTTGGCTGGGAAGTAGGCATGCATAGTACTTATTTTATTTAATTTGAATTGTATTTTGGCTGGCGCGCGCGCACACACACACACACACACAGTATTTTATTTAATTTGTATTGTGTGTATACATATAATTTTATATGTATTGTATTCATATTGTATTTTTTAAACCTTGTCAGTCACTGAAAGTCACATTTATTAGATGGGCGGCTATATAAATCACTGTAAATAGCTAAATAAATCATTAGTGACTACTTTATCCAAAATAATTGCATCCATCAAGTGAAGTCATCTAGACAGCAGTTAAATTCCTGACTCTGAGTGAGTTGGGCAGGTTGTAGGCCAGAAATCTTTCCATGTGGTTGCTTCTCTGTTATGGAATATCCTGTTCCCAGAAGTGGTCACTTTGTTCTTGACTTTTCAAAGATCATGGATACTTCTTTTTTGGCAGGTATTTGACACTTCAGTGTTGACTGGACATCTATTTCTAGCTATATTTTAATGGAGAGGTACGATTGGTTTGGACAATTTTGATGATTGATTTTAGGTTGATTGATTTTATTTTTTTTTCTGTCATTTTGAGAAATGTTCTAAAACAAACTAAGAAGACTGGGTGCATACAACACAATACACAAAAATGTGATCAAATAGGTTATGGTTCCAAATACCATGTGAATCCATACCTGGTGTCAATTTCACTTTAGACTTCACATATCAACTGCTTCATTAACAACCATTGGTTATTACAACAATGAGGAAAAAGTCTTTTTGTAACCAATCCTTACATTTGCCACTTTCTATACAGTCTATAAGGTCTATAAAGCAAAGGAAAACTGAAGTAAAATCATTAGCACAATCATGGTTTTACCAATGACTTTACTTAATGACCGAATTGCCAGTCCAGATTGTGATGATTAAATGACGACTACCTGTAGTTTGTTCTAAAAGGAGCCTGAGTGGCGTAGAAGGCTAATGCCTCCTACTAAGGCAGCATTTAACATCCAGCTGCCTGTAATTACTGCGAGTTCAAATCTCACCAGGCTCAAGGTTGACTCAGCCTTCCATCCTTTCTAAGGTGGGTAAAATGAGGACCTGATTTGTGGGGGCAATAAGCTGACTTTGTATAAAATATACAAAAGTATGAAGGCTATTGCTTAACACATTGTAAGCCACCCTAAGTCTCCAGAGAAGGGCAGCATATAAATACAAATAAAATAAATAAATAAATAAACAGTACACGCTGAAAATTTTAGGGTTTTTTTTGTTTTAGAGTGTGCCAAAATGAACAAATTAACGTTATAATTAAATGATAAAGAGGATTCAGAATACTATACAGTATGGGATGATTGGTACAGGTGGATTGACAACTGAATAAAAAAGAGATGAAAGTTAATATAAATTTTAAGATATATATATGTATCTGGAACTATGAAACATAAAGGAAGAATTGATCTAACCTGTGTGAAAAAGTAACAGTGTCTTGTTTCATTGATTCCGAAAGAAGAATCAGGTCCTAAGAAACCAGAAAATTATAGACCAATATCTTTATTAAACACAGACTATAAAATCTTTGCAAAAGTACTAGCCAACAGATTGATGCCAGTTATTCAAAAGATAATTCATCATGACCAAGCAGGATTTATTGAAGGCAGATATATGAAGGAGAATGTTAGGCAAGTTATAGACTTAATGGACTATCTAGATAAGAATAAACAGATCTCTGCAGTGCTGGTTTTTTTGGATGCGGAAAAAGCCTTTGATCGAGTGAATTGGAACTTTATAATTAAGACTTTGGAAAAAATGGATTTGGGGGAGCGGTTTATACAAGCGATTGGTGCAATTTATCAAGAACAATATGCACAACTTATTATTAATGGATGTTTAACATCGAATTTCAACATACAAAAAGGCACCAGACAAGGTTGTCCATTATCCCCGCTATTATTTATTCTAACTTTAGAAGTCTTACTTAACGCAATACGGGATTCGAACTCCTTGACTGGAATAGCTATAAGGCAAGAGGACTACAGAACTAAGGCATTTGCAGATGATCTGGTTGTTACCCTATCACAACCTATGAATTCAATAATCCAGATGAAAAATATCATAGAAGATTATGGCATGGTATCTGGTTTTAGGCTGAATCAGAAGAAAACTAAAATGATTGTCAAAAATCTGACAGAGAGCAAAAAAAAGGAACTGGAAAGAATGGCAGGTTTTGAGATTGTTTCAAAGGTCAAATATTTAGGAGTACAAATCACAGACTCCAATGCTAAACTGTTTCAAAATAACTATGAGGTTCTGTGGCAAAAGATACAAAAAGATATGCAAAACTGGAAGAAACTGCAGTTATCACTGCTTGGAAGAATATCAGCAGTAAAGATGAATGTTTTACCTAGACTTATCTTTTTATTTCAAATGATACCGGTGCTTAAATCAGATAAACCATTGCTAGAATGGCAAAAAGGACTGAATAAATTCATTTGGAATGATAAAAAACCAAGAGTTAAACTGAAAATAATGCAAGATACTCGTGAGAGAGGTGGTCTTAAACTCCCAAACCTTCGACTATATTATGAAGCAACTGCATTGATACAATTAAGTGATTGGTTTGGGAAAACTAAGACTGATTTGTTGAATATAGAAAGTCATGACCTGGTTTGGGGTTGGCATGCATACCTATTTTATGATAACAAAGTGGACAAAGTGTTCAATAGTCATCTACTCAGAAATGCCTTGTTGAGAGTCTGGAGAAGGCACCGAATTAATTGGGATTACAAGATTCCGTTTTGGCTGGATCTTGCTGATACCATGTGGAATACAAATATTAAGTCACTCGG
This sequence comes from Ptyas mucosa, assembly GCA_012654045.1. NCBI lineage: Eukaryota > Metazoa > Chordata > Lepidosauria > Squamata > Colubridae > Ptyas > Ptyas mucosa. Next base: position 26,542,543 of record WNWU01000002.1, on the reverse strand, counting down.
GGGTTTCTTATATAAAGAGTTACTTTACTTTGAAGAGGGCAGGTGGCGATTGAAGACTTTGGATATGCTGTTGGAAGAAGGGAAATCGTTGACTTGGTTGCAGTACAATCAATTACAGATGAGATGGAAAGAAGATCAACAAACTGGTTTAATGGAATATGAAGTAGAATTGGTTGAACAGATAAAGCGGACAGGTCCAATGCATATTAAGAGAGTTTATAATGTTCTGTTAGAAAGGGATTCAGAAAATGAGCTAGTTAAAGATTGTATGATTAAATGGGTACAAAATTTCTCTCAACCAGTTATGATGGAAACATGGGAAAAAATATGGGTTCAGAATGTTAAATTTACACAGTCACAAAATTTACGAGAAAATTTTTATAAAATGTTTTATAGATGGCATTTAGACCCCAAGAAATTGTCTTGCATGTACCCTAATGTGCAGCCAAAATGTTGGAGATGTGATTGTTTAGATGCTACATATTATCACATCTGGTGGACTTGCAGGAAAGTGAGGGCTTTTTGGATAAAAATCTGGTGGGTTATGCAAAATGTTTTAAAGAAAAAAATACAATTTTCTCCGCAATTTTTTCTATTGGGTATAGTTAAAGACTTTACACTGGGTGAAACTAAATTGATTTTGTATATGGTGACAGCAGCTAGGTTGTTGATTGCCCAACATTGGAAGAGTGATGTTTTACCGACTGTTGACCAATGGACCCAGAAGATGGCTGGATTTGCAGAAATGGCAAAGGTTTCAGCTTTTTTAAAAGACCAGACGCATGAGAAGTATATACAGGAATGGAAATTATGGATTGAGTATGTACAGAATAAGTATCAGACTAGAAAATATTATATCGCTTTTAGCTGAGATGATTATGTTAGTATGTTAGTAAATATAGAAAAAAGATATGGAAGATTGAATAACATATATATTGTTTGGGAATATTAATATTGCATATAATGGAAGTCAAGGGGGGAGGGAAGAGGGAGGAGGGGGAGGGTTAGGGTGGGGATGGGATGGAATTATATATTGTTTTTATATGTATCTTATAATGTTGGGCTAGGGAGGGGGGGAAAAGGGGGGAAAATTTGTATTGGTAAAACTTTTTCAATAAAAAAAAAAGTAACAGTGTCTGACTGATTGTATTGTATTGTATTATAATAAATTTCAATAATAATAAAAAAGAAAAGAAAATTGTAAGTATTGTATCCAACAATTGTACTGGTTAAATAAAACTATATATTTTTAAAAAGAATCTAGGACTACTACATCATCTCTGACTACAAAACTCTGGATAGCTAAGTGAAAGCAGCGCAAATTTTTAAGTGTCATTTTATCAGTAATTGGTGGTCATCTGGATTTTTTCAGCCCAGCTGTGGCAGCTCTCTTCCAAGTTCAAATCAAATCAAAGGACTTGCTGATTTAACAGTTTTAAAACAAGCGTAATTTGCATGACCCAGTGAATTTTAGCAGCTTTGAATCCTCTAAGAAAAGTCACCCTTCAGCTCATCTCTTCTGTACAATTAATAGGGTTCAAGTTGTGGTCTATTGCACCTGGCTCATCTAAGCAACAAGATTTTGGAGAAGGCGAAACAGATGTGTGATTGCTTATGGGTGCATTTTTCTTACAATATAGGCTTGGCCTGCACATCCACCTAAATCCATGGAAATATGTTTATAATTTTATTCTGAAAAAGGAAATGGGAAATAATACCTAGATGCATGCTATTGAGGTGGAATTCAGGTAACATTTCAGCAAACATTAAATTCAGGGATATCTTGTTTGTCCTGCAAAGAGGCAAAACAAAACTGTTGCACACTGAGCAGTAATGTGTTTTGTCTACTTAAGCGCATACTTAGCAAACCAGCAGGATCCCACCCCTGGTTAGGTTATGTTATTCCTCTGAACATACCTAAGATTCTGGGATGATGCATCAGACAGGGATCCTGATAATGTATTTACAGAAAGTTTGGCTTGCTAGGAAAATAATTTAGAAATGATATTTAAGAAGGTTTTTTTAGTTACCAAAATAAGAAAGAGAGTTCCCAAATAAGAAAGGACAAACTTTGGTTCTTCTAGCAGCCAATACCATAGTATTAGGAGATAGATCGATGATGTATCTCAGTTCACCTTGTCTCCATCATATTGCCTTTCTGGGAAGGAAATCATTCTATTTTTAAGGCTAAAGACTAGGCTATGACTTGAGTCAACTTCTCTATATGAAAAAAGAAAGGGTGGCCAGTTTATTATTCGATTCAAGCCTTTAACCAATTTTGATGGAATGCTTGCCAAAAAGTAGGAACTTTCAAATATCATTTGGAACTCCCTAATCCAAGAAAGAAAACTAATAGAAATTCTCCAAAAGGTCTGAAAGTTGTTGCTGCTGCTATATTTCAGGATTTCCACAATATTTACAATTGCCCATGTGGGCATATAAATAAGCCATTAAAAGCTTATTTAAAATGCACCTGTGAAACCTGAATTGCTGTAATACTCTGCCACAACTTGAATTTATTGTATCTTTCACTTGATTTTCCTGAATCAAACCAGGTTTTGTATTTAATTATTAGAACAGAAATAGTACATATTATAAATTACAAGACAGGAGCCAAGAAATTCTCTCACTCTACTTCCTGCTACAGGCCTGTATTAAAAGAGTTGAGGGCAATCCAAAGCAGATGTTAAAAGTGTGGTGAAGCTGTAGGAGGCAAAGGATATATTTCCTCCTCTGGTTCTACAATTAAGTGTTTCCATTTGGAGAACTAGGCTATAGGATTCAACATAATAACAACTATAATGATCATTACAATCTTAGAGTTTATATTAATCAATTTAGCAGCTTGATTCTTACACTGTTAAGCCTAGTTATAGCCCATTCCTAATATTTTATATCAATGATTAACTGCTATACAGGGATTACACTGAAGTCTTAGTGTATGTTCATATGAAAACAATTTCTGGATCCATGGGGAAACCAATGCAAAAACAAAAACAAAACATGAAATATTGTATATGGTTGATTCTTTATTACTAAACCACTGCATGCAAACATAAAGTTACCTATATATGTTTCCCATTTCTATATATGTGTCTGGTGATGCTAGACATAATCATTATTTTAATGAAATTTTCATACAACTTTGCTAACTTTCTCAAAAGGCAAATGGGCAAATGTTGACAAATTCCATCTCTTGTCCCTCTTAATTTCTCATTTGGTTTGAGACTTCCTAAACAACCAAAAGTAATATATTTAATGCCATTGATTTATTTTTTTTTTAGCAGCAAGGCCGGCTGTTTTCCTTCATAAATAAATAAATAAAAATGAGAACCAAGCAGACCACAATGTGTTTCATTTTGCTTCAATGGTTTTTGGCGTCATGCAAATTCATTCCCTCTCCACTTTCTTGCCAGCCAGCAATCTTTCATGCTGGGGATTGATTACTGCAGAACAGAAACAGTAAGAATCTCCAAGCAGAAGTAAATCTGTCAAAGCAATTTAATCAATTTTAATACCCAAAACACCAGTCCTAAACTGACTGCACTGAAATTTTGCAGATAAATATTAAACATTCCTAACTATGAATCTGATTAAAAAGCATAGTGCTTATGCTTGTTTCATCTAAGTCTTAAAATAAAGCAGATATATTTTGAAACATGATTATCATCATTATAATAGTGATAGTGAGAAGTAGGCATATGAAATTCTTATAAACCTTATATTCTGAATGAAATATAATAAAATAACTTTAGGGTTCATAGGAACACTCTCTCTCTCTCTCTCTCTCTCTCTCTCTCTCTCTCTCTCTCTCCCTCTCTCTCTCTCTCATATAAATTTCTGGTGCCCACTTTAAAAGCAAATTAGAAAATCCTAAACACAGTTATTTGTAGCAAACAGGCATTAAATTCAGTGCTGCTTACTTTTGAACAGATATTAATGGATATATGTAGTTAGATTTACCCTTCACTGGAACATGTGTTTTCTATATTAAAAATAGAAAAAACAAGTGGACAGCAAATACTGTAGAGTAAAAAAAAAAAGACAGTTTTTTCTCCAGCCTAGCCAGGCAATAGTTAGAGCAATGCTAGATAAATAGCTTAAGACATACATATGACAGGGGGAATGTCATATGATAGAAATGTCTGCTCCTGTCTTCTCAGTGATGGTCCCTGATCTGAAATAGCTTATCTCCTGATTGTTGAACTACACCCTTCCAGTTATATTTTCAAAGAACTGAAAGCATGGCTCTTTAAACAGGCAATTTATTGCCGAGGAACACAGAATCCTTTTTGTTGTCTTGGCTATGCTTTTGATTTTTGATCTATTCTAATTTCATGTTGTTCATTTTAAGAAGCTTGGGAACTTTAGAAAGAGAGTGGCCTTTCAGCTAAATAAATAAATGACAATCTGCTGCCTCTCTAAACTAACCAGCAAATCAGTTTGGGCAAATCTCGAACATTTTCATAGTATTTTATACATTTGGGGGGGGGGGGGGGGGAGAGAGAGAGAGAGAGAGAGAGAGAAAGAGAGAGAGGCAAATCTCAACACTTTCATAATATTTTATATGTATGAAATGTGGGGGGAGGGGGGGCATTTGCAAATTGCATTGCAAATTGCAATCACCGTTGAGTCCAAGATAGCCAATTGTGAATGCAGAGAATGCCAGGCATTTTGTGTTTACTCTTTCTGTTTTGAACTAGCCAACTGCTGAGTTTATTGGCTCAGAGCTTCCAGCAGTTCGCAAATTAACACACAAAAAAAGCTGTCTGCATTCCTTCAGAAACCTGTTAATATGCTTATAATACATGTACAGCATACTTTTATCTAGATATATTTGTGTACTAAAAAAAACCTGTTTGAAAAACATTTATCCTAATAGCTATGGAGTGCAATATCCCAGGACATCTAAGATCATTGCATGTAGCAAATCCTGTGAGAATAGCATGCCAGCAAAATTGCATTTTAATGGCTTGTTGCCTAGATGTGCTGAGGAAAGAATTAGCTAGGAGTTGGCAGTTAGGGTGTTAGCATGCAGTCCTTCCAGTTGGGAAAAAATATGTCCCACTTGCAATATGAATGCATCAAGACTTCAGTTTCTGAAATCACTGAAGTATAAGAAAATGCAAATGGATGGTAAGAAATCAGAGGTTTTAAGAGACAGAGAAACTTCTGGGAATCATCCTTATAGAAGAAGTAGAACAAAGTTGGTTGGCAGTAGCCCATAATTTGTTAAGTTAATGTTTACCTACTTACTTACTTACTTACTTACTTATTTACTTACTTACTTACTTACAGTACTTACTTACTTACCAAACTTTTTAACTGTCCATCTTCCCAACAGAGGGGCTCTGGGAGTGTACAATTTAATCAATACAATAAAACAATAGAAATTGAATAATTTAAGAGTATTTTTTTAAAAAAAATATTTATTGGTTCGATTTATATGCCGCCCTTTTCTGGAGACTCGGGGTGGCTTACAATGCATTGAGCAATAGCCTTCATCCTTTTGTATATACCTGCTTAGTAGGGCTTTTGCCCCTCCCCCCCAAGCGGTGTTCTTTTTTATACAACATCAGCTTATTGCCCCCACAATCCGGGTCCTCATTTTACCTACCTCAAAAGGATGGAAGGCTGAGTCAAACTTGAGCCTGGTGAGATTTGAACTTGCAATAATTGCAGGCAGCTACTTTAACATCACTTAGTCTGCTGTGCCACCAAGGTGTAAAATGTAAAACAACGTTATAAAATTTCAAAGGATGGAGAGTTCCAAGATGGGGAGGACTAAGAGTTGTTAATCCAGGTGGCAGGGTGGGTGAGTGTTGAAATTGACTGAATTACCAGAGATGGTGAAATTAACTGAGTTGATTAGAAATAATGGAGTAGACAGCTTTATCAGAGATTGGAAACCGTTTGTGGATTTTCTATCTGCTAAATTCAATAACAGATGATTAACAGATCTTCCCCTCGGAAGCTCCATTTCAGCCTGTAATGGGCCTGGGGAGGCCCACAGAGGGCCAAACGGATCATCAGAGGGCTGGATTTGCCCTCAGAAGTTCCATTTCAGCCAGCAACCAGCCAGGCGGGGCCTGCAGAGGCCCGAACAGAACTGCATAGGGTCGCACACAGCTGAGAGACTGGAGTGGAGACTGCTTGCTAGATCTTCACAAGGTAAATGAAGTGGCAGGAGTGGCAGGTTGGGGGGGGGAAGGAATTGTGGGGAGCATGAAGTATTTCAATTTTTCTTTTCTTTTTTTTTTCCAGCACCCAGTCAGGCTGGATCCTACATATTAAATGTTAAATTTATTGATCACTTTTTCCTCGTTTTTTGTACACTATTTTTTTTCTTTTTTGCTGTTGCTAGTGTTGAATGTATGCTTTTTTTGCTTTGTTTGTTTTTCTGTTTTCTATTTTACTTTTAGTGATAAAACAATAAATAAAAAATAAAAAATGAGTTTTGCAAATATTTAGCAGCTGAAACAAAAAAACAAAAAAAAAGATTATTGAAAATAAAATGAACTATTTTCCACTAACAACAGGATTCATTCTTGCTGGATCAAAGGAAGGCTGATGGTGAGGAAAAGAAAGGCTCTATTCTAGTGTACATTGGGATCTATTAGTTTAGCTGCTGGAATTCTTGTAGCCCCATCATTTGTCAATAAAGTTTACTAAAAAGACACTGTAAGAATCAACTTTGGAAAGAGATACTTTCAGTTTAAGACAGCTGCCAAATAGACACAAGAAAAGCACAAAGCTGAGCAAAGCCTAAGGGGACATGAGCAGGTTGATTTCCAAGGGCAAATTTCTGCCAATGATATAGATAGGGCTATGGAGATAGATAAGAGTAAAGAATGGAGAAATCCTGGAACTTTGTGGACATCATCTCCTGCTGCTCCAGCTGCTTAGTTTTCCAAGTGAATAACCAGACCTGAAATCTATTTCAACAGGTAGACTTCACAACTAACTCCTGTGAACTACATATATAATAATAATGAAACCTGGAAGACATTTTTCCAGTTCATATAGTTGGTGGGCAGTGAAGATGGTAGACTTCCACCAATGTCTTTTTGTCTTCACAGATATTTTGCCATTACTATTATTACAGATGGTCAGTTGTGGATCACACCATTCCCAGTATATTTGGATAACACAGATATTTCAAGCTCACATTTAGCCAGTGGTGTACAATAGTGTCTACTGATACAATTTACCTCCTTTCTAATTTTAAATGTAATTTGCAAGCAATTCAAGGGACTACCATTGGAAGAAATTGGTGAATCAAAAAAAAAACCCCATTGCTGACAATATTCCAAAATATTTATTGCAAACCAGCCAATCTTTAACGTACAAATGCATCAATCCAAGCATTGCTATTTTAAAATAATTTTATATTGGCGAGATATAAAACTACCACCTGCTCCCACTATTGAACTGTAAGAAAACTTTTCCATTTATCTAGAAAGAAACATTCACTGTGCCGGAGTGCATAAAAAGAAACAACAATAACAACAAAGCTTTCCTGGAAGTCAAAGCAGAAAACTAGCTAAAAGAAATAATGCAAATGCACTGGATTGGCTGTTGCATCATCTGGCTCAGAATTACTCAAATGGTGAAGAGATCTAGCTTTGTTAACTATCATAATGCAAATGAGATTTTAATTCCATCAAACTCATGCTTGCTTTCCTGTTAAAGCAACCATTTGGAACTAAACTAGTTTAGATGTTGGCATTGTGAAAATTTTCTTTAAAATATCCTCCTTTTATTTTGTGCCATATCAATCTTCCACAGAAGCAATAGATTTTCGTCTTTAATCTTTCAAGGGACAATAATCCAAACAAATTAAAGCGTGGATTTGTCTTGAAAGTAGAAAAGCTTGAAAAATTCATAAGTCAGAAAAATGGGGCAGTGTCAACAATGTATTAATTTTTCAACACAAGAATGTAATTCTCTGGTGTCGTCCTTTCAGGACTGCTTTGATGTGAATAGCAAGAAAATTGGAATGAGGTTTGAGCATGGAATAGAATCTGCATATCTCTGTTTTAAATATTATAAGCTTGAAGTATATAGAAAATTAATGAGATATTTAAAGCTATGAAGCCTCATGTTTCTCTTAGTATATAGTTAGTAACATATACTTTTTTCTATTAAATTAGGCTAAACAAGAAAAAGGAGAAAGAGCTACAGCCTTTTGGCTCTTCAAAGAAATAGATTCCCTTTTCAAAGGCAATCAGCATCAAATCAGAGAATCCTTTTATTTAATTAACATTACTTTAAACCAAGAACTAGAGAAAAGAGAATTAAATATTTTGGGTGTTTTGCCTTTGTGTTTTCAAAACAGAGTGTATTATGGCTTTAAAAATAATGGAAAGGATGGATGATGTCTCATCTTACTGTTTTTGGAATTACTTTCTGATAAGACAACTTTTGAAAAATCATCTGTATCATTTTATAGCAATTTTCATCATAATAAATTGAAGTGTCACTTCAAGTTAATTCTATAATTCTGTAAATCTATCAAATATAATTGGCATGTAGTGCCTGCTGATTCAGAGAAAATAAGGAAAAAATAGCATCACATAAAGTCATAATAATAAATTTCATGTAGCACACCAAGCCACAATATGGTTCAGTTGGTTTTAATTTATTGCATTTGAAATCAGCCATTATGATTTGTCAATCATGTTTATAGATATTATTATCTGAAACTAACCAATTGTGACTTCCACAAACCTAGTTAGATGAATCATGGTTTGGTAAAATGGATATGGTTTTCTTGATATTATATGAATCTAATTATAGTGTACACACCACACACATACACTATGGGATATATATATGTATGTATGTCTCTCTCTGTGTGTGTATGTGTGTCTGTATCTGTATCTGTATCTGTGTGTATACAAATACATACATACCCTAACCATGATTTATGATTGAATGTGTTATGAGAGTATAGACAATTATTTATTTTATTTATTTATTTATTTTTATTAAATTTTTATACCACCTTTTTCCTGCTGGATTCAGGGCGGTGAACAGCCAAGAATAAAAAAAAAACATCCAATACAAAATTTAAAATTATTAAAAGAATTAAACAAGTTTTGGCCCAGATTTAAAACAACCCAACTAAAATCTGTTACAATTAAAATATCTAAGGGGGATGGGTGGGTTACGCCAGCCCAGCTTAGTGAAATAGAAAAGTTTTGAGGGCACAGCGAAAAGCACCGAGATCTGGTATCCTACGTATCTTCGGGGGCAGGTCGTTCCAGAGGGCAGATGCTGCCACAGAGAAGGCGCTCTCCCTGGGGGTCACCAGCTGACATTGGCTGGCTGATGGCACCCTGAGGAGTCCCTCTCTGTGGGAGCGTATTGGCCGGTGGGAGGCTATCGGTGGTAGAAGGCAGTCCCATAAGTACCCAGGCCCTATGCCATGGAGCACTTTAAAGGTGGTAACCAACACCTTGAAGCGCACCCAGAAGACCACTGGGAGCCAATGCAGCTCATGCAGGAGGGGTGTCACACGGGAGCGGCCCATCACTCCCATAATCCCCTGCGCGGCCGCATTCTGCACCAATTGGAGCCTCCGGATGCTCCTCAAGGGGAGATCCATGTAGAGAGCATTGCAGTAGTCCAGGCGGGAAGTGATGAGAGCTTGAGTGACTGTGCATAAGGAGTCTTGATCCAGAAAAGGATGCAACTGGAGAATCAGGCAAACCTGATGAAAAGCCCCCCTGGCCACGGCCGTCATATGCTCTTCTAAAGACAGCCGTGCATCCAGGAGGACGCCCAAGTTGCGAGCCCTCTCTGAGGCAGCCAGTAACTCACCCCCAATAGCCAGCGATGGCACCATCTGGCTATATCGGGGCACCAGAAGCCACAGCCACTCAGTCTTGGAAGCGTTGAGTTGAAGCCTGTTTCTCCCCATCCAGACCCACACAGCCTCCAGGCACTGGGACATCACTTCAAGGGCATCGTTGGGATGGCCTGGGGGGAGATGTACAGCTGAGTACCATCAGCGTACTGATGGAATTCCACCCCAAAATCACGGATGATCTCACCCAGCGGTTTCACATCAATGTTGAACAGAAAGGGTGAGAAGACTGACACCTGCGGCACCCCACAAACAAGGCGCCTCGGGGTCAACTTCTGCCCCCCTGCCAACACTGACTGCAACCAGTCAGAAAGATAGGAGGAGAACCACTGTAGGATGGTGCCCCCCACCCCCAACCTCTCCAACCGGCACAGCATGATACCATGGTCGATGGTATCAAAAGCCATTGAGAGATCTAACAGGAATAGGATAGACGAACAACCCCTCTCCCGAGCCCTCCAGAGATCATCCACCAATGCGACCAATGCTGCTTACCCCCAAGCCATATCTCCAGCATGAATCCTAGCCTATCCAAGCTTAGCACTATTCAACTGCATAGATGGACTAGTTCCACATGGTTCAATAGTTATACGAGTCAAATTTGGCTACAGAATGATGTCCACTGTAAAAATCTTCCTATATATAAAAAGCCTAATCAGAAAAAAGAGGAAAGAAGGAATTAGGTCAATTTTATGTATGCTAACTTTTCCTCCCTGTATGTTAATTATAAGTTTAATCAAAACAATTGAACAGAGAAGTTCAATTAGAGTAACCAGAGACAGGACAAACTGGAAATCTATAACAGATGTACACTACAATCCCAAACAGTTTTACCTACAAATAAATTATTTTATCACCATCTGATCTCCTTGTAAATTTAGTTCACCACTAATCTCATAAAAGTGAGAGGCCTATTAAACTGTCCAGGCATTTTATGTATCCTCAAGGTCTCTAACAAGGATTTGAGAGTTTTCCTGAAATCTAATGGCCATGTTTATCAAGCATTTGGATCTCTGGAATTCTAAGGTTACCAGGACACCTGATAGGGTTACAGCCTCTCTCTGGATGCTGAACCCACTTCCTTCTTCAGAAAATAAAACATAAAAGGAGTTGTGTCAACTAAATTAATGAAAGACAAGGAGCAATAATTACTGGATATGAGTTTTAGCCCACATTTTGGACAACACTATGCCAGTAAGGACAGTGAGGCATCAATTCCTAATAGCATGGGTAGAATGTGGACAGTAGTCTTATTTAGATGGACCTTTTGAATTGGCTGCAAAGCTTGCCTGATGGTTTATATCTTTATATCTCAGCTCTAGACTAGATAAAAATCCTGATGAACATCCTGATTATTGGAAACTGTGAGGGACAGGATGTATGAAATAGGCTGTGTTTGAATCAGTGGTGAAATCCAAATTTTGTTACTACCAGTTCTGTGGGCGTGGCTTGGTGGGCGTGGCAGGGGAAGGATACGGCAAAATCTCCATTCCCACCCCGCTCTGGGGCCAGCCAGAGGTGGTATTTGCCAGTGCTCTGAACTACTCAAAATTTCCACTACTAGTTCTCCAGAACCTGTTAGAACCTGCTGGATTTCACCCCTGGTTTGAATCCTAGCAAGATGAAGCTCTTGTTAGTTCAGAAGTCTTATGGTGTCATAGATGTTCCATCTGTAATTCTTGATAGAGTAGCATTTCCCTGAAGGAAGTGGTATACAGATCTAGATTTTCCCTGAATTCATAAATCCTACTGGAACAAAAGCTAAATACTGTAGTTAGGAGAGTCTTGGGCCAGTTTCAAGACGTCCACCAGTTGAATCCTTTTTGAGGAACAGAAGGCAATGAAGATAGTATCTCATGCAATTGACATCTCTTAGTTAGATTACTGTGTGGCAGGGGGCACAGCATGCAATGTCCTATTTGCCATGTTATCCCATTTACACATGAATACCCATTTCTGGAACCTGCACTAGTTGCTGATAGACTTCTGACCCAGTTCCAGGTGCTGGTGATCACCAGCTGTTAGTGATCGTCATATAATTTTTATATGACTTTGGTCTCTCTGAACTATTGTTTCATGTAGGATCTTCCCAAATAAAGATTCCCACAAGATTTAATGTAGAGAGGATGCTCTGAGCACCCACCTAAAAGAAATGACTGGGACTCCGAAATTTACTCTCTCTTTGCAATTATAATTTTATTTTCAGTTTTTAACAATCTTTATTAGAGATAGTCCTCAACTTGCAACCACTAATTTACCAATGATTCTAAGTTACAGCAGCACTGGAAAAAATGACTTACATCCAGTCCTTGCATATATGATTTTCACAACATCTCCAGGATCAAAATTCAGGTGTTTTTATTTATAAGAGCTGCAGAGGCCCAGGGTCACATGTTTGTTAAGTATGACCTTCCCAGCCAGCTTCTGACAATGGAGGAGGTCAGATTTACTTAACAATCAGGTGATTCACTTAAAAACTGCAGTGATTCATTTAAAAATCATGGCAAAATGTTGTAAAATTAGGTGCAACTCACTTAACAACCATCTTGCTTAGCAATGAAAATTGTGGTCCCAATTGTGGTCATCAGTCAAGGATAACCTTTAGTTGTTTGTTTTTTGAATGGATGTTATGATTTTATTCATGTTTTATCTCACGTGTTGTAAGTCACATAGAAGAAAAGGAAGAATAAACATTTTCTCAATAAAATAGACAACCCATGATGCCCCTTTGTTTCAGAGATACTTCCTTACCTAAATCGAGAAACAGAATTACTGCTGTTGGGCAAAAAAAAGCAGATGGAGCAGGAGCAACTTCCAAGTTCCTGCTGTCTTCCCCATTGAGTTTCTTTGTGGGAAGCTGGCAAGGAGCCACAGAAATCCTTCCTTCTTTCCTTCCTCCCTCCCTTCTTCCCTTCCTCCCCATTCCTTCTCTTCCCCGTAGACAGGTAAGTAAATGTTGCTGGGTGGGACAGCGAATAAGGGATTTCAAGACTAGCTGGGAAATTGTCACAGAACATTGAAAATAAATATCACATGACCACAGCTGCAACCTAACAGTGCATCTGAAGCAGCCACAACTATTTCAAATTTCATTCAGGAGCCATGGGTCTCAGATTTTAGATACATTCTGTAAATCAGGGGTGTCAAACTCAAGGTCCCGGGGGCTGGATCCAGCCCACGGGATGCTTAGATCTGGCCTGTGGGGCCACCCTGGAAACAGCGAAGGACTGGCCCATGGTGCTTCTGCCAGCGAGAGCGGAGCTTGGGAAGGCCGAATTCAGCCCTCCCAAGTCTGTTTTTGCTGGCAGAGGGTTGCAGGAAGCCGTCACAGGCAAAAATGGAGCTTGGGAGCTTGTTTTTGCTTGCAGAGCACTCGGGCCACCACAGGCAACCCCAACATGAGTGACATTGAACTGGCCATGCCTACCCTGGCCCCCCAAGGTCAAACACAACCCTGATGTGGCCCTCAATAAAATTGAGTTTGACACCCCTGCTGTAAATTAAACCATATGAGGAATCTTGGTTCAAAGTTTTTTCCCCTTTTCATCCAGTTAAAGGTCATGATAATGGGAGTGTTGGTAGTATATAGATAGACAAATGAATAAATAGATGTCCATGGGATTTCTTCTTAAGCAAATGCATTCTCACATTGCAATCTTTTATCTTTTCGCCTTTCAAGAATTATAAGTGTTTTGTTACTTTTCTATTTTAATGCTACTCATTTTGCTATTCGTTTTTCCATCCTTTTCAACACCTCATGCTCAAGTGTCAATTTGTTCCTGCTAGATTTCTTCTGTATTTAAAATATGAAATTGGAAGAATGAATTAAAATAAAAAAAGTGTCTACTGGCAAGTGAGGCTTATGTTAATATCTCAGATAGCCTTTCCTTCTCACCATGAAAATAAATCTACGAAGGCACACATTTTTGCTTTTTTAATATATGTTTTAACCACCCTAATTGGGATTCATGCTTTAGAAAAGATATCATTAATTTTCCATTTTGTTGCTCATGCACCATGCATGTTTGAATGCTATATTTGGCGCATGCAAGGAATGAACATTAATTTCAATAATGAGAGAAATTTTAGGCTTTATGATCCCCTTCCTTTCCGACATGGAGACCTCAAGCAGAATGAACACTGTGTGCTGAAAACTGAATGTCACAGCCATTGCTGTGGCTCTGCTAGCTACGTGCCTATTACTGAGAGCTGTGAATTACTTCAGACACATTGATTGAGAATATCCAAATGCATTATAGGAATACAAAATTAGCTTTATAAGAAGACAGTGTTTATTTAAAGAATATTGGTTAAAATAATGCATAGTATAGCTTCACACCAAAAGATATTCTATGCTTTATTACATTTCCCTACCCTGGCCTGTCATGCTGTCACACTCTGGCTGAATGGGGTGAGGGGGCAGTTCTCGGATGGATGAACAAAGAATATCCAGAATTTATGCCAAGAGTCTATATTACCAACAGAGTCACCCAAGCTGCCTAGCTGAAGCAACCAGGCACCTATTTTTTTTTAAAAAAAAATTGACTTATATGCCGCCCTTCTCCGGAGACTCAGGGCGGCTTACAATGCATTAAGCAATAGCCTTCATACTTTTGTATATTTATACAAAGTCAGCTTATTGCCCCCACAAACTGGGTCCTCAATTTACCTACCTTAGAAAGGATGGAAGGCTGAGTCAACCTTGAGCCTTGGTGAGATTCGAACCTGCAATAATTGCAGGCAGCTGATGTTAATAACAGGACTTTAGACCACTGTACTATCCAAGGCTCTATATTGGTCAATACTTATATAGGAAGTTACCACCAGGTAGGTGGTGTGTATATACAGAGAGGAAGGGAGCGGGAGGGAGGGAGAGGGAAAGGGAGAGAGGGAGAGATTTTTTTACTGCAAAAAGGATTGAGGCAAAAGCTCCTTGTGAATGGTATCTCATTCTGTTTGGTGACCTTAAAATATTTGAATTTCCATTCACCTTTACATGTCTAATAAAACCTGATCAATCCCAGATTCACATTTTTCTCATATCTCCTAGTAGTTTTTCATTTGAGTGACAACTATCTCTTTTTAAATGTCTGTGGAGATTCTCAGTCATCCAGGTCGTGGTTGTCCCAAAGGTGCTTTTCAAAAGGCAACTGTTTGTTTCTTTATTTTTTCTTTGAAGACTTTCACTTCTCATCCAAGAAGCTTCTTCATTTCTGACTAAATGGTGGGGAATAGAAGGACTTATATTCTTTGCAGTCATCTGGTCATTAGCTTTCTGAAAGTCGTTGAGGCCACTTGGGAATATATCTGTATCTCACAGTCACCTGAAACAAAATACAAATGGCTTACAAAGACCCAGCAGGATCGCCTCCATAACAGACAAAGAAGAGAACAACAAACGAAGCAACATTGTCATTCCATACGTTGCAGGAATATCTGAAAAGTTTGGGAGGATTTTCAATCAACACAACATACATGCACACTTTAAACCAAGAATATATTAAGGCAGAAGCTTGTCCGTCTCAAGGCTAAAACATCTAGACACAAACTGAGCAGTGTACTGTGCTGTGATATATGTAGTACAATGCAGTGAGGTATGCAGATCTGTACACTGGATAAACAAAACAACCACTTCACAAACATAGGAGAACAAACCCATCAGGACAAGATTCAGCAGTACATCTGCATCTGAAGAACAATGGTCATTCTTTTGAAGACAGCAAAGACCAGATTCTGGACAGAGAGGACCACCGGGCTAAAAGAGGCCATCGGTTAAAATTGAACAGCCCTCTCTCAATAGAGGGGGAAGGATATGATACCACCTCTCTCCTGTCTACAACACAGTCAGCAGTGGGTTTCCAATATTCTTACCACCAGTTCGCCGTGTGTGCTTTCTGCACATGTGCCCAGCCTTCCATGCATGTGCTTTGCTCACTCACGTGCCACCACCCATGTGCCCTGCCATGAAAACGTGCCTAAATAGGACAGCATAGCACCGGGCCAGGTGGGTGGGCTGGGCCCACCCACGATCTCCACTACCAGTTTGCCCAAACCAGTACGAACCATCTGAATACCACCTCTGAACACAGTCCTTTTGGCAGTGCCAAGAAGGTTCCACACCCATTTGCATACTGATTCAATGATCCTGAGGATACAGATAAACCTCCAAGTGGCCCCTCTCCTCGAGAGTTAACAACCTATTTCAAAGTGATAACAACCAGATGATTGCAAACAATATAAATCCTTCAATTCCCCACCATTCAATAAGAACTGAAGGAGCTTCTTGGATATGAAGTGAAATATCTTCAAGAAAAATAACCCAAAGAGTATCTCTTTTTAAATATTTCTACAGCTATTTTCTCATATTTACCCACATACTGTATAATTTGGCATCTATTGAACAAATGTTTCTCCCATTATTATAGCTTACAGCAAGTAGGCCTCATATACTTCAAATTTTATACAGATGCAGAAGTTAGCTATGAATGAATTCTGCTATTTTATACATAGCAGAAGTTAGCTATGAATGATGCAGAAAGAGAGATATTAACCAAAGAACCACAAATTATTATGTAACACTGCTAACAATATAATCATTTGTATGTGACCTTGTTTTTTTAGATGGGGAGTAATGCATTTCTCATCCCTCTCTTCCCAAAAAAAGCTCCTAAACCAAAAACCAAAACAAAATACACTATTATTATGTGAGTGGTAAGTAAAGTAGAAGTCACACTATTGTATCAGACAGACATAGAAAACATAGTACAATACCTAACTTATTAGTGGTAACTGACAATAATATAATAATAGCTCAGTTTCTGACTTCTATACTTATATGATCAGAGCCATTTTGTGATAATGGCAGCTGAGAAAAATGTAGTCTGGTCACAGAAATAATTTCAAAGACTTCCAACTAATCTTTCTTTATTGTGAACATAGTTGCATACATATGCAATTACATAGGAGGTACAAAAGAACTTAATAGGAATAAACTTGAAAGACTGATATTTTATTAAGTTGGAGAGAAAGCAAAAAAACCTAAATTTAGGGCATGAAACCTAAATTTTATGTCCCCTTCAGAAAATATACCGGTATCTTCAAAAATAAAGGAAATATCATTATTTTGGAAAGTTATTTATTATTATTTTAATAAAATTATTTAACATTTAGAATGTTAAATCTACTTTCCAAAATAATGATATTTCTCTGACATTTGTTGGATTATGATGGATGCTCTGCATAATTTCTTTTATTTACTACATAAACTCATATAATTCCATAATTTCAGTTTACCAGAGTTTGGACATCTTGAGTTTGGATGCACATGTTTAGATAACTTGCCTGCAATACTTGGAAAAGTCTAGGAAGAGGCTGTTCAAACTGAGGACAATTGGAATTCTGTAGCTTACCATAGATATATTGGGCAGACAATACTCTAAACCACCATTTTGTACATCCTAGTGGATGAACAAAAGTGTTAAGAGTGAAAGGTTCTGCTGATTTAACTGCCGTCTCCAAAAGGCCAGTGGGAAGGCCAGTGGGAACTCATAAACAGTATCTAATTCTGTATAAGATTCCCCTGACATTTCAGAGATTAAAAGGATCTCAGAGAAAAGCATTCTAAAAGGCTTAATGTAGATCTTAGAAAGCTGCTAAACGTTCAATTAGACATTTTGGTATGACAAACAAACAACCCCTGCCCTAGAATTTTAGCTGTCCTACTCACACACAGCTGCAGCAATGATATTAAGATATTATCCTACTTAGTGTCATCTACCATACCCGTTTCCCCTGAGAAATTGATAGCTCCTATACAACAAGAGGACAAGCATCAAATCTAGTCATTTGCAAAAGATGAAATGAGGATAAATAGCATGGCCAGAATCCAGGAAAGCAGCATACATAAAATTATATTTCACTTAATAGACATGTCAGAGGGAGCCACTAGTAATATAAATGGAAATAAAATATGTACATTTTAGGGGTACATTCAGAAGCATCATGAAGCATCCTTTGAAAGCTCTACTCATTAAGACAGCCAATCAGAATAACAGAATTAGACGGGATCTTGGAGGTCTTCTAGAGTTCCAAGAAGAACTAAATAGGTTGCCTCTCCACATTAGGGACAGAATCAAGCAGGCTGCATGGGAATCAGCAGGATATCTAAATGATCTGATCTTCCCAAAATAAAGAATAGCTTTCTTCAGAGCCAGATTTAATATTCTTCCCTCAACACCTCTCCAGGGCAGGTACAAGAGAACACCAATAGCAGAACGGGTATGCATATGTGGAAAGGGAGAAGTCGAAGATATCTCACATGTTTTATTGTCCTGTGAGTTATACAGAGTATGTAGGTCAATATACATTCTCCCCTTGCTAGAGAGATTGCCAGGGAGGACAGAGGACTTTTATATAGGCTTTCTCCTCCAAGACTCTAACCCGGCTATCACGCGTGCAGTGGCAAAATTCTGTGTCGCTGCAATGTCCACAAGAAAAAAATTAGTTACTGAATTATATCAACTGGTGCCAATTTTTTGAGATCTATAACAATACATTTACCCACATACTTACAAGCATGTAAATTAGGTTTGAGATCATGTATTTTTATAACAGAGATGTTATTCACAATTAATGTCAGAAGTAATTTTAATTCATTGTATGTCTATTGCTGGTCGATGACCGTAATAAAGTTTTATTCTATTCTATTCTGGAGGTCTTCTAGTTCAACCCCTGCAGAAGCAGGAAACCCTAAAGAATTTCAGGCAAATTGTTGCCCAATCTCTTCTTAAAAACCTCCAGTGATGGAGCATCCACAACCTCTGGAGGAAAGTTGTTCCACTGATAAATTGTTCTGTCAGGAAGTTTCTCCTTCATTCTAAGTGGGTTCTCTCCTTGATTAGTTTCCATCCATTACTTCTTGTCCTTCCTTCAGATGCTTTGGAAAATAGGTTGACACTCTCTTTGTGGCAGCCCCTCAAATATTGGAACACGACTATAATGTCACCTCTAGTCCTTCTTTTCACTAGACCAAACATACCTATTGTCACCTTACAAATTATTTAATGGAAAAGTTATTAAATGTAATTCATGCTGGTTCCTCTAACTTGCTTCTGAGGTGTTAAAATACATGTTAAAATGTATTTTGTATTGCAACAACTACAGAATTATTCAGCCAGTAAATGGCAGGGTTTAGTGTGCATCCATGATTATAATCTATGGTTTCTTTATGTTCTGAAGAGAGTTTCTTTTTGTTACAGTGATATAGTTGACCAGTAAAGCACGTAGTGACTATACTCCTTTGCTCTGTGTGATGCTTTATATAAACAGAATTTATTTATTTATTTTATTTATTTATTACGTTTGTCAATCATGTACTAGATAACAGGTATAAGTATAAACATGGACAGGAACAAGGGATGAGTACAAATAAATGGGGACAGTAGGACAGGGATAGTAGGGACATTGGTGTGCTTATGCATGCCCCCTTTACAGACCTCTTAGGAATGGGGTGAGGTCCACGGTTGAAGCTGTGGGAGTTAGAGGATGTAACAATGGAGACAGGTAGAGCATTCCAGGCGTTGACCACTCTGTTGCTGAAGTCCTCTTTTCTGCAATTGAGTTTGGAGCGGTTTACTTTGAGTTTGTATCTATTGTTTGCCCATGTATTGTTGAGGTTGAAGCTGAAGTAGTCATTGACAGGTAGGACGTTGTAGCAGACAATTTTGTGTACTATGCTTAGGTCAGACTGTAAGCGGCATAGTTCCAGGTTGTCCAAGCCCAAAAGTTTGAGCCTGGTGGCGTAAGAGATTCTATTGTGAGCAAAGGAGTGGAGTACTCTTCTCGTGAAATACCTCTGGACCCACTCAATCGTATTAATGTCCGATATATAGTGTGGATTCCAGGCAGTTGAGCTATATTCAAGAATTGGTCTGGCAAAGGTTTTTTATGCCCTAGTTTGCAGTACAATGTTACCAGATAAGAAGCTTCGCAAGATTAGGTTAACAACTCTTAATGCCTTTTCAGCAATACTGTTACAGTGAGCTCTGGAGCTTAGATCATTTGAGATGAGTACTCCTAGGTACTTGACAGAGTAAGGGTCATCTTCAAGGTCGTATCCACCCAGCTTGTATTTGGTGTTCTGATTTTTGTTGTCAATGTGTAGGATAGGGCATTGTTAGTTGAGATTTGGAGTTGCCAATTCCACTACCATTCTGACATTAGTCGAGGTTGCTTTGTAGGGCAGCAGCATTGTCAGTGGTGTTAAATACTTTTACATCGTCAGCAAAGAGGACACAGCTGCTTGTAATATGATCGCAAAGGTCATTTATGTAAAGTATAAAGAACGTGGGTCCTAAAACGCTGCCTTGAAGTACACCACTATTAACTGGTCCCGGGTTTGATAGGGTGCTCCCTATTTTGACTACTTGTTGCCTGTTAGACAGGAATGTGGCTATCCACTTGTGCAGTGATCTGGAAATGCCATAAGAGCTTAGTTTTAACAGTAGTTTGTCGTGTGCCACTGAATTTCTAACATGTCACCACTCTGTATGTAAAGCATTGAAAGAAAATGATTTTTTTCACTCTGTTTCTGTTTTTCTTTCTATATACTGTATAACTTCATTTCTTTTTCTCATGATCCTATTTCTAATATTTTTGTTTGGGTTTTTTGTTGTTGTTCACAAATGGACAGAAAAGATTTTACGAGTCAATATTTGCATAGTACAGCACAACGAATGTTTCACACACTGAGCACATTCATGGTTCATTATACTGATTGAGTCAATATTTCATCCATATACTACTTTCCAACCCACCAGATCATCATCTATTTTGTCAACAAAAATGTACCAGAGAATAAAACCTTTGGATTTCTTTCATATGTTTTTGGAATTGAAAGAGAATAATTTCCTAAATAATAAAATTAATTGATTAATCGACAGTGTCTCATTGGGTAAAACTTTCAGTGCATATATACAGCTGTGGAACAAATTCACATTAGTATTCTTCACCTTGGTATTTATTTCTCAAAACTAAACAAAGCTGTAAGCAAAAAGATGTAATTTTTTATTGCACTCTACTTGGGAAAGTGACACCCAATAATTTGCACTTGACTTTTCAAGAAATGAAACTATTTTGACTAATCAAAGACCTAATGTATTAGTTTATTTAGTTTATTAGTTTATTAATTTATTAGATAAGATACCTCTTACCTAAAATATTCATTATACCTAGAATGAAGAACAGTTAAATCTCATACAAATGATACAAATATTAATTTTGTTTCCCTCTTATTTGCATTTTAAAATGTATGTTTGACACAATTCTTCAGTATTCATTTATGCCTGCTTTTTCTTTATTAGTCATAGATATTTAGCTGGAGTTGTTAGTTTACTACAATCATAATCCTTTGAACTGGGCCTTCCTGTCAAAATAAGAGATATAATCACTTGATAAAAATGTTGATAATTGTTGGTACGTTACCTACAGTATATTGTGTCTTCCTCTGAGTGCTCTTTTGATGTAATACCCATCCCTTAGGAATTGTCTTTTCCTGATGTACTTGACCCCAATCCCAACATAGTGATTGCAAAATTCACACATAGTCCTCAATTATGGGAAAGTAAATTGCAGAAAAACAGTTTTCACATGGTTGGAGGCACATCTAACTGATAGCACAGAAAACGTGTGTGCATGGGAGAAGTAAAAATGTTAGTATTTTCTGACTTGTTCATATTTTCTTGTCTGCCATGAAGCAAAAGAAACATCTATAATGATTTGATTTATTAATATTTTGTGAGATTGGGACTTACCTCTCAAAATGTCAAGGTGGTGTATATAGCTTTTCTGTTTTTTCCCCATAATTCCTTTGCTGCGATAAGACTTAGTGTGTAGTACAAAAACATGTAGTTAATTGGTTATTTTTCATAATTATTATTTACTTAAATTATTATTTATTACAGATAACTTGTAGACAATCATTATTTGCATAGCAGTTGCAGAATGACCTGGTACATTTCTGACTTTATTATAGAAAAAATATCTTTTTTTTGCGACAAGTATACACACAAATATATTTTGCTGTGGACTGTATTTCTGTTTTGCAAAGAAAAATGCAAACAAAACACACACCTTTAGGGAATGTTTTCAGGAAAACACATATGACAACAATGTAGAACTTATAGCCAGTAAAATTTATTCAGGGGATCTTTCAAGTTTTTAAATATGAACTTCATAAAGGTAATCTTACCATCTGACAACTTTTAAAAATAAATTTTGATAAATTTTTAATGTTTTAAAATAGTTTGATGAGACTTTCGTCATCATACAACAAAATGTATCAATTCTAATACATGGAGGCAGGGGTTTGCTAACAAAGATATGGTGGTCACATTTTTATAGGTAGTCCTCAATGTATAACCATTCATTCAATGACCACTTGAAATTATGATGGTGCTGAAAAAAATGTGATTCCATGACTGGTAGTGGTAGTGTAAAAAAGGTAAAACAAACAGTTATGCTTTATAAGATTTCAATTTATTTGGTGTTATATTTCTTTTTGAGCAAGTTGTAGCTGTTGCAAGGAATGTAAATGTAGCTTCTAAAAGGCAATGTGCCTCAGAATCTTTTTCTTTTCAAAGATTAAATATTGGAAATATGAATTTATTGCATTGTGATGTTCTTGGAAATCCTTGGATAATGGCCAATTTTGGAAACACAAAGACCCACTAGAAGCAAGAAGCAAGGCACTCAGGAGTGAACAATTAGAAAACATGTGCTTCTCTGCATCTGCAAATAGCAATGAACTTGTTCAAAACAGAGAACTGAGAGATGGGAAGCTTTGAATCCAATTAGCAAAAACATACCATATAAAGACTTTGGCATCTACTGGATTTTTGATCATGTGACTATGCTCTTAAAGTAAATACAGTGTGCAAGCATCTTAGATTACATGACCCAAACTATGGACCTGAGGAGGCTGCTTAAAAAAGAATGGTGTAGAGTTGCAAGGTGACATTATTTTTGCCTTCCTTCTAATGCCTTTTCCTCAAAGTTTTAATGTGCTCAAACAAGCAGTACAGTAACATTTCAAGAAACCTGATTTTGGATTTGATAATACCCAAGCTACATGAGCAGGAATCCCTAATGGAAACAGAGCAGGGGTGCTATTCAGCAGGTTCTGACAGGTTCTGGAGAACCGGTAGCAGAAATTTTGAGTATTTCAGAGAACCATAAAATACCACTCTGGCTGGCCCCAGAGTGGGGTAGGAATGGACATTTTGCAGTATCCTTCCCCTGGAGTGGGATGGGAATGGGGATTTTGCAATATCCTTCCCCTGCCATGCCCACCAAGCCACGCCATGCCCACCAAGCCACACCCACAGAACCATTAGTAAAACAATTTGAACACTGAAACAGAGGAATAGACAATAAAACCTTTGTCTAAAAGGTAGAGAAAAATCCTACTTTATCTGCAAAAGCAGCAGACACCATAATACATTTTGTCTACAAATAGAAAAACAGCCTGGCCACTGTTTTAGAGATGCAAAGAAGGTCAAGGCAGAGGTTTTTCCTCTCCAAGAAATAGCCAAGATGGATATGGGTGCGGAAGCTGTCACTAAAGTTAAAGGGCAGCCAATGCAGCTTCTGGACAGAAGAAACTATTTCTAAGAAAATATGAACTCAGTTTATCTGACAATGGGCCCACAACTCTACTATTTAAAAATAAAAATGTCTTTGTTAATCTTGAAAGGAACATTGGTAAAATCTGGACTTTTCAGAATGAATTCCCCCAGAACATTCTGAATTCTCTGATAAGAGAAAATCTGTTCTAAAGCTAGCACAAGCTAACAAAGGGAGAATTTGCACTGAATCTTGGCACAGAAAACTGAGCCATTGTAATATAAAACAAATCAAGCAAATGGAAGAACTGGCCTCAAAAGTCAAGATTACACACTGAAAATGTGTCAAGAAGCTACTGAAAGCATAGAAAATGTGTAAAAAGCAAAACAACAGCAACATTTAGAGGGGAAAAAATCCATTCCATCACTCTCTCTTGTTGTGGGGAAAATAGCAGGAGGATGAATTATTAGGTATGTTGGCCACATTGAATTATTTATAAAAGGTGGGATAATAAATAAATAAATAAAATATGTTCCCCAAATCGGTTCTGAAATATTAACAGACTTTCTAAAAGCTAGTTTGAAGACACAAAGAAATTACAAGAATGAAAAGAAGGCTAGAAAATTTGTGGTGTGATTGAAATTTATTTTGTAGCATCTGATGCATCTCAGTTTTATATACTTGAATTTGAGCCTATTTTGTGTGCTAATATTTATGATGCCTGCAATAGTTTCAAGTGGCAGAACATTTATTTCAATGAGGTATTCACTGATAGTGAGCCTTCTTTCCATTCTATGTGTGGGCAGTTTGTTAGAGAATTTCTCAGGAGTTGTATTGTGTGCCTAAGGACTACTTACCAAAATAACCCATGATGTTGTCCTGCACTATCTGACAATCCTGATAAGAAGCACCTCCATCTCATGCCTTTTTCAAAGTGTCTTTAATCTGTCAACTTCAGAAATGGAAAGCTGAGAATGGTTCCAGGTTGTGAAAATCACATTAATTTTCACTTTCTGCAAAGGATGGTAAAGGTCTTTATCTTAGTGACAAGGACAGAATTTAATTTAAATAGTAACAATAAAGTAATTTGTGCAGAATGAATATTCTTTTGAGAATTTTTCCCCCTTGTTCTTAATGTTCCTCTTGAGATATTCATGAAAGATTGATGAAATGAAACATCCATACTTCATGAATCTGGATCTGGATCATAATGCTCCTGATTTTATGATGTGCAAAATAATTTCAAAAGAAAGTAGGTTGCTTGTTGCTTGTCAAACAATATTTTCTTCAGGTCATCAGTAGGAACCTAAACTTTGGGCTCATGATCTGTACTTAAATCTGATAAAATGTTTCTGTACATATTACAAATCTGGTACCTGCAAACCCTTCTACGGTATTTTTCCTGGTCTGCAAGTTTGCTCTCTTCAGGTTTTCATTGTTTAAATAGTCTAATTTGCAATAGTCTAATAATTAAACTTTTAATATTACTTTTATTTTTTTTCCAGTAAAAGCAAAAAAGAAGAAATAGTTAACTGAAATCTCTCATTTTTTTCCTCAACTCAGAGCACTTATGTAACCCACTTAGCTCCCCTGCTGTTATTAAGGAATCTTTGAGAGGGGGAATAGATGTAGAAGGAATGCCTTTTCAAATGTGCTTTCTGCTAAAACCACACATGTTGAACTTTCTAAACGTATTAACAAGATTTGGATCAGGCCAGAGGATTTCCACATTTGGTTTGGGGTTTGGAATCAGTTGACACTAGGAGGAGCAGTATTGTCATCTGTGAGTCATTATGGGCTCCTAGAACTTCTGCCCTGAAGATAGGTGGTTATGCCACCTCTGGTTGATATTGGGCCTTGCGTAACAGTTAGGACTGTGTCTGTTGTGCTGGCTTTCCCTCTGCAGAGTGATAGCCATGCTTGACTTGCTAGATTCCATAACTGGGCTGGTGTTAGAGATCTTCCATCTGCTTGTTTTTGGTGACTTCAATTTATTGCCAGGTGATGTTGAATCTTAGGAATTCAGGTGGCAGCTGTGGTCAAGAAGGTTTTTCTCCATACTGATGCATTGGTGAAACCTGTCCTGGGACATCCATGTCTTAGACAACTCATGAATGGATTATTGTAATGTACTGTACATATGACTTCTCTTGAAGATAACAGAAGCTACCACTGTTCTAGAATGCAGCAGTCTGAGAAGTGATGGGCATGCATTAGTATGCTCATGTGATCTGACTGTTCTGAAAGTGACACATGTTATCAGTTGCTTTCTGGGTATAATTGCTGGCTCATCTCCAACAAAATTCTTCCTGATATAGGGCCTGTTATTTCAGAGGCCATCTGTTTCTAGTTGTTTATGCCCATCTGGTAGGATGGGGCAGAGTAAACATGCCTCAAGTCCATAAATTAAGGAAGTTATTAAATATCTGACAGTTCTCCCAAACTCTGGGTAGAGTAAAAGTTGAGCCCTTGCCAGAGCACTGGTTTTCTTTTGCAAGAGAGTATATTTTACCAAAGGTAAGTAGCAGGGTTGGTATGGTTATTCTCTGCAAACTTTAATATGTATATTTTGCTCCTAAAACCCCCATTCTCCATAAGAACATGGCCTTGCCTCCTAAAAATATCACATCATTGTTCCTGACTCCCAGGATCCTTGAAACTCAAAAATATTGCAAGTCAATGTTTGACACTTTTAATAAATGTGTCTTGCATTTTTTTTTTAAAAAAAAACTTTCCTAAATGTAAAAACAACTCCATAAAATGTCACCCTCTTATTTATGTTTGAACTGAAAAGAGTTCACATAAAATCACCACTGAAGTCAGTTCTGAGAGTTTATCTCATCCAAGGTTGTGGTTCTATCATCTAGGAATAATTAATGTGTGAGAATTTTTACAATAAGAAATCACTTGCATCCTTCCTAAGTATATAATGTACCCTTGTCTATCTGTACATGTGTGTATGTTTTGTACAGTCTTAATTTGCAATTTCTCAGGATGTTGCAACATTACAACAAAATAAGTATGCAAAATTGAAGGAAAAATATATACAGATAAATGTCTCATTTTTCTTTCTGCATGAGTTAGATGAAATGGTTGCCAATAAGAGACACTAGGAAAGGAGACACCAAAGGCCAGAGCATTCAACTGAACAAGTGTGAGTTGTATTGTCCTGTTACTCTTTGTGTAACTGCCAAGTGGACATTATAGCTATTTCGCTCATTTTAAAAAGGTACAATAGAATATGCTTTTTCTCTATAAACAGACTGTTGAGAATCTTTTTTATATAATAAGAATTAGCATTGACATTTAAAGAGGGAACTGGCATTTTAAAAGGGTAAAGTACAAAATTGGCAATGGATGGTATCGCCCAAATCCAAGCAGAATTAGGCTAATTGGGACTTCTAAGAACCATAGTGAAGTCATCCCAAACTAGCTTGCTCCAGCTGCATTGAAATTGCAGCATGAATTCATAATTCTCCAAATTACAGTCTCAACACATGTGTGAGAGATTGTAGTGAGCCTGGGAAAGAACAAAAAGAATAGACATAAACAAGACGAGATCAATCCATTGGCAGCTTACTTCATAAATGACAACTTAACTCAGATGACAAAACAAAAAAACAAAACAAAAAAAAACCCTGAAGTGTTTGAAATAATTTGAATTAACATATAATAAATAAGGTTGGACATTTTCTTGTTCAATTTTCAAGGTTCTATACTTACTAGTGTAAAAGATGCTATACTGGAATCTATGTAATTTTTTGTTCCTTGATCTTGCCCCACCTGTGAAGTCTTAACATTGTCTAAAAGGAACCAGAGGGAAGAATCATAAATGAACCACAAGTAGATCTGCTTAGCCCATTATCAGTATGGGCCCCTCACCCTTTCCTGGGGCAAGACCAGATGATATCATTCTCTTCTCACTCCCAGTCATTATCAATATATCCTGCACCCATGTTTTCCAGCTGCAATTTAGACCTATTTTCTGACTCAAGCTGTATTATTCAGATAAATGGCCTCCAAGTTGAACACAGTTTTTTCACCTACATTTTGACCACTGTAAAGCTTTCCTTGCCTTCTGTATGTACTTATGTTTATACATTTTTAAGTTACAATGAAAAAAATGCTATTTTTTTCCTTCTAAAGCTGAACTATCAATTCTTCCTCGTTAGAAAGTTTCTGTGAAGTACAGAACACCGTGTTCCCTGTTGCTTTCATTATTGCAGCATCAGAGCAACAAAAGTATCATAATATTAAAAAAAAAAGAAGGAAAGAAACAGCTTTAGTATCAGAGGAAATAATGAGGGAAGGAAGAGTAAAGGCATTCATGTGTGCAAACATCTGGGAAAATATAAGGAAGACATGGGATTAGTGAAAAGGAAGTAATGCCTAAAAGGAAAAGATAGACATGAGGAGCTGGACAGATGGGAAGGGCAAAATGCCGGGGAACAACCAATAAGCCTCTGCAGTGGCTTTCACCCAGCCCTCTTGTCAATCTAGACTGTGGTCTAGACTGGGATTTCTGACTTTGGCTAACAAGCCAGAAGTCACTTGGAAAACAATCAACTTGGCTGCAGGGGTAGAATTGCCTTATGAAAGAACAATGCAAGGTTTCATTCCCTTTTTTAATGCATTAAACCTAATGCCTTCAAAACTGTTATGATTTAGAAAAACATTTCACTTCCTAACTTCTCCCTCCTGACTAGGTTTTAATTTATGATGATTACAAGACAAAGTACATTTGCTACTCTGTATTTCTCATAACCTAAATATTAAAGCATCCAAATTCTAAAGAGTGAACTTTTTCATTTAAATAGGATCATTGTTTAGTGAATATAGACAGTGATGTTTTAGGAAATAGTATATTGTTGATGAGGGGAAAAAATACACTAAAAATACACTAAAAGTGTTGATTAGGAAAATGCACTGCTTACTGAAAAAGAGAATTAAGTAGGTTCTTATTCCCATGTACACATAGCCTATGGATTACAATGTTTGTAGGTAAATAAAATGGAGTGGAACTTCTTTTATTCTAGAGCAGCGATGCGGGACCTTTTTGGCTAGAGATATCAAAAATTCAGAAAATGCCTAACTTTATTCTGCTGGTGGGTTATTTTTAAAAAGTACAATCCAATCATATATGGTGCTGCGTATTATATAAATAAATACAAAATAATATTGTACAAATTGCCAATACACTGCAGTCTGGACAGGGATTTTTGAATATTGTAATTTTTGTCAATTAAAACTATGAAATACAAGTAAAACAAACTCACTTTTGGAAGGTCCAGAGGCCGCTTGATTTCTGAAGAGTCCAAATGTGTATACCCCATTTTCGTGCTGCCTCTGCGGCCTCTAAAAATCACACAGGAACAGGGTGTGCTTTCAAGAATAATTGTTGCCCTGTGTTAGTGAATGCTGTGTGTTGCCCCAAACATTGGGTTTCCAAGGTTTGTGATCACTGTTGTAGAGAAAAGTCTACCTGCCTCAGTAGGTAGTACAATTGTATTAAGTTGTCTTCCTGATATAACCCATTTCCCATTCACAAGCAGGCGAAAAAGCTTTTGGTTCATCACAATCCAGGAAAATGAATACTAGATTACATGGCAGGACCTTGAATATGAACTAAGAACAATACAAATAATTACTGAAGTGGTTCACCCATTGGGTTAGGATTTCATTCCACTCCATTTTCTCTGCTGATTTTCTCCAAATTCTGCCTTTTTCCTGGAGGGCAAGATATATTTTAAATAATAATAATAATTGTTTGTTTTGTATACTCCCCAATTCTTAACAAAACAAATTTTTTTTTGGTGCACAGTTAAAGCCCATGAAATAGATGAGATCTTACTTGATATCCGTAGACCAGCTGGGCCAGCTTAATTGGCTGGATTGTGTTTTTGGTCAAAAATATTGAGCTCTAGGACAAACATTTGGGCACAAACCTAGTTTAAGATTTGATTTCCTAAATTGGTTTCTCACACAGGCAGACAGAACATAATAAGCTCCTTTTAAAAAAAAAAACCCAGAGTGACTGATTGCACTGTGCAAACTGACAGAAAAACTACTGTTCTGGGTTATTCATAATACAATAGAAGCTTTTCAATTCAGCACAACAGCTTTCTTTCCATCATTCCTCTTCTTTTTCTGACAGAGTTAAAAATATTGGAAAAATGATCCCACCTTCCTTGTATGTCCAGTAGAGATTGATAGCTTGTTCACAAGATGCCAATCACAGGAAATGGATTTGGGGAAACAGCAGTCAGCACAGACGGGAGGCCACCAAGCAGCTATAAAAAAAAATACCTCAATTTTTCATTTTCCAAAGAGGAAAAAAAAAGGCTTCTTTTAAAGATTTAGCTTTTAAAATACGTGTTTATAGAAGTATGATTGTGTGTTTACCATGCATGTTGTGCACTATGCAAAACAAAGAAGGGGGAAAAGGAAAGCAAAGGAAGCCATAAGAATAAAAAAAATTATAGTATTATAAGAAGCTTAAGGTTACATCCTTTTGGTGAAAATGCTTAACCATTCAGCTCCATCAGCTGAGATTAAAGAATTAAGCAAGAGAGAATTAAGCATCAGTCTGATCTTTGGCAAGTTCCATGTGGCCATTTCTTATGCCAAGAGGTTTCTGTGTTTCTCAATTTTGTGTGTGTGTTTTGTTTTTTTAAACATGGGATGCAAGCTGACTTTTGAGCTTGAATCAATATCAGGATAATACCCATATGAATTTGATTTTCTTCCTGTGCTTCAGTGATAAGGAGTAAGATTCAGAGCAAACATTATATGTCATGGGGATGTTAAGAAAATAAGCTAACAATAACAAATGCATCTTCCCATCTGAAAAGCTAGAAGCTGGAACAGTATGTTGTAACCCTTTCTGTCTCTGCCCCTGGTAGCACTATAGAAGGATGGAAAGAGGGCATATGCTGCTACTGAAGTAAATCAGTTAATATGGAGAACATTTTGTTAGATTTCATATGACTAATACAAGGTACGCTCTATGCTTAAAATGGGACCTGTCATAAATAATCATGTAAACTCTATGGAGGAATCAAAACGATGTTCAAAGTGATACAATAGGAAAGCTATAAAAAGATTTAGACTAGAGTTTGCATCCTCCTGATGCCTGGCTATGCTGGCTGCACTAATGAGGAAAAAAAATGCGACACTTATAGTGTTATAGCTTTATTTTCATCTTAAGTTTAGTTGTGAATTTTATTGATTGATTTATTGAATTTGTACACTACCCAGTAACTCTGGGTGGTTCACGCAAAAAACATAAAAAAGTATGACTACTGTTATAAATGAGTTATGGCTAACCATGGGGTTTCACTTAAAATTTTATAGCTTTTCCTAACTACATAATAGAATGCATCAAACATTTTCAAATAGCTTTAGTATGTTTTACCATTTGGTCTTATATTTGGGGGGGGGGGAGTTCAATATTGCCATGTCATTCAGACAATTTTATCCTTTTAATAACATAAGAGAGACCAAGCATTTCTAATTTGCATATAAAGATGTGTGAGCAGCAGGTTGTGTAAAATACAATTATTCTCAAATCAGTGTGGGAGACATATTGTACCAGGCATCAGCATTGTGTGTTTCTCAATATCATTGCAGAGAAATTCAAAACCCAATTTCAATCTTCTTTCCCACTGGACATGCCCTTTGCTGAGAACCATACTGGATAAAATTTCATTTTGTGTGTGTGGGCATGTAACCATTGCCTTAAGTGATTGAAGCAAAAGAGAGGATGTAGTGAAGATTTCTGGTGGGCTGAAACGTTTCACTTGAGGATATTTTTAATGCACATGTTTCCCAGCTGAAATTCTAAACTTGCTCTACAGAAGAGTCTCTAATTGGACTCCATAAATCTCTGTTCAACAAAACAAAATATGGTTGCTTTCAGGTTGAGCTCCTGGATGAATGAAAATATGAGAACTGACCTTTGCATATAATTACCAAATCCCCTTGGTACCAATTATCTAGTTTTGTCATGAGGTTTCACCAAGAATTAAATGATTCCTTTATGGAATTCTGAAGGAGAATGATCTAAAGTGTTTGATTTCATTGCAGCCTGTTCGGCACAATTACTTCTTTGTAGAAACACCATTGAGAACAGTTTTCATGCACTGGAGGACAGCAATGGCATGTATATTTTCAATCACTTTTTATAAAATCAGAGTTTGATGGTACTTCCAACAAATGGTGTTTTTGAGGAAAACACAATTTGGTAAAGAAGTATAAAACAGTACCTCTGGGGTCAACCCTGTGATTTAGGGTACTATATCATTTAGGATTTTAGGATACAATAACACAATATCATTTTAGGAGACTATACTATACCATGCAATAAAAAAATCATAATCCTTGACTTTGCAATTAAAGTTAATTTAATTTCTATTTCTTAATTTCTTTGCGCAACGGAATCTACATTTCTTTGGGCAATGGATTATGAGTTTAGTAAAGTTACAATAGCAAAGTCTGTAGATTGGGCCTGTTATAACAGTGACATTTATTTTATTTTTTATTTTTATCCTGTTTGTAGCAGCAGCATCTAAAATTTCTATATTAGCAGAAAGTTGATTAATTCTTTTGATAGACCTATATCATTCTTCTGAATATTTGAATCTTCAGCCACATACTTCTGAGAAATCAAGTTTTGTGTAATTCATTCTTTCTTTCTTTCTTTCTTTCATTCATTCATTCATCATTTATTCAACAACAATCTGTATTTTCAGACTTCTGGGGAAGGTATGGTGAACTAAACACATCTCCAAAAGAGTGGAGGCAATGAGCACAGCAAAGACTGGAGAACCAGGAAATAGACTGGTTCTTCGGAAATTCTCCAGATAACCAGAGGATGGCAAATTATCCACATATGCTCCAGATAGCTGCTCCTCATGGGGGGGTCACAGAATAGCAGTCTCCCAAGTGTGAGTGTCAGTAGACTAAGGGATCAGCCGTCATGCTCTCAACCATAGCATATCCCACATAACAAAAGACATTGATCCCCTCCATTGAGTTGGACAACCATTTGTCTGAAATAGTGTAGGGTTTCCTGCTTGAGCAGGGGGTTGGGCTAGAAGACCTCCGAGATCCCTTCCAACTCTGTTACTCTGTTATTCTGAGTATGAAACCAACTTGGCTAGCTTAATCAAGTAGAAGTGGTAAGGATTAAAGAGAAGGCAGACCAAACTTTCTAGTTTTTTTTCTTAAGGTTGAAATTCTACAATTCATTGTTGAATAAAGAACTATATAAGGGAGGAACTATGTCACAGCTAATCATTTTGATGAAACTAAACTAGACCTGTTAATTCTTGCTATATAGCATATCTATATTACTACCATTACTAAATAATGATGACTGGTTTACCGAATAAATTATTAATTTTTCATTCATTCAGTTTTGAAATAGATTTGTAGCCATACAAAATTATAATTGCTGCATTTTAATTGTTCCAAAATGGAAGATTTTGGAAAATATGTGAAAAAAATGTCATTGAAAATATATATCTCATTACGGCATTGTACAACCAGACAATATGTGATTGTGGATAATATATAGAAAATCTGAAACCCATGTTTAATTCTATTAGTCTAGCCCTGGGAATCCATTGTATTTAACTTATTTTCTTTTGATCTGATTTTTTTTCCCAAATATTATAAAGTGCATATTTTAACTGAAGATGCCATTTATCTCAGCACACAGTTCATAAAGAACTACTAGTCAAACTTTCTAAAGCATTCATTAGGAATTAAGCTTACTGTCATTGTTCAATGAATTCATAGAAACATTACAAAATTTAGAACAGCTTTCTAAAGATTTTAGATAAAACTTTAAAGTAATGAATTAATGTTCATGCTTAATTAATGTTTGTTTCTTCAAAATTCATTTGCTAGTGGTTAAACCCTAAAATACAGATTCAATGTCAGAGTGGCATGTGACTAAGGTTATCACCATAAAATGCACTGCAGAAAAATGTCTTATTTCTTTGCTGTTTTAATCCATATATATTATTTCTTTCATATTGGCCTCTCAGTTTTGTATGCAGTCATTATTCATTCAGTTCACATCCATTGTTGACCCTAACTCTTATCGTTTAAGCACTAATAAGCCATTAATTATGAATTACTTAACCCATTATGTAACCCATTGCCATTGCATTCAACTTTTTCATTTTTCCTGACATACTCAAATATCCAATTCTCATTTCCATAACAGAGACAGAATTGGCCAGAAGCTTGTGCATATGAGCAGCCATTATGTCTATACATGCATACAACCATACATGACTATAATTCTCATTATAATTCTTCATTTTTTACTACTTACAGAATCTTAACATGTCTCCAAACTGAACCTTTTTAACAATATCATAAATATTTCATATTTTCCCATATGTACTGTATATTAAACAACATCTTATAATACATTTTTATTCAGAACTTATATTTTTCCTTCCTGCATGTTTTATTTTCAGTCTAATTGCTTTAAATTTTTCCCCTTTTCCTTAAACAGACATTTTTCCTAAGCAGCTATTCTTCAATCACCATTTTCGTTCATTCTTGGATCTTCAAATGGATCATTTTTCTGTACTTTCCTATACTTTCTAGTTTTCTACCTTTCTGTCTCATAACTATTAAACCATTCCTGTCAAATAGCAGAAGATTTCACCTTCCCAACAGAATTAATTCAGAGACGTACAATTTTTTCCCCAAAAAATAATTCCTAATTCTTCAGTTTCTATAATTCACTGGATCATAACATGCCACTATCCAATCTATGAATTCCTATTTTCATATACAACTATCTAGACCAGGGTGTCAAACTCATGTCATCACGGCAGCATCACGTGACATATCGGAACTCTTTTTCTCTTCGCTAAACCGAGTGTGGGTATGGCCAGTGCATGACTCATCTGACCAGTGGGCTAGGAGTTTGACAGTCCTGATCTAGACAATCCCACTTTATATTTTTAACACTTTAATCTTTTGCATTACAATTAAATGTGCCCCTTCACTTCCCTGCGTGTAACAAATTAAATATTTTACTGATCATAGACCAGCACATTGAATGTATTCATCAGTTCTGTTCCACAAGATTGGACCACACACTCTTCTTCCATTTCTCTCCATTCCCTTTCTGCCTTTCCTTCTTTTCTTCATCCTTCCTGTTAAAAAAATATTGAAGTATTATGAGTATATTAACATACTCCTAGAGTATTTTAAGCTTGTAAATTCTTCATTATCCTAAGAAATAAATGGCACATTGGAAAACCAAGTTTTGTTATTTATCATTTCGGTATTCCTTATTTTGTATTTTATTGAATGAGTGTATTAGCACTAATAACATTAATACTGTCTAGAAACTCCATCTGGTATGGTTTAGGCCTATGCCATGATGACTTTTTTTTAAGCAGCCATGTAAATCAGCACATTTCCGGGTGCTATAGTAGAACTGAGATATCAGTGACCCATGTAGAAAATAGTCAATGATCTCACCATCCATCTTGGACAGTAATGTTATTGATAATACATCATGCTCCCTGTTCTAATTTGAATAGCATGGGAACAGACACTGCGACTCCTTTCCCAATCTAACTGTCCTCTCATTGACTGTTCATTGCTTGGAATCACAGAAAATTGTTATAAGCAATTGTTATAAGCAATAATTTTACCTTTCTTGTGAAGGAGAAGAGAATATACAGATGCAAATGCCAGTCTAAAAAAGCAGAATGTTATGGGTTCAAAAATAGGGGGTGGGGATAAGTTTTTACTTTTCTAAATACACTATAGGTAGGTTGTTGTTTTTTTTAAGGAAGAGGAGGTTGCTGTATAAATTAAGCTATATGAACAGGATCTGCAAATATTATAGGGAAATCAACCAAAAGTTAATTAATAAATCAACTCAGAAGTTTCATGGAAGGAAGTCTATTTAAAGGGGTAGTTTATTTTCCTGATTTTCTCTGCATCAAAATAGCTGTTGACATTTATAAATTTTAAATATGTGTCTCTGTGTTTGTGCATATAAGTATATGTTTGTGTGTGTGTGTATATATATAGAGGAAGGGAGGGAGGGAGGGGGAGAGAGAGAGAGAGAGAGAGATTTGGTGTCAGTCTGTCTGTCTATTTATCTCTATCATCTGCTGTTGTGATTTAGTCCAATATGTGATCATATAATCAATGATTGAATCCAGCACTAATGATATTACCTAGTTTGGGTAATGAAACATCTGCAAGAAAATAGTCAATCTCAGAAAGCACCAGAGACTTCTCAAGACTACAACTCATGATCACCTGATTACTACCCTGATGCCCTAACTATTACACCAAACTGGCTCTCTTCTCATGTGGTGGCCTATAGCATATCCATCTGACAATTGTGCTAGATAGATTGGCTCTGCCAGATAAAAGGGAATTCTGTTCAAAATATTGCTTTAATCCCTGGATTGACTGTCCCTTATTCTATCCTACCATGGATAAACATTATTTATTTATTTGTTTGTTTGTTTGTTTGTTCGATTTATATGCCGCCCTTCTATGGAGACTCAGGGTGGCTTACAATGCGTTAAGCAATAGCCGTCATACTTTTGTATATACCTGCTTAGTAGGGCTTTTGCCCACCCACCCCAAGCAATGTTCTTTTTTATACAAAGTCAGCTTAATAATGTAAGTATGTTTATTAACATCAAAGAATTGATCTTTCACAGTCAGTTTACCATATTTTTAAATATGCTAAAGGATCAGAAACATCTACTATACAATTATTAGCCCCAGGATTTTTAAAAACCAAAATGTACTGCTTGATAAAATTCCAAGAAGTATTTTAATATGCAGCTGTGCTTTGGGCTGTTATCCTGAAACAATGCTACTACATTGTTTTGCTCTTTCCTACCTACAGTCAGAATATAATAAAAATCTACAATATTGGTGTCTTCTTCCTGTTCTCATTTTTTTTAAAGCAGTTTTATAGATAAGTAAAACTTTGAATGTTCATTCACATCAAAATCTGCTTCAAACTTTCTGATATTTGCTCATTGTCATTTATAATACTCTGGTGTCTCTTTGACCTTCTAAGACAGGGAGATTTGTTCCCTTGGGTACCACAGAGCAACAATTAGAGTGTAAAATTCAACCAAATAAGCTAGTAACACTCAAGCAAAATCATAATGCTGGACTTACATTTTCCAGCAGGAAAGCAGCATAAGAATAGCAAACAGTGTGCCCCTTGCTTTTTGCAATCCCTGAGATTTGTCAAGGGAAAACAAGCCCAGATGTGCCCTCTTAAATCAGAATAAGTTTTACAATGACTTTGTGCCCATCCACTAAGAATGCTAATTTGCACCAGGTTTCCAATTTATTTAGGAAACAGTGGCTATCCAGTCATCAAGTTTGATACCCCCGGTTCTTAACATTGAACACAAGACATTTGCTCTTTACCATGCATAGCCTATTTTAGTGTGAGCAGAATTGGATAGGAGACCTTCAATTAGGCTGAGAAGTAAAAAAGAAACGAAGAAAACTCCTGGTAGATGACAATGTCAAAGCCCTTCCATATTTTTGCCAAGGAAAGTACACTGACATCGGGGGTAAAATTCAGCAGGTTCTGACAGGTTCTGGAGAACCGGTAGCGGAAATTTTGAGTAGTTCAGAGAACCGGCAAATACCAGCTCTGGCTGGTCCCAGAGTGGGGTGGGAATGGAGATTTTGCAGTATCCTTCCCCTGCTACACCCACCAAGCCATGCCCACAGAACCAGTAGGGAAAAAATTGATTTCACTACTGACTGACATCCTTGTGTATAAAAAACATAACTTAAATCTTTACATTTATGACTCCTCAAAACAAAATAGAATTGAGTTAGATATACTCTAAATCTATGAGAAATTGGTTCCAATTTAATAAAAAGGCCCATTTGTTTCAATGAGAGATAATTGCAATTAACTTAATCTGGATCTAATTTATGATCATATCTAAATCAATCCTTATAATTCTATCCGCTTGTTTTTAATTCGTATTGAAAACCAAGGCTGGGCAGCATTACATAATAGTAGAACAGCAGAATCTTTAACCACAGGAAAGCATCCACATCAGATTTTGTCACCAATGTAGACACAATAAGGGAATTCAGCAGTTCTTGGCAATTTCATCTTTCTTCATCTTCACGTTAACAAGAATTGATTGTGATACTTTTCCTTTCTTGCTTTCAAAGGAGAATTGTTTGACATTCCTCTGAGGTATTTCCTCTGTAAACCTTATATTAGTTCAACAAAGTGGTGCCAAGCTAAAGTTTCTAGCTGTGCTTTTATGTGTGTAAAATGTGGGATACAGGAAGGCTTTAAGGATTTCCATGCAGGAAATAGATACAGAGAAGACCACAAACACAATCCTCACACTACAGCTAGGCCATAATTTATCTGAGTATGAAAAAAAAATTCTCATTATTTTAGGAATCACTTTTATTTTGCAACAGATACAATATTTAAAAGGTTAAGAGAATGGAGATTATATTTAAGCTTTGCATGCATTGACAGATTTCCAACCATACTTATTTTCTGACTATTTTCTTTTGATGCCAAGGGAACAGTGGCAGTGCTCCAGATTTGGCTTCAGACATATATTCTAACCACATCAAGATTAAGAAGCCTGCTATTTCCTTCTCCCATAACAACTGTGTAGTTGCCAACCTGTTAGAAGGGGTGGAAATATCAAATATATGCTTGATGACATTGTGGTGATCTCTAGATACTAATAACATGTGTTTCCTTTCCATCGACTGGGCTACCTTCTTTGCCCACCCACTCATCTAGAGTGATATGCTATATTTTATTCACAAATTTCAAAGCAGGCAGTGATTGTGGTTTTGTGTGGGTTAACATCTCTTCCAGCCAAACTGTAGGTTTTCTGAAGTTCAGTTCTGTTAAATGAAAGTAGACCTTCAGGATTGTTCTTGGTTTTTTTCCATCAAGTTTTTATTTTTTTAAAAAAAATATACATATCATTATGTAGATGATGTGGTGTTTGAGTATCATACATTTCAATACAGAAAAACATATTCATAATTATTAAATTCCATTTTCCTTATTCCGTATTATTTACCCCTATCTTTTACACAATTTTTTATTTTCATATAAATATTAACAAGTATGCAATAAGATCTAAACCGATATGCTTTAACATCCACCATATTATCTTTTGTTATAATTTCAATAGTATAACCCTCAAGTAGAAAAAATATGAAATTACCCATCTGTTTTCTTTTCTCCTGTATACCATATTTCACCCAATTTTACAACAATAATCCATCTCCTTTCCTTTCCTCTTCTTTCTCTTCCCTTCTCCCCTCTCTTTCTCTCTACTTCCCACCTTCCTTCTCCTCTTTTTCCTTCTGCTTCCCTCTCTCCTTCTCCTCTCCCCTCTCTATTTCCCCCCTCTCTCTTCTTCTCCGCTTCCCTGTCCATCCCTCCCTTCCGGGTTGTAATTATTGTTGTTGTTTTGGTCTGTCAAATTTGAAGGCATGCCATTTTCCAGGGATTAGGATAAAAAAACCTAAACTGTTCAAATATTAAGTATTCTATATTTTAACTTTCTTCCAAAATCACCAGTATTTCAGAACAGGAAAAGAAACATTCACACATACACATACACCATGCTATGAAAACTATCATTTAAACACTGGTTACAACTAATTCTTCCATATTTTCAAATAGTGGCTAGCATTCTCAGTTAAGCCACAGACTTGATTCTTTTTGCAGTACTTTAAGGAGCTATTCTCCAACTACACTGAAAAGGATGGGCATTCATTGACCGCAGTGGCACATACTTTCATGTAGTCAAATGGATTCATAGGAGGAAATCACTGAATTGATGCCACATTGTTTATTCAAGATATTGTGATTACAGTTAAAATTTATGAAATTGTAAAACTTCTGTTCCCAGTGGTTTTCAAGTGTATTAAGTCTATTAATGCAAAATATATTAAATTCTTGTCTTTTAGTTTATTGGAGAAATAGACTTAAGACTTTGTAAACTTTCAATAAAAGTTTCAGGAATATTCTTTATTGTTGTATGGTAGAATAATAGAATTGAGAAATCCTTTCTCTCTATTTCATCTTATACCAAACAAAATCAACACAGGGTTATTTTGAGTTTATTTCCTACAGTTTTTTCCTTTTCAAGACTGTGCAGTCTTTTCTGAAATTCCTCCATAATTGGATCAATCATTTCTTCCCAACTCCAGTTCTACAACTTTTCCCATGATTAAGAGGGATAATAAGATATAAACAGCAATCTTGGCCAATATTTGTTCATTGGATTAGATTACATGTTGGATTAGAAAACTGACAAAATTCTGATAATGTTCAGTTCTCTTATTGAGATTGATGTTAATCACTCAAATATAGAGTGAATCTGGCATCTAATTTCTTTGGATGTGAGGAGATTTCATGGTGGTTTCAAAAAGTGGGTCTTGACTCTCAGGATTTCTCTGAGTAATATTTTATTTGATGAAATATGATTATTAATGGAATTTTATTTGTTTTTACATTATTTTATTGTTTTGATTATTGGGCCATTTGGCATTGATATTAATGCTGCTTCAGAAGTTCTGCATACGTTAAAAGTTTAGGAGGAATCAATGGAACATTCAAACACACTAATTTATGTTTTAATAAGGAAATGGATTATATTCATGATGCATGTGACCTTTGCAATAAGAAACTTTGGGATTGTATTCTTGTAAACTGTCAGAAGTTTTAATTAAAGAATGTGAAATTAGTCTCTCCTGTACTTAATACAAGAGCAAATTTTGATTTGTACTTATTACAGCCTCAGGGAATGTTTAAGAAAAAATGATTTAATTGCTTTGCTCTTCACAAAGTTGTGACGTAGCTTGGATTTGTCATTTTTCATATTATTTTAGACTTATTATTGCTGGATTGCTAGCTAAATTAAGAAGTACTTAATATAGATGTGTATTATAATACAGATGATAATAGTTCACACTGGCTACCCACATCCCCTATTTTCCCAGTTTTTTCTGATTCTGCATAAATCTTCCTGGTGATCTGCCATCTTATAGTTTAACCTTTTTTTCCTTATGAACTGGATTGGATAGATAACATATTTGGATTGTTGCATTTAAAAGTTTTGTCTATCCCCAAGGTTTGGACTCTATAAAAAATTGGAGATAGCCAAAATTATGCTACAATACTGGGCTGATAAACCTACACTTGATTTTCAGCAAAGGATTGTTCTTGTGTGTAGCTTATCAAGTTTGAAGTATTCAATTGTCTTAATAATATTGATTCCAATACTTACATTGTTTGTTCCTTCAGTAGCAGTGCTTTAATACTTTCTACTGCAAAACTTATTCAGCCAGGTTTGTAAAAATCCAGATTTTTTCACAATAGAATTTGTCTAGATCTTAAACTATGCAATGTATTTTTGTTCTGCATCTCTACCAACTTTAGATCTTTAAATCCCTGACATCCTATTTTTACAAATCACTAACCTGCACTGTTTTCTTCCTGTTTGAAGAAAGACAGATTACATCCTGTTTACTATAATATCCATAGTATCCATATATCCATTTTTTTCTTATGTTCACCTAAAACAATATCAAATAACTGAGAGTTTTCCCAACCATTTCCAGTGAATTATCCAGAGTCTCATCTCCAATTTTGGTACTAGTTTTTATTTCATTCCTTAACACACCCACATGCTTCTTCCTTTCATTGTTTCTCTTCTCCGTGTAAACCTATTCTTTTAGTTAAATTCTTTAACAGAAATTTAAATGATTACAAAATAAATATTCAGTTAACTACTTGTCATCCTTAGTTCATTTATTTTATGTTCAGTTGCCATATTATCTTTAATATCTTTGTTCTTCTAATATAAAAAGCCTCCCTTTTTACAACCCTGTAATCCAGTGGTGGGATTCAAAAAAAATTTTACTACCGGTTTTGTGGGCATGGCTTGGTGG
Source organism: Ptyas mucosa (assembly GCA_012654045.1). Classification (NCBI taxonomy): domain Eukaryota; kingdom Metazoa; phylum Chordata; class Lepidosauria; order Squamata; family Colubridae; genus Ptyas; species Ptyas mucosa. The sequence continues at coordinate 26,501,058 of WNWU01000002.1, read as the reverse complement.
GCGTGACATGGCATGACATGGCTTGGTGGGCATGGCTTGGCAGGGAAAGGATACTGTAAAATCTTCATTTCCTCTGATCAGCTGGGACTAAGGAGGCAGAGAATAGATGGGGGCGGGACCAGAGGTGGTATTTACTGGTTCTCCAAACTACTCAAAATTTCAGCTACTGGTTCTCCAGGACTGGTCAGAACCCACTGAATACCACCTTTGCTGTAATCCCTTAATTTGAGGAAGAGTAGGGATGACTGGAGCTAAGCATTGTTCTTCTTGATTAATATAATTAATTACATTACCTAATTGTTACAAAAATGCTTCTTGTGTTGTAAATAAATATGAAATATTATTCAAATATTACACAGCCTCTTATTAGGCAAAATAATCAATTAAGTCTGCTTGCTGATAGAATAACACCACTCAGTGAAACAGATTCTTTCTTTTATCTGTATTTCCTATATACTTTCCTAATATCTAATTAATAGGGGATTCTCTATAGTGTGGAGCACACAAAATACAGAAATAAGGGAAGTGTCAATCAATATTACTTGTGCAGTATAGGGATACTGGTAGTCCTTTATTTATGACAACAATTAGGACTGGAAATCTGGTCATAAGTCATTACAGTTGTAAATCGAGGTGCCCATGGATATGTTTTTCTGATATTTTTCACTACGGTGAAACTCAATGGTAATTAAGTGAATCCTTTCATTTGAAGAGTGGTTGGGGTTTTTGTTGTTGTTGGCTTCCAGCCAAAAAGTCATAAATTGTGGTCACAAGATCATGGAACACCATGACCAGTGATAAATGCTGACATGTGGGCATATGACCATAAGAGGACCAATTCAACCATTTATTATTTGGGGATGTGCTTTATGGACAGAAAGCACCTGTTCCATGGCTATTGTAAATGAGATCAGTCATGGGTCAAAGACTACCAGTATAACTTCTATATAGCACTTTCTCTACTATAGTCTTAGATATTAAAAATTGAGGCAAATTAATGTTCCAAAGGAAGATTATGATATTTTCTCTAATAAATTCAGGAAAGAGTTAGTTTAGGATCTTTGTTTATGTTCTGAAACCATTATAACTTTAACCCTAACCCTACCTCTGTTGATCAAAATCTCAGACACAACTGATTGGTGAACAATCCAATTTTCATTTTACAACTTGACAACTTTATGACTTGTGGACTTCAATTTCCAGAATTCCATGGCTGGCTGGGGAATTCTGGGAGTTGAAATCCACAGGTCTTAAAGTTGCCAAGATTGGACATCCCTGCTCTAACTGAAGCTACCATTGGCTCAAGCAGGGCCTATGGATATGGAAGATTTCATAACAAGATGCCAAAGCAAAGAAGGCTTTTTCTCATATTTCAGATAGGTTACTCCCAGTAGCAGAATGCCAAGTAAAGTCCCCTTATCAGATTTTAATATACTTCTCAAAAAAATAAAGGGAACAGAAGCAGAAGACATCTGAGATCTGAATGAATGAAATAGCCTTATTAAATATTTTGTTCGTTACATACAGTAGTTTATACACTGCTCAAACAACTAAAGGGAACACAAAACTACTGTATGTAACGAACAAAGTATTTAATAAGGCTATTTCATTCATTCAGATCGCGGATATCTTCTGCTTGTGTTCCCTTTATTTTTTTGAGCAGTGTATTTGAACAGATGCACACAGAGATAAATCAAAACCTTAGACTGATTCAGATTTGATCTTCACCATCACTTTGAATAAGGACTCGACTAAAACATAGAATGAGGACCATGTGTTCTTCACACTTAAGTAGTTCACAGTGAATGTGCTAGACACTTCTGTTGTTTTGACTAATAGTTTCAAGGGCTGTTTGAACACCATCTTTGGCCACTATCTCTCATCATTAACCTAGGGAATGCATTCAGCCAGTCAGCTAACTTTGCAGAAAAGAAACACTATAGCAACTGGAGCTGTAACTCGAGATGCTCATTTTCAACTGAGAAAAAATATATATACTGAACACCCTGGAGTTTTTATCAGAATTTCTGGGTTTAGATCCTTGAAAAGTGGAAATTAATAAAGCTGTCCACAAATCACCAACTCTCTCTTTTTTTGTGCTTATTATGTGATTTTATATTATTGTTTCTGGTTCAGTAAGTCTTTTGTTATAAATAAGTAGGTAAATGGCAGCAAGTATCAGCTGGATCAAAAAATATATATAAAAACAAAAGTCACCAGTGCACATCCCTCCCTCAAATTATTAACTACCGTAACAAGTAGAGCCGCACAATCTTTCTCAATTTCTATGCATTCTATTTATTTAATTCTGCAATATAGTTTCCAATCACCATATTTACTGTTTTTATTTTATTGCTGATAACTTTTAACAACAAATAGCATTATTTATTTTCACAGCATTTTCCTATTTATTGTCCTCATAAATTCACAGCATTTTTCTTAATAAAAACATTTCAATTTTAAAATTCTTGAACACAACAGCTTTGACCTAGATTCTTTCATGTTCATGCAAGGGTGATAGTGCAACATATCACTCTATAATGCTGAGGCTTACATATTAATTTCACGGTCCTGTATTTCATCCTATCACATTCTATTGGATCAATAAACTCATCATAATTTGTCTCTTTCTATTCTGTCTGCACCCCTCCTCACCACATGCATATAAACATTGCAGTATAAGACAGCCTTCCTTACAATGAACAAAATATTTTTTAGTGTAACAACTTGAAAAGATATTTTATTCATATTTAAATTTTGAATCAAATTACAGTTGATGCCTCAATCCACAGGTCTATCAATGTTCTTCTTCAGTACACCCATGAACTCCATCATGAAAAGTTGAAGATATGTGCAGCATCTCTACATGTTTTTGAAATATGATGCTATATTAGAGTAGTACTGGGCAACATTTAATTTCCAAGAAATGAATTTCATCATCATCAAGCTAGTTTAATAAGAACTGATTTTTTAAAAAAAAAAATAGTAGCCCAAAAATTTATTTATTTATTTATTTATTTAATTTAAATTTATATACCGCCCTTCTCCCAAAGGACTCAGGGTGGTGAACAGCGAGAGATAAAACACACAGAATACAAAATTTAAGAACAGTTTAAAAAACATATTAAACAATTTTGGCCCAACAATTAAAATACCCCTTTTAAAATTAAAATTAAAATTAAGCAAGTGGAGAAGTTAGGCCAGCCCGGCTTGTTGGAATAGAAAAATCTTGAGGGCCCAGCGGAAAGTGCGTAAATCCGGAATCCTCCGTATCTCCGGGGAGGAGCTCGTTCCAGAGAGCAGGTGCTCCCACAGAGAAAGCTCTCCCCCAATGCCTGTTGACATTGTTTGACCGACGGCACCTGAGGAGCCCCTCTCTGTGGGGGCGTACTGACCGGTGGGAGGCTCTTGCTGGCAGAAGGCAATCTCATAGGTATCCAGGTCCTAAGCCATGGAGTGCTCTAAAGGTGGTCACCAACACCTTGAATCGCACCCGGAGGACCACCAGAAGCCAGTGCAGCTCGTGCAGGAGAGGTGTTACATGGGAGCGCCATGACGCTCCCATAATCATCCACGCAGCTGCATTATGGACCAGTTGGAGCCTCCAGCTGCTCTTCAAGGGGAGCCCCATGTAGAGAGTGTTACAGTAGTCCAGGCGGGAAGTGATGAGGGCATGAGTGACTGTGCGCAAGGAGTCCCAATCCAGAAAGGGACGCAACTGGTGAATCAGGCGAACCTGATAGAAAGCCATCACATGTTCTTCCAAGAACATGGCCACGGCCATCACATGTTCTTCTAAGGACAGCTGTGCATCCAGGAGGACACCCAAGTTGCGAGCCCTCGCCCCCAATAGTCAGAGATGGCACCAGCTGACTATATTGAGACGCTGGGAGCCACAGCCACTCGGTCTTGGAATGGTTGAGCTTAAGCCTGTTTCTCCCCATCCAGCTCCGCATGGGCTGCAGACACCGGGACATCACATCAAGGGCATCATTGGGGTGGTCCGGGGTGGAAATGTACAGCTGAGTGTCATCAGCGTACTGATGGAATTTCACCAAATTAGTCAAAGAGTACCATTTGCCCCCATTTTTAAATAATACTTTTTTTTTAAAATATTTCCCCGAAAATAAGACCCTGTCTTATATTTTTTGAACCCGGAAATAAGCGCTTGGCCTTATTTTGGGGGAGGTCTTATTATTTTGGGGCGTGTGGAACAAGATGGGGTTCCTCTTGCCATCTTACCTGATTTCCAGCTCTGCATTTAAATATTTTGAGGGAAGGCTTATTTTCGGAGGGAGGCTTATTTTAGCGCATGCGCTCCAAAGCCCAATTGGGCTTATTATCAGGGCTGTCTTATTTTGGGGGAAACAGGGTACATTGTTCTTCACGCAATACATTCAATTTAATGGGCCTGGAGATTTCAGCTAACCATAGAATATGTTTATTTGGGTTTTATGGAAACAGAATATACCTTATCTATTTTGCCAATTTTTTCCTTTCACCACTTGAGTATCCTGAACCTTCAGAATGGTAGGGTGTATCCTGTGGCAAATAAAAAGAAATAGGAAAAATCTTCAGGAATTTAAATGCTTGTGCAATAAGGGTCTTCATGGTTACAGTAACAATGACCTAGGATCCACTTCGCCTTGAGACCTGGATTACGTACATCTACCATTGTACATAAATGGTGAGGAGGTGGAGAGGATGGGTAGTTTTAAATTTCTGGGCACTTATTTGTTTGAGGACCTCTCATGGACTATGAATGCTAACATGCTTGTGAAGAAGGCACAGAAGAGGCTGTACTTCCTGAGAATGCTCAGGAAGATAAATCTATCTCAGCATCTACTTCTGTCCTACTATCGCAGCACCATTGAGAGTGTCCTGACTTACGGCATTCTTGCACATGGCATGGGAGCAGCTCTGTAGCAGACAAAAAAGCTCTACGGAGAATCATTAAAACTGCTCAGAATATCATCGGGCCCCAGCTATCAGCCCTGGACGACATCTTCGAATCTCACTGTTTGAGAAAGTTGTATAACATTCTCAGAGATTCTTCCCATCCTATTTACAATCTTTTTGGACTGTTGCCTTCTGGCAGAAGATACAGAACAATTAAAACTTGGACCACACATTTTCTGAATAGTTTTTATCCCAGAGCTATAATTGCACTCAACAATGAACTAAAGGGCCACCATCAGTTAGCTGTTTGACAGTATTACTTGGTCTGTTGTGTGGATGTTTGGGTGGTTTAGGGGTGGAGAATTGTGGTGAGTGGGAGTGTGTTTGGGAATTGTTATGTGTGTTGGATCTGGTCTTTGGGTGTTAAGTGAATTTTGTTGTATGAGTATACTGTGTATACATGTACAATGACAATAAAGTTATTTATTTATTTATTTATTTCCCTCTAAACTTTAGATGAGTATCAAAAGTTTTTAACTTTACCACACATTTTAGATCACTTCAATAAGTATTTTTCTTCCTTTGTTATTGACAGCCCTTCAAAGTAGGTCAAGATAGACTTCACCAGAAATATTGGAATTCTACTTTATTAGTATAAGCTATAGCAATAGAAATGCCTGCCAGCTTTTTGTCTTCCCTCACTATTAAGCTTCTTTCTAAGCTTTCCAGGCTTAATTCATGTTTTCCTTATAGTCACATTTCTTCTGCATGGTTGACTTTTTAGTTCTGTACTATGGCTTCCTCAGCTACTTCAGCTGACTGCTAGTTCAGCAGATCAGCAGATCAAATCTCACCAGCTCAAGGTTGACTCAGCCTTCCATCCTTCCAAGGTGCATAAAATGGGGACCCAGTTTGTTGGGGGCAATATGCTATTTAGTATACTGTTGATTGTTGTAAGCCGCCCAAAGTCCTCGGAGAGTGGGCGGCATAGAAATATGATTAATAAATATGATTAATAAATAAAATGGAAATAGGGAAACCCACAATATAGAATGGATTATTAAGACTGGTGGCTCAGTGGCTAAAACACTGAGTTTGTCGATCAGAAAGGGCGGTGGTTCGAATCCCTACCTGCGTGAGCAGTGAGTTGGACTAGATGATCTCCAAGGTCCCTTCCAATTCTATTACTGTTACTTATGTACTGTAGTTGTAAAAAATGAAAAATATGAATATGACTTTGAACTTCTTCCTGTTTAGGGCAACCAATTTTGATTCAAGATAAACTCTAAAATATCCTTTTTAATATATCCAGATATATTGGGGGACCCAAAATCTTAAAAGACTGAACTATAATTGGGTATATTTTTGACATACCTTTTTTTTTAAACAAATTGAAGTGCAAAAAAAAGAAGAAGCTTGAGCTATTACTATTTGATCCTATTTTAAATGTTAACATCTTGTGGCAAATAACCACCAAGTGTTACTGCTCAGTTTTCAACTCCAAATTTTTTATCCGGGGAAAAAAGCATCCCATAATTAATTTGCCTTGATTACAATTCCCTGCTCCTGTTCTTTAATGCTATGCAGAAGTTGGAATAGTTCCGCTTTGTGAATGTTTCCGCTGTTATATGCATTTAAGTTCATTTGCATAAATTTCCTTTCCTAACTCTTTCTCGTCTTCTTTTACCACCCTTTTTTTCCCTTGTTTGACGTGCTCGTTTTTTTTAATTTATCCTCGTTGGAACTCTCATTTTTGTGTGTTTTCTAAAATTAAGATAATTCTTTTTGATGTCCTCACGTTTAGCATGTTTTTAATCTAGTTTTGTGGTTTTCAAAGGCATTGGCATCCTGTTGCTATCAAATCAGAAGAAGTCTGGGAGCAATGCAGATGGTAAGAGCTGTCTTGTGTGCTTTCATTTGTTACAGATTTCCAAGTTTTTATAAGAGACGTGAAAGCTGCCAGAGCTCATTTCTACTGCCTCCCTTTTCACATATTGAGAGAGTTTGGCAGCAAGCTCAAAAGCAACTTACCAAAACATTCTGCTATATGCAACCATGGGCTCTATTTTTTGTTTTTAAAAAAACCTTAATTCAATCCTCAGTTTAGTCAAATGTATGACAAGAGAAGCTTTGGGAAAAGCAACTGGATATTTTGTAATTGCCAGAGCATTTTTTTTTCCTGAACTGCATCTCATCCCTTGCCATGTGAACAGTTTCTGACAGCATTATGCAAGTCAGATCATTCATGGATTATTTCTGCTTTCCATTCATACTATTTTTGGCTTATCATTACTAGCAAAGATTTTGAAAAGGCTTTAGAAATCATGGAAATTATAATGTGTCTGCGTTTACCATAGGGCATGTAGTTCAGATGAAGCCGTAACTGTTCTTTTGATGGGATTGAAGAAAAGCTGCTGGGATTGGATTGTTGTGGCAGGAAAAAAAGGGAAATTAACCTATGGGAATATACCATTCACATAACTAGAATACCAAAAATCTTCAATGGAGGTCCATGGATTCCTTTAAGGGATCAGGGCAAAACCAAATATTGTTACAAACTTTCCACAGTGTACAGGAGTATCCAATTCCCTTTCTTTAATATTCCTTTGAAATTTGGGGAATATTATATATTGGAATTTCTCACTGCTTCAATATATTATACTTACCTGGATGCACATGCCTTTTTTGAGGCATTAAAGTAATATATCTCAGCGATTGACCCCATACTGCAGTAGATAGAAAAATGCAAATATATGATGTGTAATAATTAAGGAAGCTGCACATAGCCTCTGTTAATGTCTGATGTAGACATTCTCACACATTTTTCCTCTTTCAAACAAATAGAACAAAATATGTTGTAGAAATTATGACACAGGCTTTTTGGATAAATTCCCACGAGTAGAACATGGACTGCTTTTACTCGTTTGTATTATTTTTATGCCACTGTATGACACAAGGTGTGGGGGCATGATGGCTTAGCAGTTAAAGATGCTGAGCTTGTCAGCTGGACAGCTGACAGCCCAGGTTTGAGACCCAAGCTCCACGCAATGGAGAGAGCTCCCATTCTTGCCCCAGCTCCTGTCCACCTAGGATTTCAAAAGCATGCAAATGAGAGTAGATCAATAGGTACCCTTTTGGTGGGAAGGTAACAGTATTGCATGTGCCTCTGACATATAGTCATGGTGGCCACATGACCACATAAATTGTCTTCGGGCAATGCTGGCTCCCTTGGCCAACAAAGATGAGCACCGTGACTGACAGGGAAACCTTTACCTTTTTACTGCACACAAGGGCTGATGAAAATGTACACTAAAAACTCTATTCATCCTACAAATGTAAGTGTTGTGGTCCGCCAGCAGCCTGTGGAGCTGGCAGCGGAGTCGGACAGCGATGATGCTGAGGAAGAACATGGGCCAGTCCTGGAGGCTGGGGAAGGCCCGGATGAGGGCTCTGCATCAGAGCCAGAGATGGGGTCAGGGCCATCAGGGAGTGATGTGCGGACTCCGGAGCCTCCAGAGGCTGACAGAAGAGAGGCAGAGGAACAGGAGGAGCCTGTTCCTAGTGCACGTATGAGAAGAGCTGCCAGAAAGCAAGAGCAGCTACAGCAAAGAGGATGACTCAGGAGTGGGGCCAAGAGATGGTTGGCCCCTCCTATAAGGCTTAAAAGACCAGCAACGGTTCTTGGGCTCTTTGTCGGAAAACAACGTTGATAGACTTGTTTTTGTCTTGCTGCACTTATCTCTGGTCGGCGTCTTCTGCTTCTGAACTTTTGCCAAGAGAAGCCTTTAGCAGTTTGCCTAATTATACCAAGGTTGGTGATTACACTAAAGAATTTGTGTTATGAAGAATTTGTTTTAATTTAGTTTGGACTACACTGAGAATCAGTTAATTCTCAGCTGTTCTAATAAAGTCTGTTTGTTTTGGAACTGTTTGCGTCTAATACTGTCTACTTGGGCCTGGGTCACAACAGTAATATCTAAAATGTAATATAGTAAAGCCATCACATCAACTGAATGACTCTTTCCAAGTTAAACTCATATTAGGCATCTTGAGAACAATATTTTAACTCAGGTTAAATGGCTAAGGAGTGTTTGGGAATGTTCTTTCTTTTATTAGTCAATCATGTCTCTAATGTTCTGCAGTCTTCCTGGCTTCCCATCCTTTTTTAAAACCCAAGAGAAGACATTATGAAGAAATTTCTTGTACTTGACTTTTTTTAGTAAAATGCTATTATCACTAAAGGGAGATTTTGCTCTTGCAATTGTTTACATAATGTCTTCCTCTGCAAAATTCAGAGAAAGTTTATTTATTCTTAAATCAAATGTATAGGCTGCCTAAGTCGTAGCAGCTCAATCAACCACAAGTCTCTGTTCTTCGATATTTGGGAACAATATGCTAACCAAAGTAGATGGTATATTTTTTGTTCTGGTGACTGATACTTTTTTTGTTCTCCCAGTTATTCTAACTGTAGTATATTGTTAGAAGCATCTACAGGATTTATTAAAATCATGAAAGCATCATTGTGATGCCTTTTGTATTCTCATGTCAAACTGGATGTCAAAAGGAAGTGACAATAGCATCACCTTGATGTGATGCTTTTCATCATCTATCATTTCTCTTGCATCATCTATTGTTTCTCTTGCACCATCTCTATCTTCTTGTCCTGCCTGTGGAAATCACCACCAATCATTCATTATCACTTCTTTGTTTCTTCTCTAGCCATTGTTCTTTTATCTTACAGGTGTAATGATTAGACTTTTTTGGGTTTTGAGAGGAGGCTGCTTTATTTAATTAGCAGAACAGGAAATAAAAAGAAAAAGACAACAAAAGAAAAAGAAAAAATGCAATTGCAGCAAGATAAATTGTGTAAATATAATGGCTTCTCAGGCATATATATATATATATATATATATATATATATATATATATATATATA
>WNWU01000002.1:26472612-26491213 GCA_012654045.1 Ptyas mucosa | reverse complement strand
ATATATATATATATATATATATATATATATATATATATATATATATAAAATGTTTTCAATAACTCTAGACATTGTAACTGTCCTTGCATAATCTATGATGACAGTTGACTCATTCATATGATGCAAGTAACATCAGATCTTCAATCCATTGGATAATTGGGGCCATAAACTTGTCTTTCCAATTTGAGGAACTAATCTCTTGGCAATAAGAAGGGCATGGAGAATCCATTTCTGTTGTTTGCAATTTTACATGATAATTTTAATAAACATGTTAAATATATTAATTATATAATCTTGACAAGGATCCCCATTGAAAAATAATTGGAATTGCCTATAGTTCTACTATATCATTAACAAAGGCAAAGATTAATATTATAAAACGATGACTGTTAAATGTCACACAGATGCTTTTGGAAAGAAAAACTCTTTAATATATTGGAAAGTCATTAATAACAATTCTCAAATGTAATGATAAAGTCAATGACAATCAGCCTTGTGTAAAATTGTTAATGTTAACTTTACTCTTACTGCACCATACCATTAAATCATACCAATAGTCTTAAAATCATCCACATGGTAATTTTGGAATATAGTTTCCTTCAAATTTGAGGTTGAGAATTACATCGGGGGCAGAATTCCTAATATACAATACTGGTTGGGGGATAGGGATAGAATCAGGGATTGTATCTGAGAAGTAAATTGGTGTATAAAAAACTGTTGTAGCACATCAGTTCTTTTTAGAATTTAATCAGTCTTGCTAAAAATGTCATTTAAAATGTATGTCTAGAATCTAGATTATAAGATATGATTTCATAAATTTACTTCCACTCATTTAAATACTAATTTACTGCATACTGAAGAAAGAAAAAGCAGGGATGATTTTTTTTTTATGACAACTTATTTTGCGACTACTTTCCAAAAGCTGACTGGTTTCAGCTTTTTTACTGGCTTATGAAAAAACATTCAGCTATTCCATATGCATAGGCTTCCTTATTGGACATATTTCTAAACTCAGAGTTATGGCAGTAATTTAATTTCTACACACTTCTAAATAGAAAAAAAACAGTCTAGTTATTTCTTTCTAGCTAGAAAATCATGAAGCAAAGATTCAAAATGGAATATTAAGAAAACATCATCAGCCACCTTTATATGTCTCAGGGGTGTGCAACTCTGGCAACTTTACAAGTGGAATTTGTACTTCCAGAATTCCTCAGAACAGCATGGCTGGTAGTTGAAGTCCACATATTGTAAAGGTGCCATAGTTGCACACTCCTGGTCTATTGAAATAAGTACCAGGAAGCAAAAATGGGGAGCCATGAAACAATCCTGTTTTTACAGGTAATGTGATCCTCAGTAGCCTGGCCATGGCATCTTTTATATAGCAAGGTTTGGAAAATGTATTCATTCAGAGTTTTACAGAAGAACTAATGCTAACTAACATTTAAAGAACTAACATTACTCAAATAGATTCAGAGTATAGATCTCACAACATAGTCAATATTATTTATTTTTTAAATTTCATGGAGTTTTGATAAGAGAAACTCCCAAAGAAGATCAAACCTGAATATGAAAGTTCCTGGGGGGAAAAAAGAAATAACAGGTCATGTCTTTTTTCTGAAGTTGATATTTTTCCCCCAAGGAAAACATCAAGAAGAAGAAAAAAGACAGAAGGAAAAGAAAAAGAAATGTTTTGAAAATGGCAGTTGAAGAGATTTACCATGGTTCTTTAACTGCAGGGGGTTTTTTTAGATGAAGGCACCAAAGAAATACATTGCAAATGTATATATAAGTTTATTGCTTTTTGTTAGCTGTTTGTTCCAGAAGCAGCAATGTTAAAAGGGTTTTTGATAAGACGTAGAGGGGTATGTCATAGGATGCTGATTGGAAAATTGTCTCTGCTTCTATAAATTGCATGCATTTGCATCCTCCACCTCAATTATATTAGATTTTCTGTGATCAGTTGAACAGAATAAAATTCTTTATTAGGCTTGGGCAAATCAACCTGATTCAATTTGAGTTTTGAAGTTGACATTTGAGGACAAATTGGCCTTATTCCTGACCTTCAGGATTCAAATCGGGGGGGGGGGGATGTCCATAGACTGTAATGAGGAGGGCATTAAAAAACCTGCAGCTGCTGCATTTGTTAGCAGAATGGATTAAAAATAGCAGGGATAGTAGCTGCTTTACAGGACATTAATCCAAGAGAACATTAATCCAAGAAGTGTCTTTCTCAAAAAAAATTGATGTAAAAATAAACTTTCTTTTTCAATTGCCTTTCTGGGATGTCAAACTTCAATAAGACATTGAAGCATGACTGGGGATAGCTATTGTGGGGCATTGTGTTTTTGGTCTTGCTGAGTTTTGTGGAATACCAAGAAGGCTGGCTGAGATCATTGGCAAGCTTGTCTTGTCTTGGAAAGGTGGCTTCCCTGTTCCAAACTCTGAAAGAAATTCTACAGATTGTATTCTAATGGATTAATTCATCTATGTGAATGAAAAGATCAGTCTATACAGCTATTTGAAATATGAATATTTTTAATACTAGAGCCAGAATGATATCTCACTGTCCTTCTGAAATTGGTCCTGCATTGTCTTCTCTGTTTGAAGATGCCACTTTTGTGGGGGGGGGGGCTACCACACCTATTCTTTTGAAGTCTATCATGTTTTTAAGATACAGTAGTTCTATCCTGATGGTAAATGTCATTTTATGATAATTGCATTTAAGAAACATTGAGGGATAAACCCATCTGTTTCTTTGGAAACTCCTAAAGTATAAAGTCCATTCTTATGCATAATTCCTTCTACCACATACAACTGATATTTGGCAGGCTTATTCCTATTAGAGGCAACACCATTGCCAGCAAATTCTATTCTATTCTGCCAAATTGTGGGGTGGAAGGAGAATAAACAGTTCCCTTTTAAAAAAATAATAATGAAAGGCTAAGTGGAGAAAGTCATGTAAAAGTGCTTTGCAAATCATTCACTTCTGTAGATTTATACTAATATCATGGAATCCATATACTACTAAAACGCTCACGTCTGTTTGAGACTTGTAACCTTCAGTTGGTGAAACACAGCATCATAGGGCAACGCTTTCTCAGCAAAGGTACCTCAAGTGGCCTAGCTTATGTGATGCCAGAAACCATTAGTCCCAAGGGAAAGTTCTGCCTTCTTTAGCATTCTTGGGATTCTGCTGCACAGCTGTAATTATCATACTCATGTTCAGTGTTCCCTGATAACTTCCAAACCAAGAGATTAAAGTACTGTTAAAGTGCTGTTAAGTAACACCAGCTGCCTGTAATTACTGCAAGTTCAAATTTCACCAGGCTCAAGATTGACTCAGCCTTCCATCCTTTCGAGGTAGGTAAAATGAGGGCCCAGATTGTGGAGGCAATAAGCTGACTTTGTATTAAAAAAAGAACACCGCTTTGGGGGGAGGGGCGAAAGCTCTACTAAGCAGGTATATACAAAAGTATGAAGGCTATTGCTTAATGCATTGTAAGCCGCCCTGAGTCTCCGGAGAAGGGCAGCATATAAATCAAACCAATAAATAAATAAATAAACAATAAATTTGCCTAATCCCTTACTCCCTCCCCCACCCAGTGGCAACCATGTATCTGCAAGAAGGGAAGGGAAGGGAAGGGGAAGGGAGGGAGGGATGGTTCCGATGGTCATTGCTAGCTCAAGGAAATTCAGATGAGAAGCCCACAGGAAGTTGAAAGTCACTCCTGCTCCCACTGACTTTTTGTCCAACTGTGGTCATTCTATTTCCATGTTTAGGTAAGGAAATATCTCTGAAGTGATGATCCAACAGTTCACAGTTTGTCAAGCAATATTTCAATAAATTTTATCCAATTCTATCAAAATGTTGCTTGTGTTTCTATATCTATATTTTCATTGATTTCTCATGTTAACCACTGGTACATTCAATGGTTAATCAAAATAATCCAAGGAAGACTGAACAACTTTCTGAATCACCAAAATACATTTAGTCAGTGGTGGGATTCAAATAATTTAACAATCAGTGTCTGCCCTAATGACTGGCTGCTAGCAGCCACCCTCTTCTCCCTCTCCCTCCCTGCTGCTGGGCAATCCTGGGTTCCCTGCCACTGCCATTCCAGATGGCGGGGGCAGCTGGGAGGCCAGGCACTCCCACAATCTGACCATGTGGGCAGGCGAGTGGGAGAGGGGTGATCCAGGCAGCACAACCTCACAGCCCCTGACCATCCCCTCTGTTGGAAGCCACAGCAGGTGAGCCCGGGTGGAGGCGAGAACAGCAGTGGCTCAACCTGGCTCATCTTCCTCTCCTGCTGCAGCAGGAAGGGAAGGGCAGGTAGGGATCAGGGGCACAGCCATCCAGGAAAGTCAAACCGCTGCCCAGCCAGAAGCTGTGAGTGGGAGTGGGTGAGGCAGGGCGTACAGGGCATGCCTGGCTTTAAGTTCCCAGACCTTTCTTTCTAAAACTGCCCAAAAGAGGGCGGTGAGGAAGGCCCCCACCTTTGTCCCTGTATCTGACAGCAACTTACCAGGCAAGTGGGAAGGAGCTGGACAGCAGTTGGGATGAAGGTAGGCAAGGAAGGAAGGAAGGACAAAAAAGGCCCAGAAATGGGCCTGAAAAGGCCTGGAAAATGGGCTGAAAAATGAGCAAAGCAAGAAAGCGGCCAAAGCAGCCAAGTTGATAAAAGGAGTGGCTCTAAGAGTTGGGGTGAGCAGAGCAGGGCCAGACAGTGGTGGGATTAGCCAGTTCACCAAACTGTGCAGAATTTTAACAACCGGTTCGCTCGAACTGAACTGATCTGAACTGGCTGAATTCCACCTCTGCATTTAGTACATAACACAATATTCAGAAAAGTACAAAGGGAGAATTGAACAATCAAACATTAGTTAACTAGTACAAGTAGGGCAACATTTTCTTGTCACAAGCAAGAAAATCAGTTCTACCAGCAAAATCTTTCCAGGCCTTGAGAATGCGGAACACCTGCTCAGTGTGTGTAATAGTTTTGTCTGGTCTGAGTATGGTAGATTCTCATTTTACCAGCATCAGTTTTTGACTTTTGCAAATTTTTAATTCTACAATTTTTTGGTAAATATCCATTATTTATTTTTGGATAAGTGGCATATTCAATCATTTGATTTCCACTATGTTCACTATGAACCACTGTGAGAATCTCATCTGGTGGTGGCACCAGGAAAATTTGCAAGAAGGACTCTAAATCCTGTATGTTTTAGTCATTTCACCAAGATTAATGCCTCCATATTTTGTGACAAGTGTAGACAGCCCTCACTCTCTTGTAGTGACAAACAGAAGCATTAATAAGCATTATTATAAACCAGTTCACAATACCACTAGAAGGAAACCTTGCATCATTTAAAAAGTATAATGCAAGATAGATAGTCCATGAATAGAGCTAGATTTAATTAGTGCTATATTTAAACAGTAGGATCAAGTGAGATCATAATCAAGATGGCCCTGCTATGCCTAACTCATATTAGCAGCATTTGGCCTCATTAAGAGGATCTATGACTTGGTCAGAATGTATACTAGTCTTCTTTCAGATTTCCTACAATATAAAATAATTAAACTAAAACAGCCGAAGACTGAAAGGGTGTCTAGGAAATCCAGGAATAGATAGGAAAGATCAATGGGACTGCTTGAACATGTAGCATATGATCTCCTGGCAAAATATTGAATGCATTTATTGTTATAATCTGTTATAACAATGTGTTTATATCCTATTTATTTGCTCTATAGACAGTCTGTTTTCTTTTTTTTTTTAAATACTTTATTGAGTTTTCAGAGTTAAAAAAAAAGAAAAAAGAAAAAAGAAAAGAAAAGAAATAGAAAAAAAAGAGTTTACAAAATTCTAGATATCGTTCGGAGATACAGTGTTTCTTATCCGTTATATATCTTATATCTTATATCCAATCTACTTCATCTTAGGCTAAATTCCTCTCTATTGTGTTTATAGACTGTATGTACATTTCATCAAAGCTATTAATATATAAAGCATATCATTTACTTTTTCTTATTACTTAACCAATTGTACCAGTTTCCCCATATTTCATTAAATTTACTTGTCTCATCATCCATTAACAGACTCGTTATCTTCGCCATTTCTGCACACTCTAAAATTTTATTTATTAACATTTCTTCTGGCGGTTGAGTTTTGCTTTTCCAACATTTTGCTAGCACTAATCTGGCTGCAGTTATTATCTGCATTGTGAGTTGAATTTTATTTTTGTTTAGGCCATCGCCTACTATACCCAACAGAAAGAACTCTGGGGACAATGGTACCTCCTGATCTAATATTTCACGTAACCACTGTCGTACTTTGGCCCAGTATCTTTTGACCTCTGGGCAAGACCACCACATGTGGTAATAAGTACCAATTTCTTTACCACATTTCCAGCACTTGGGTGAAAGATTTGAAAACATTTTTGCTAATCTGGCTGGGGCTAGATGCCATCTATATAGTATTTTGTAATGATTCTCCCTATACGTTGCTGATTTTGTGATTTTAAAGTTCCTATTCCATGCTTCTTCCCAATCAGTATAATTAATATTGTATCCGAAATTTTTTTCCCAAATACTTAATTGGTTCTTTGCGATGGTCTCTGCCTTATCCTCATCCAATAGAAAGTTATATAATTTAGTTAACATTTTCTTATCTACTCCCCATATAATTTTATTGAAATTTCCATGTTTCATTTCAATGCCGAATTTGTCCTTATCTTTTTGGTATCTCGAATTCATCTGCAAATAATTCCACCAATCTACCTTATAACCTTGTTCTTTAAGGGTTTCAAGTGATTTAATATTTCCATTTTCTTCTAAAATTTCTTTATATGTGCCAAATTTTGTAACTTCTGTTCTATTTGGGGTGGTCAAGGCCTCCATAATAGAAAGCCAATTCGGGACTTTGGTGTAGATCCTCTGTCTGATTTCTTGCCATATTTGTATAAGGGTTTCTCTAATTTTATGTTTATGGAAATAGGATTTCTTCTTATTTTTCAAGTCCCAGAGGTGAGCGTGCCACCCTTCTTGTAGGTCATGGCCTTCAATTGTTAGAATTCTCTTATTCCGTAGAGTAATCCATTCTTTGATCCAGATTAGTTTTGCTGCTTTTTGGTAGGTTTCCCAATCCAGAAGTCCAAATCCGCCCATTTTTCTTTTCCCTTGTAGAGTTTTGAGTGAAATTCTCGATTTCTTTCCTTCCCAAATAAAATTCCTAACGTGTTTTTTCAAATTTTGGAAGAATTTTCTATCTAGTTTTAAAGGGACATTTTGAAATAGAAATAAAATTTTTGGTAAAGTATTCATTTTAATTGCCGCTATTTTCCCTAGCAAAGACAATTTTAGTTTTCCCCATCTCCTTAGTTCCTCCTGTATTTTATTTAGCAGTGGGACATAATTATCATCTTTTAACGATGAGTACCTCGCTGTGATCCAAATTCCTAAATACTTGACTTTTTTAACTATTTGGAGGCCTAATAGATTTTCCAAATCTTTTTTTTGTACTTCCGTCATGTTTTTGGTTATTATTTTTGTTTTTTCCTTATTCAATTTTAGGCCAGCCACTTGGCCGTAGTTTTGTATTTCTTGCAAAGCTTTTGGTCCTGATTCTAGCGGATCTTCTATAATAAGAGCTACATCATCCGCGAAGGCTTGTATTTTATAAATTTCCTTTCTAACCCTGAGCCCTTTAATTTCTTTGTTCGTTCTGATCTTTCTCAATAATACTTCCAACGCCAAGATATATAGTAAAGGGGAAAGGGGGCATCCTTGCCTTACTTCTCTGTGGATCTGGAATGTCTGGGTCTTGTCCCCGTTCATTAATATATTTGCTCTCTGCTTATGATAGATGTTCTGTATCATCTTTCTGAAGTTTGCCCCGAATCCCATTAAGTTGACTTGGTTTATCATAAAGCTCCAATTTAGGTTGTCAAAAGCCTTTTGGGCATTGACAAACACTAATGCTAGCTGTTTCCCAGGGTGTTGCTCGTAATATTCTATAGTGTTTAGTATTATTCTCAGGTTATCTCTGATTTGCCTCCCCGGAAGAAATCCATTTTGGTCGCTATGAATCCAGGGGTTTAGTATTTTTTTGACTCTCTCTGCTATAACACTCATGAACAATTTGTAATCCGAGTTCAGAAGGGAGATAGGTCTATAGTTTGTTATTTTTTTGGGGTCGGTTCCTTCTTTCCAGATAAGTGTTAGAAATGCTTCCCTCCAAGTGTCCGGGATTTTAGTGCCAATCAAAGTCTCATTGAATAGTTCTAGTAACTCTAAATTTAATGTTTCTTCCAATTTTACATAGAATTCTCCTGGTAGTCCATCTGGGCCTGGTGATTTATTTTTTTTAATTTTAGAGAGAGCTGTTTTTAGTTCTTCTACTGTAATTTTTCTATTCAGCATCTCTTTTTCTTCTTCTGTGATTTGAGGTAGGTCAGCATCTATCAGGTATTGTTCTATTTTATTTGGTTCGATCTTTTCATCTTTATATAAGTTCTCGTAGAATTCCCTCACCATTTCTTGCTTATCCTCTTCCTTTGTTAATATATTACCTTTAGAATCTTCTAGTACTAATATCTGATTTTTTTCTTTTTCTTTTTTTAGTTTATAAGCAAGCCACCTTCCTGACTTGTTAGCATTTTCAAAACAGTAATGTTTGGATCTTTTTATTTTTTGTGCCATCTCCTCTTGATCTAATATATTTATTCTGTGCCTTGTCATCAACCATTTTTGTTTAGTCGCCTCATCTCCCCGGCTTTGTTGTAATTCCTTTTCAATTTCTGTTAAAGTTTTAGTAAGACCCTCTCTCACCTTCCTTTCTTCTTTGTTTCTAAAAGCTGTGTATGAGATAACTAGCCCCCTCACATAGGCTTTCATAGTATCCCAAATAATTTCTTTGGCCGTATCTTGTTTCTTGTTTTCTATAAAAAATTGTTTGATTTCTTTATTTAGTTTTGCTAAAAACTCTTTGTCATTTAACAAATTTGTCCTTAGGGTCCATCTCGATTGTTTTCTCTTATTAGTATGATACCAATTAATTTCCAAATGTTTATGATCTGCCCAAGTATTTGTACATATTTCAACTTTTTTTATTTCCAATCCTAGCTTCCTAGTGGTCCAAATCATGTCTATTCTGGACCAAGAGTTCTGCGGAATCGAATAATATGTATATTGTTTTTCATTGGGATGTAATGTGCGCCACATGTCTATTAGATTTATTTCCTCTATTAAATCAAAAAAACTTTTAGGTAGGGGGGATCTTTTGTTTTTCCTAGTTTTTGCACTTTTATAGTCTTTGTTCGGATCTATAATTCCATTCATGTCTCCTAATAAACAAATTTCATTCTGTGGCCATTTTGCGAGCTGTTCGTGTAATTTTTCAAAGAATTTCCCTTGTTTTTTGTTTGGGACATATATCTCTACTAACAGCATTTTAGACATTCCTCTTATTATTTCAACTATAAGTATTCTCCCTTTTTCATCTTTGTATTTGCATTCCGCCTCTATCCCTTTCTTTACGTAAATAACTACTCCCCTTTTCTTTTTTACAGCTAACGACACAGATACTTTACCAAATTTAGGATAATCTAAACGAAATGCTTCATCTTTTTTTATATGAACTTCCTGTAAACAGATTATATCGGGATTTTGTTTTGCTAATTTTGTCAATATTAATTTCCTCTTTTTGGGTTCATTTAGGCCGTTTACGTTTAACGATAGAATTTTCATATTATTCATTCCCGTTGTTGGTATCTAGTTCTTAGTTTTTGTTTGCCTTTAAGGTTACTGCCCTTACTGGTCTTGTTTTCTTCCCCTTTTCTTCTATATCTTCTTTCTTCTTTTCGTCTTCTATGTCTTCCCTTGTGCTCTGTTCTGGGGGTGTATCTTCCTCTGTATTTGTCGCTTCTATCTCCTCCTTGCTAATTTGTTCCTCTTCACCTCCTCTTAGCTGATCAAGAAATTCTTGGGCCATACTTATACTATCAATTTTGATTTTTCTCCCCATCCATGATATTAGCATTCCTTCCGGCAAAAGCCAGCGGAATGTTATATTTCTCTTATTTAGCTGAGACGTCAGAAATCTGTAATTTGTCCTCCTTTCCCTCACTCTTCTTGGAATCTGTTTGAGGACATTTATCTCTTTTCCTTCATAGATAATTTGTTCTTCCCTTGCTATATTATAAAGAATGTCTCTCACCCGTTTCCTTGCAAATTGCACGTGGACCTCTCTTGGTAGTTTGTTTCTTCTCACATAATTAGTCTGTACTCTGTAAACCTCATCGATTTCTTTGATTATTTCTTGTTTTTCCTGTTGGAGGGTTTCCGCGATCAGTTCAGCCATCTTATCTCCCAAATTCTCTTCTTTTTCTTCCGCGATATTCTGAAACCGAAGATAGAACGCAGCCCTATCCATCTCGAGTTGGATCAAGGAGTCCTCCATTTCTTTATTCTGTGCCGAAAGGGTTTGATCTACAATATCCAATTTTTTCTCATTTTTTTCAATCCTTTGTTCTACTTTTTGTATTCTATTTTCATTTTTAGCGATGGAGGTTTGAATCTCATTCATTTTCGTGTCCAGTGCATGAATATCTGATTTTAATTCCGAGTGGCTGTTTAATAGCTTTTCCTGCATTGCTAGCATGGTCTCCTGGATTGCACTGTTTGCAAAGTTGGAGTGGTTGGGCGTTTATCTACTTTTTGAAGGCCTTCTAATGATTTCTGCATTGCCGGGGACACCATTGACAGTGTTGGGTTGGATGGGACCTTTTTCCCTGTTTTTGCTATTGTGGAGGTCAAGGTTGCCATTTCCTTTAAGGTCAACTTTTGTTTCCTTAGTATTCTCTCGATATTCCTCCAGATAACCATCCAATAGCACTTGCCACAGTATATTCAAGGGCCCTTCCTTAGATCTTGTCTTTAATCTCTTTTAGTTTGTTTTCCTCTAAATTTTGTTCAGAAATAGATGATCGAGCTATTAGATATTTTGTCCAGATAGCTAAACAGATTTTTTGTATTCAATATGATTTCGATGCTATTTAGTATCTAGTATAAAGTTCCTGATTATATGTATTAATTATAATCAATTAATTTTCAAAATAACTACAGTACCTTAAACAATTTAACTTCTTAAGTAGCTCTTAATTCGTTCTTAATTAATTTCTAACTTGATTCCATATGGGCTAATCTATTAAATCAGAACAATCAAAGCAGTTAATTATTATTAACGTAAATAAATAAATAAATAAGAAATATCAAACAGCTATAGTTCTGCTATAAGTTAGATAATAGAGAAAATGATAAGAGTATAGTAATAAGATAGTGAGTAATAATATATAATAGATATAATATATGTACTAATATAAATTTCTAAATAGGATAGATATATGGTAAATAATAGATAATAAGTTAATATATGTACAAATATAATAATATAATAATATAATAGTATGATTTGATATAATTTTCAAGAGAGAGTCTCATTTACTGAGGTAGTTTGACAGGGAGTAGATGGTAATTTACTGGTTAATGTCTTCTTTGGTGTTTCTCCGTGCTAGTCAGTCCCTGGAACAATGAGTCAGCAATTCCCGTTCTCTTCAAGAAGAGAAAAAAAAAAGGAGAGAGGCTCTGTAATGGCTGCACATCCAATCTCTAGATTTATCCAGAGAAGCTCTTAATCCTCTGTCTACTCCACTTCAAATCGCTTTCTTTCTAGTGCTCTCAACCTCAAAATCTCCGTTTCTCTCATCTCTATTCCATTTGCATGTATCTCTCCGTCCCCTCGTCTCGTACTTCTCCTTCACCGGCTCGTCGGCTGCTCCGCTCCTCAATCGGCTCTTTATTTCAGGACGCCGCCTTTCTCTCTTCCGAGCACCTCTCCTCCGACTCCTCCGGCACCTTCCGTTGACAGCGATTTTACAGTAATAAGGGGAAAGGTATTCTATGTGCTAGCACTGCGATCTCCGATCTCTGTCACTTCCTCTCTCGTTGTCGGCTACCGCGGCTTCAGGTCGGCCATTAGCTGGCTAACTCGCTTGTGTTGGGTCGACAGAGCCGCCCGGTCATTGCGCTCAGCGTTGCGATCCGCTTTCACGCTCCTCCGGCTTGCCCTCTCGTCCGCGAGGCTCTCCAGGCTCCACGCCCCCGAAAGGATCCCCAAAACACAGCATTTAAAGGAGTTGGGGAGCAGCTGTCACTCTCCCAACGCCATGGGTCGCCAACCGGAAGTCGACAGTCTGTTTTCAACTTAAATATGTTTCAAAGCGTCATAAGATGACAAAACAAATTGCAACCACAAAATAAAAGAGAACGAGAGTACTTTAAAGCACACAATAAAAGTCAAACAATAGAAAAAATCAGAGAAAGGGATTGGGGCAAGAGAAGTCAAGAAGAGAGCCCTGGTGAATTTCTTTGTGGATCAAGAAGTCAATTAATAAAGGGGGATAAGGGTAATAAGAGTCTAGCCCAGCTCCCTAGTTCAAAACTTCTGAGAAGCAGCACTCATGATAGATTAAGTACATAGCCTGACCCATCTGATTTTATTGGTGGCCACCATGTAACTGGAAAAAGGGTAAACTAATTTTGGAAAGAGCTCATGGAGGTTGTAAGAAATCCCTTATTCTTGAATTGCTCAGCACACAACATTTTCATTATTCAGTTCAAGCTGAAAACCTGTACTTAAATCCATCCTCATAGCAGCAGTAATATCCTTTCTTCCCATTTCAGAGCCAAGAGGAAAGTAGGCCATTATGAAGCCTACTGGTCCCACAGCCGACCTTAGCAATATGCAGGTACTCTTGATTCCCTCGTTATAGTTTCAGAAGAGAGAATGGTTAGACCTAAGAACTCTTTCATTGTCCTCCTCTTGGGACCACATCTCAGCCACATCCATGGTTTTTCCTGGAGCAAATAAGCAAGAAAGGTAGCAAGAGGAGGCAGGATGTTGCTGATCAGGGAGAATACTGCTATATATGAAACTTCTCCAGTTTAAGCACATTCTGAAGCAAAGGTGCCTATAAAGATACATATCTACAAACATTTTTCTACACTTCTCTTCTCCTTTCTGTTGGCACTGAGATGGGTTAGCAGTGAACCTTTACCACATCCACTTTTCTAGCTATTAAGCCAGAAGGAAAGCAGATTGCTTGATTAATGACTTCAGGCATACACTTATGAAAGGCTGTTGCTTTGTGATGAACTTTTTACTTGCATTCTTGAGTTGTATATATATGTACAATATATATATAGTGTATATATATACATATATATAATATACAGTGTGTGTGTGTATATACATATATATATATACATACATACATACATACATACATACATACATACATATATATATATACACACACACAAAGGCAGGATAAAAATCTAAAAAAGAAAAAAGAAAGAAACCATTCCATAGGTCAAGTGGTAACCAGGAAAGAAAGTGGATGCAAAAGCTTATGTTTTGGCAACTGCACAGGCAAAACAGGAATGAGGGATAAGTGCTACAACAGCCACCAGGCAGCTGGGGATAGTCCCATGTCCAGTTTGATGAATAGAAGAACTAGGGGTGACATGATAGCAGTGTTCCAGTGTCTCGGGGGCTGCCACAAAGAAGAGAAAGTCAAGCTATTCTCCAAAGCACCTGAGGGCAGGACAAGAAGCAATGGGTGGAAACTAATCAAGGAGAGAAGCAATCTAGAACTAAAGAGAAATTTTCTGACAGTTAGAACAATTAATCAGTGGAACGACTTGCCTCCAGAAGTTGTAAATGCTCCAATACTGTAAGTTTTGTATAAGAGATTGGATGACCATTTGTCTGAAATGGTATAGGGTTTCCTGCTTAAGCAGGAAGTTAGACTAGAAGACTTCCAAGGTCCCTTCCAACTCTTATTCTACTCTATTCTGTTCCATAACTGATGCACCTGGTGAATTTGAGCAGGGCAACTCACTGATTGGAACCATAGGTTCTACTTCCATATGGGAGGATTTCTGCTGGGAAAATATTACTTTCCTGCCAGAACATTTTAGCAAGTAGAGTCTCTTTGTATAGCAACAAGGAGGCTATGAAGCTTAGTCCTTATTTTTAGGCAGTAAATTCTACTACACTTCTAGATGGATACTGTTGGGGAATGAATTGCATTTAATCAATTTAATCTGTTCTTTCAATTTTTGTTTGACCTCTCCTTTGAGATGTGTAAGATCCTGACAACCTTATGGACAAATGAAGTGATTAAATGGATCAGAATGTATTCCTTTCCTGTTGTGTTATCAATAAGCAGTGGTCAAATAAATGAGAAAGTACTTCCCATTACTCAATTTATGAGCCGAGGTGGCACAGTGGTTAGAGTGTAGTACTGCAGCTACTTCAGCTGACTACTAGTTCAGCAGATCAGTGGATCAAATCTCACCGGCTCAAGATTGACTCAGCCTTCCATCCTTCCGAGGTGGGTAAAACAGGGACCCAGATTGTTGGGGGCAATATTTAGTATACTGTCTTTGGTGTAAGCTGCCCAGAGTCCTCGGAGAGTGGGCAGCATAGAAATATGACTAATAAATAAATAAATTTTCTTCCCAATCCATTATATCACCATAACTATTCTCAAGAACATGTTAGCTAGAAAAACGTTTTTGAGTTTATTTCAGTTAATTCTGTAATATTAGCAGGTAACAGTATTACCTGCTAATATTGTATATTAGCAGGTAATAGGCCAACTAAACTCAATAAACTTCCAGGAATATTTGACATTTATTCTGCTTTACATATCCTTTGTAAAACCTGCATTTTGTGCCTAACCTTTTGAAGGCTAGTTTGGGTACTATTTCTTGTGACTGTAACCATATGGATGACTGATAGCTTATTGTTGTACCTAATGACATGTAAAATTGCCTTTTGAAATAAACAGAAGAAAAATGCTAAATCATTTCCCCTTTTTAAAAATGAGAACAATATTGACAATGGACCTTTCCTCTTTAGGCATAAATGTGAACGTGCTTTGTTGGAAAATTTGTCCTTGATTGTAATTGCTGCCATTAGCTGGGTGTTTCTATACCAAGAAACAATAGGTTAGCTTTTATAATAAACATTTATTTATTCCTATTCACTTTAGCAGTGTATTAATTTTCTTCATGAAACTAAAGAGATATCCCCAAGCCAAGCCACAGTTTTAATGAAAATCCTTGGAAATAAACACAATACTTTTTTAGAAAAATAATTGTGTGTGCCATAGACATGTAAGTTCAATTGTCCCATTCCAATATAATTGCTTTTATCAAAAATTACACACTCACTCACATGCACTTGACCTTGTGCAGGCATAATTAATCCCTTTGTCTCTTTCTTCAATTTTCCTGCTCTTAGCCATTGCTAAGGGCTTGCTTTGCCTGCTATTTATTCATGTACTGGTCATGTAATACTTTGCCTTGCCATGTCCCTTTTCTATTCTTCATTTGATCTTTCTTGTAGACCAGTTTAGTGTCTCCACTACTGTGTAAGCTTTCCTGATATAGTGGCTATGATGAATCTTCTTCGCTGTCCTTCATATCTTCTTTCAATGGTATTTTTTCTTCTTCAACTATCTGGTACACCATACTTTTTTCCCTTAAAAGTAAAGTCTACCAACTGCTGTGTGGATGAAGGTTATTATCGTTATTTTCCTGGTCTTCCTATTCAGGGCCTTTAGTTCTGCTTAAATCCAATCCATTATTCCAGCTGTGTGTCTAATGTGTATCTAATGTCTGGAATTGTTAAAGTATTAATTGCCTTAATGATATTTCCTCTATCTAGTTTGGACTTTAATATTTTCTTCACTCTCATGATGTATTCACTTCTAAGCTGCTTCTTAGCTTCTTCAGGCTTGATATTGTCAGCTTGTCCAGGTATTTGTAGTGATTATCTTCAACCAGACTCTTGATGTTATTTCCATCCTGATTCCTTCAGTTATCACTATTTTCCCCTTGTTGATGGTGAGGGTGGCACATTTGTCCAAACTCCACTGCAATATCTTGGATGTATACAGACACAGTGTTTAGTAGTGATTCTATTTCAGATAGTGTTTTTCCATAAAGCTTCAGATTATCCATATAAAGGATGTGCGATAGCTTGGTCAATATTTTTGATGTTTGGTAGACCTGGCCTAACTTACTCAGTATTGTAGACAAAGGGATCATTATTCCGAGGAACTGACATATATTTTTACTGTATAACTGCCTGATGTAAAATAAACAGTATTTATACATTCTAATTCCATGTTTTAAAACCGCAAAACAATTTGGGTTAGACAAAACAGAACCTTGATGAAATTCTAGTTCCAGTGTGCTAAGCCAGTGTCTCTCAATCTTCAGTGTGCTGGCTGGGGAATTCAAGGAGTTGAAGTCCTCACATTTTAAATTTGCGAAAGTTGAGAAATATTGTGCTAGGCTATGCTGTTGGGAGCTTTGCAAAAAATTTCACCATGATAGCAAACAGGAGGGGGAAAAGGTCTTTATTCCCCCCCCCCCCAAAAAAAAACAGCATGGTGATGGGAAAAGCAATGAATTTCAAAGAGTGAAAGGTCTATTTTCAAAGTAGAATGATCCTTGCAATCAAGCAATGATTGGTTATTTTATCAACAGCTTCTTTAGGGGACTAGAAATTATGATGGAAGAAAGTGCAATACACTATTTTGTTTCAGTGTTTCCAATCTCTTATCCAGCAGATTTATTATATAAGGAGAAAAAGTATATATTACTTCCTATTAATTCTGTTTTCCCATTTCTCTACTGGACTTGACAGGTACATAGGATTTGTTAAGTTTGCTCTTCTGGGCAAATACCAACCAGCCACACAGTAAAACAGAAACATGATCTATCAGTGCTACAAAAGGTTTCCATACATAACAGAACTCAAGAGAACAGTAAAAGGTCAAAAATTAATTCTGGGTCCAGATAGTTTGTCCTAGGTAATAAGAATAATTTTAAACTACAGCCTAATCTACTCATTTTGCATCATGCTCCCAATTATTTCTGAAGCCAACTTAAAAATGCCAATATAAATTGTGTTTTGCTGGTGGCTCAATCTGGGCTATGGTCATCTCAAGATCTAACTTGTTCCTTTGCTTCATGCTCTTTCCATCTGTGTAAAAATGGCAAGCCTTGATGGTCAAGTCTTATGTGGAACAGGCAATAATAGAATAGAATAGAATTCTTTATTGGCCAAGTGTGATTGGAAACACAAGGAATTTGTCTTGGTGCATACGCTCTCGGTATAGGTTAGGTTAGGGTTTGGAATTCATTTTTAGGGATTACTTCTTCCTCATTATCTTCATGCCTTCCCTTTGCCTTCTCAAATTTTGACTCAGCTTTCCATCCTTTCTAAGGTAGGTAAAATGAGGCCCAGATTGTGGGGGCAAAAAGCTGACTTTGTATAAATATACAAAAGTATGAAGGCTTTTGCTTAACGCATTGTAAGCCACCCTGAGTCTCCGGAGAAGGGCATCATATAAATAAAATTAAATATATATATATATATTTGCACACATGAATGTCTTCATTACCACTACTCCAGTTCCTTTGACATGAAAGTGGAACTTTAATGCCCAGCCTAGAAGGAAGAAAGCATGCCAAACACTGCATCCAATGATCAGTATCTGGAGCTGCTACTAGAAAAAAAATGAAGCACTGGAGACCTTCCACTCTGAAGAGCTTAGGACAGCTTGAGTTGGAAAACAGAAAATTGAAACTGAATTCAGTTGGAGATTCAACTGAATAACATATTATCAGAATAAAGGATAGTGATGAATAAAACTCCCCAGGGAATTGTAGTTAGTCCTACCCACTTTAATATATTGAAACATGACTTTTTTTTTTATTTTTCCATCAGAAGTAGAGATAAGTCTATATGCCAATTATTGTACTACAGGAGCTCGAAGTAGGAAAGTGGTTATAGTTGTGAGAAAATTAAATAAAACTTTAATTAAGCTTTAATTAAACAGGAAGAATGAGGAGAATAAAGACTTTGGGGTTTTTTATTGGCTAACACAGTAAACATAATATTTACATGAAGGAAATACCTAAAGCAATTAAAATTAAATGCTTATAAAACTGGGTCAATTGGATCAAAATGTAGCTACGGTAGCTTTAAGTTCTGAGGCGTGTATTTCAAGTATCATACCTTCTATGTAATTAATAAAGACTATTTGCACCACTTATAGGATATTTCTATTAGTTCTCAACAGTATCCAAGGCCTGTGATGCCTCCTTCTCGTTTGAGGATAGTTCTTCTGTAAAAATTATGATGCCATTATGCTTTTCATAAGATTTTAAACACAGACTAAAATTTGACATGGATGTTCGTCACCATTTCTCTCCTGAAGCAATGCACTTATAATCATTTTTGTACAAAGAAGTATAGCTTGAACACTATTTATTGGTCTTTATGAAATTTGACATATATAATTCCTATAATTATTGATGGTGCCATTCCCTAATTTGTTCTTTCTATTATGGTGAGGGTGTCATCTACATATCTGATCCATATTTTCTCTAGTATTTGTGGAAGTGCTATGGATTAGGGTTAGGGT
Source organism: Ptyas mucosa (assembly GCA_012654045.1). Taxonomy (NCBI): domain Eukaryota; kingdom Metazoa; phylum Chordata; class Lepidosauria; order Squamata; family Colubridae; genus Ptyas; species Ptyas mucosa. The sequence continues at coordinate 26,472,646 of WNWU01000002.1, read as the reverse complement.
TAGGGTTAGGGTTAGGGTTAGGGTTAGGGTTAGG
>WNWU01000002.1:26427112-26472602 GCA_012654045.1 Ptyas mucosa | reverse complement strand
GGGTTAGGGTTAGGGTTAGGGTTAGGGTTAGGGTTAGGGTTAGGGTTGCATAACGATCTCTGTTATAAGTCCTGAAAGTGGTGCTTCCATAGGTGTCCCTTTAATTTGTTGGGAAATTTGGCCATCTAATTGGAACTATGTAGTTAAGAAGACATTTATGAGATCCATAATCCTGGGTGTTTTCATCTTCGTGTATTCAGTTAAGTCAGGTGCACTGTGAAGCAATGTGGTCATGGCTTTTTTGGCTAATTCTGGATTTATAAACATGAACAGGGCTGGACATCAAATGAGACCATGATTTCGTCCTCATCTATAGTCACATCCCTGATCGTTTGAAGACACTGTAGTGGAGAGTAAATGGAGTTTTGGCTTCCTCTTCTGAATATCTCAGAAACCATAAATATCATACTACAACCACATGGAATCAATGTAGCACACAAGCCAACTAAAGCACTTCAAAATATCTTTTTTTTTATTAAAAAAGTTTTAAAGGTTTCACTTCAAAATATCTTAAGCAAACCAAAAGACCCAGCAACCCCATAAAAAAACAACAACAACAGGAGTCATCTACAATGTACAGTGTAAGAACTGTGACCACCACTATGTAGGACAAATGGGCAGAAGACTGACAGAACACAACCATCAACACCAACTGGCAGTCAGAAGACATGACAAAAACTTTTAATTTCACAATATGTAGACAGGTTTAACCATAGTTTCAATTGGCAAAATGTGACAATCCTAGACCAGGCCAAATCCAAAAATGCCAGGGAATTTCTAGAAGTCTGGCACTCTGACAAATCAGCCATCAATAGACACATAGACATTAATAACTTACATCGACTATGCAAAAGAGACAATCTTTTAGGACAATCAGCCCTAAAGAGAACAACAACAACAACAAAAAGACTCCAACACTTCTCCACCAGTAATCAGCAACCAGATCAGCATAGATTAACTTCAAGGTTAACTTCAGACCAACAATCAAGTACAAAAATACCCCAGTCAAGAAACTGCCAAAGAGCCATCAGCAAACAGTCCAACCAAAGAATTTCTAAAACCACTTCCACCCACACAGACAAGCAAGTCACCATAATATAAACTGTCAGCAAGCAGCACTCCTTACCAGCACTGATGATGCTACCTCGTTAGGGTAATGAAACGTCTGCAAGGAAACAAGCAAGCTCAGAGAGCACCAAGAACCCTTCATTTCAACCCTGAGCTACAAATATTCTCCTTTATTGGTAAACAATGATATGTAAGGAGGGCTGGCCACAAAAACGATCAGTCAGCAAGTTTCAGACAGAATGTAAGTCTTCTGTCTGAAGAGTTTTATATTTTATTCTCAAACTGCATATTTTATTTTAGTTTATTTTATTTATTCTCAAACTGCACAAGATCATAAGCCTTTAATCTAGTCGGGAAATACAATTAGATCTTTAGCAGGACACAATTTAAGCTGACTGAAGTGTTGCTTTTATAGAAGAGCACTGAAGCTAACAATCAGGATAGAGCTGGAAGGGAGGTCTTCCAGTCCAACCCTCTGCTCAAGCAGGAGACCCTATACCATTTCAGAAAAGTGGGTGTCCGGTCTCTTCTTAACAACCTCCAGTGATGAAGTAGCCACAACTTCTGAGGGCAAGCTCTTCCACTGGTTAATTGTTCTCACTATTAGGAAGTTTCTCCTTAATTCCAGGTTGCTTCTCTCCTTGATTAGTTTCCATCCATTGTTTTTTGTCTTGCCTTCTGGTGCTTTCAAAAATAAGTTGACACCTCCCCCCCCCCCCGTTTCTTTGTGGAATACTGGAATACTGCTATCGTGCCATCCCCTAGCTCTGCTTTTCTCTAGACTAGCCATATCCAGTTCCTGCAACCATTCTTCATACATTTTAGTCTCCAGGCCTTTAATCATATTATTTGCTCTCCTTTTCACTTTTTCCAAAGTCACAACATCTTTTTTTATAATGTGGTAACCAAAACTGGAGGCAGTATTCCAGGTGTGGTCTTTCTAAGGATTTATAAAGTGGTACTTCTCAGGTCAAAATCACTCATTTTCATTAACATCCCAAACAATAAAACCAGTCATTTTCTTTCTTGTCTGTTTTGTACCTCCTTTTCTACTGCAGCAAAGATAAAAAGGACTATGTTTGGACTACAGGAGGGGAAAGTGCTCCTATCCCTCAAACCATTCATTCATTTTATTTTCTGCTGGCCGGCTTTCATATCCTTGGACTGGAAAATAATCCCGGAGTTCACCATTTCCCCCCGCCAAGCCATACCTTAAATGCACATTAAATTGTTCATTGGGTTCCCATACTCCTACTCAGAATGATTAAACCCTGTGAGCAAATGTCCTATGCTGCTGCCTTTGTGGAAAATAAATGAGCTTTTAGAGTCATAAAATCATCACTTTTTTTTTTGCAAATGAAATCCTCTGCAATTTTTCTGTGGATGGGTCTATAACGTATAGCTATTAGAACTAGACTGAGTGCCTCCCAGGAGCATATTATGCTGCATTGGTAGTCCTTCAGGCAGTTTCTGATGAAGCTGATTGACCTTTAGAACTGGTTTAGACATCTGCCTTGTTCACTCCTCAATCTTCACAGTGACAGACCATTTCTCTCCTTTTCCTGAAACATATTTCAGAAGGGTTTAGTGGCAAATCTAACACACCAGTGATACACTGCCAATACTTTTAACAATTCCCAGCTTCCCTTCACCCTAAAATAAATTCTCTTTTAGTCTGTGATAAATCCCAAGTACAACATTGCATTAGTGGGACAGATAGCTGATGGGAGCATCAATTCATTTGTCTTTCTATTTAAACAAAATTGCTTCCTGATAAACTATACCCAGGGAGTTAGATTGAGCTGCGCTGTGCTGGAAATGTTTATAATCAGAACATAAAATCAGACCAGGCATATCAAAAATAGAGCATTCTAAAAGGAGAAGTCAAAAAATTCTTTTAAAATAATAGTGCTTCCTCCTGTGAAAACGATTCTGCTGCTTTTTCCACTCGGTATTAGCTTTCAAGTTGAAGAAGAAGAGCATACTTCAACTAAAACTAATAAGAAAAGCAAAGACAAAAGTGGCAGTATTGACATACAAGTAAATAATAATAATAATAAATTGACTCTGGCAGAGATGATCGGCAGTAGGGAAAGAATGCTCTCAAAAGATGCAGGAAATACCAGCTGTCTCAAGCATTTTGGGAAGTGTTTATAAAAAATCTCCTAGACACAAATAAATACAAGATCCTATTTCAAATTCTACTCTTATATAAATCATAATTGTACTTGATAATATACGATCAGACTATCAATATCTCCTACTTTTAATTGAATTGGGTTAAGGATTAAATCACTTGTCCTCTCCAGGTGTTAGCTACTTACATACTCATTATGGCTTAGGATCTAATATTCTTTTTACTAATGTCAAATCTCTGCCATAAATCATTGATCTCTGGCAGTTTCATTGAAACCCAAGTTTAATTATTTGATGGGTTATAGGAGGATGGGGTGTTTGGCTTTTTTTTTAACTCCTTATCCCAGTCTTCCTCTTCTGTTTCTTTGCACTCTTTCTCTGAAACATCTTAAGTATTTAGAAGAGCTAAACTAGGACCATAGATTATTAAAAAAGAAAAAAAGAAATATTACTCTGCTTATTCTAGATTAAATTGATGCCAATATTCACATTAGAGAAAAAGTAATATTTATTTATTAGATCTGTACCCCACATTTTGCTTAGGATCCCAATATAGCATATAAAGTGCTCTGATTTCAGTTGGTCCCTATAACAGTTGGTCCGCTAACTAGATTATTTGGGACAAAATGGCTGGTTCAAAATTACAGAGAGAATTTCCATGACTGATGGTGGTCTTGAAACTCCTTAGTGCCAATCCAAGACCGTAATATTGTATTATACTACATATAAACTGATAGGAGCCCCAAAACAATATATAAACCTGCCTAAATTTAAAGGCTAAAGCATTCATAGTATCTCTAAAAGAATAATGCCTTAGTGCTATCTCAAAAGTCTGCATGTACAATTTTAACATATTTTCATTTTAACACTTTTTATTCTTTATTAGTGTTATTTTTATATACTGATTCAATTTATAAGATTGTATTTTTTTTTTTAATTTGATTTATATGCCACCCTTCTCCGGAGACTCAGGGCATCTACAATGTGTTAAGCAATAGCCTTTATACTTTTGTATATTTATACAAAGTCAGCTTATTGCCCCCATAATTTGGGTCCTCATTTCACCTACCTTAGAAAGGATGGAAGGCTGAGTCAACCTTGAGCCTGGTGGGATTTGAACTTGCAGTAATTGCAGGCAGCAGATGTTAAGTGGATGTTAATGACTGCCTTAGTCTACTGAGCCACCAGAGCTCTTTCTAATAATCCCAACCCAGAAACTGAAATTAAATAATATATTTAATAAATTATTTAATAAATCAAAACGATTAATAAATTGTTTCCAACCTGCCTTGTGGGTTGGTGCTAAATAAATAAATGAGTAGAAAACAGCAGGTCAGTCTGATGCAGGGGTGGGTTCTAAATTTTTTTACTACTGGTTCTGTGGGTGTGGCTTATTTTGTGGGCGTGGCTTGATGGTCATGTGACAAGAATTGTCTCAAAAAAATTTGGAACTGTTTACCATTCAATTCAAGGTTCAAATTCAAATCTCAGCCTGAATGATTTATAGCAGAATTCAAACAAATAGGGACATTTTTTGTACTCAGAATCCAAATTTTCATTTTTCCAAAAAGGAAATTGCCAGCAGATTTTTATAATTGAGCAAAGAAGGTTTTGAGTCTCCAAGAATTCTGAATCTCTAGAAGAACAGAGGACAATTTTTTTCAGAATTCTGAATTAGGGAAATTAGAAGTATGAATTAACTGATGTAATAGATTTCTATTGGAAAGCATCTATAAAGTGAAATACATTGACATTAAAAAAAAAGATGATAGTGGAAGGCCTGCTTGAACTGGTAACTGGTGCCTCCCACTGTCATCTTTGTTTTAATTTTAATGCATTTCACTTTATAGATGCTTTCCAACAGAATCCTATTATGTCGGGTTAATTCATACTTCTAATTTCCCTAATTCAGAATTCTGAGAATTTTTTCCTCTGTCCTTCTGGAGATTCAGAAATCTTGGGGACTCAAAACTTTATCTCTGCTTTATTGTCTGCTGAAGACAATAAAAGCAATCCATAAATCTTGATTGCTTTTTGTTGAGAGAAATGTAAGAAATATACAACATTTTATCTCATAACTAAGAAAATCAACATTATACAAGAAGATGAAGAATGTGCCTGGAAAAATTCTTTGGGGAAAATAATTGGTTTGACCAATAGGTCTTCTTCCGTCATTGCCTCATAAGTCTCTTGCTCAACAGAATAAAATTGTCAGTTATCAATCAGCCTGTTTCAAAAGAGTATTATTCTCTTGACATGAGAAGCTAATTCTGTTGACACCAGTATTTTTAGCTGTTCAATAAACAATAGAGGATTCTACTTTACAAAATACAGATAAGGTATTAGAGTATGTGTGTGCCCATAATACCTACCTATACAATTCAGAGCAGCAATAGATTTATACAAGTGATAGTCCTTTTCACCCAACAACCTGCAATATCATTTCCATTATTTCTTCAGGCTCCCATTCTGAATTCAAAGCAATTTACCTGAAGTTCAGATCCTGTCAATGTGATTTAGTTTCAGTTTTATGGCAACTATGGGTCTGTAATAAGTAAGCTCCTTTCATTGATTTTGTTCTCCTTCAGCTGCCGCTATAAATGTAATTGAATTTTTGGGTCGTTGTGAGGTTTTTATTTTTGTCTCTGCCCTAATATCTTTTCTACCAATAAAGAAGCAAACACAAAAATATTGTTTCCTTGCTTTTCTGGGTTAAGCCCTCAATTAATAAGAAATATAATTCCAAGCAGAAATATTCTGCTATGAATACACTTGAAGTTAGCAAGACTGAAATATCTATTATGACATTATCATAATATGACCTATTTTTCTGATGTCAACTGTGTCAGCCAAAGTGTTTCATGAAGCAAATGCATATATATGACATGTGTATGTATGCATGTATCTAGCTGAGCTTCTAAAATCCATGATGCAGTCAAAATACTAGAATGGTGAAGGTAAAAATAATTATACTTGTTCTGGCTCTTATGACTTTCGTGGGATTTCTTTAGGTCAGTTTTGTAAGCTCAGGTTAAGCTCTTCACAATATTTTTAGATTCCAGATGTAACACCTATATAGCACTGTTACTCAGCAACTATATTTAGTAAACAACTAACTTACTCAACCAAATTTTATCTAATTCTGTTGCATGAAATAAATTCAATCAGTTTATGATTCAATGTGTTATGAATCCTAATTCTAATAAATTATATTAAGATAGCCATGAATAGGTGAAGATGTCAATTGGGGCAATATATTGTACTACGTGGATGAGTGGCCATGCTGTGTGAGGTGAGTTGACTACTTGGTTTAGCTATATACTCTGAAGTCTCATCTCAAACCCAAGAGCTGAGCAGTTACATGGGAGACCAATAAATTAATTGAAAGAGCAAAGCAATATATTTGATTATTATTTCATTGCCAGCCTAACGTTTGACTGTTTGACCAGGGGGATGCTGCAATGTTCATAAATGCAATGATCTGTCATAAGTCTCTCTTTGCAGTGATATTATAATTTCAAACATTTGCTAAATGAATGATTGTAAGACAAGGGCTACCTACATGTATTTGATTGCCCATAGTAAGCAAATGTGACATTTTCCTGGGATATTTGAAACAAAGGGAAAGAACATGAAACTTGCCTAGCTTCACTGGGTCTAGCATACATAATCCAATTTTTAGGACCATGATCAAGTAAACCTGAAAGCTTCAGAGCTGGTGTTAATATAGAGAAATGTTTGAGCAAGAATTGCAGATAGCAGGAATTGTAAGAATTCCCTTAATAAAATGAATCTTTGAAACATAAATTTATCTCTTATAAAAATATTCTCTATCAATACAGACTGTCTAGAAACTGCACAAAGTCTATATATATGAAAATAGTTCCTAAGGGAGTAATTAATTAACTCCTGCTACTATCTATTGGCCTAATACTTACTGCAATGTCTACTCAGTACAATCTCTGAAAAATCCTGCTTGTGCCATCCCAACAGCTTTTTGTCAAAAAAAGAGAGGTCCTCTTGGTGCTTTACACAACAATATGACAAGAACAAGAAGAAATTTTTATTTCAGCACTACCCAACTCCAAACTTACACTGGGTGGCTCATGATATGAAAAAAGATACATTAAAGTAAATAAACAAGAAGGAAATTTCTATAACTAGCTCCAAAATATACACAATTGATGCTGAATATGTCCAACAAGAGGTCCAATCCATTCTGCTTCAACATCTATGAGAACAGCTAGTTCTGCAAGGTCTTCTGGAATGCCATGATAGCAGGAACCCTATAGATATCAGGGGCAGTTTATTCCAAATGGAAGGTGCTATAACAAAAAAAGCACACTTCCTGGATTCCAAAAACAACAAGACACTGTTTAATCAAATTGTTGGTTCATATCCATTGGAACGAAACATTAGGATATAGGCAGGCCCTCAAATAACCCGGTCCTCTGCTATGTAGAGCTTTATAGGTTATAACCATGAATCATACCCAGAAGCTTACTGGCAACTAATTCAGCTTCTTAAGCAGAGTTTGTCATGTGGACACCAGAAGACTGTAAGCACCATTTTCTCTGATGTAGAAATTTGAATTATTTAATTATACATTTCAGATGTTTTTATATTTATGCACTTTCCCTAGCTATCTTTTAGATCCCGTTGTTAATTAGGCATTTTTCTGCTTGAATATCTTCTCTTTGATTCTTCAATCATTCTTTATTCTTCTGCTTGAACATTTTACCTTTGATTCTTCAATCTGTTCTTTATAGTGAGAGGAAGTTAACTTTGATACAGACCTTAATAATAACCACTAGTAGTTATTAACCAAGATCTAAAAAACATCCAACTCCAAATTCGTAATATTTCAATAAACCAAGTTACACTGCTAACACACCGGGTTACACTTCTGCCATATTTCATATGCAGTTAAACATCTAAAGTTAGGAGGTGTTAGATTGAAAGCATTAAATAAATACTCAATAACAACAGTGGTTTAGAAAATAATCCAAAAGACTATACTTTAATCTAATCCTTTTGGTGCCAATCTAAAAGCAGAATGCACATGCATTTGAAGTTCTTTTCTGAAGTTCAAAGAAAAAGAGAAAACAAAACAATGGAATATATTCAGACATTTAAAAAAAATAAGAGAGACTTTCTAAAACACATAATATATACATAGTAGTTGTCTCTCTCTGTGGGACTAGAGATTTGGTTTACAGATTCTATTGGCCACATAGCAATGTCTTAAAAGTCTACATATGTCAGATGGTAATTAATCTACAGAAAAACCTGGCTCTTCTCTAAGCATTTTTAGAGATTTTCACCATGCCATAGCAAATATTTTTCTTTAAAGTTTGCAACTCCAAAGTGAAAGCCTCCAGAACTACTGTATGTAGGAAGGATGTATTATGTCAGACCTTTCCTTCTTTTTCTTCCCAAATTCACATTTTAAATAACTTATAGATGACTTCACATATTGCACTAAACCATGGTTTATTTTAAAAAGCCATAGAAACTTGATTCATACAAAATGGTAAGCCATGTGTTCCAATTTACAAACCATAATGTCTAGAACAGGTGTGTCAAAACTGGTAGCCCGTGGGCCGGATCTATCATACACAGGCCATGTCCACCTCAGCTCCGCAAATGGGGAAAACATCGCGAAACATCACGTGATGTCAAAGTGATGCCGCGAGATTGACACCTGTGATCAGGTGATTTTGGCTTTAAATGATGGATGCATCATTTAAAGCCAAAATCAAAGTAACTGCTCTACATTATGACTCAGTACTTGTGCAAATTAGATCACTATTTCCCTAATGCTAATCTGAGGATAATATTCTCTCCTGACTCCTGTTTCTGCCACATGTGTGAATTGTGCTAATGTACCTTTTCATTTTAATAACTTGCTTATTAAAACCTTCTAATGCAATCTCTCGCTATCATCTTATCCCCCCCCCCCATTTTTACAATCAACACTACATACTGTGGGAATAAAGACAGACATGCTTGACAGAAGGAGTCTACACACCTCTTGGTTATGCAAAGCTTGAATGCTGCAGTCGTAGACCATTATGATGCAGCTATTTCACTATATTCTGAAATGTACTGAGATGGTGTAGAATTATTTATAAAAATACCATCACCTCGTTTAAATCCTATGTCCACATGAGGTCAATGCAATCTTCAGTAGGCATAAACATTCCTGCTCAACATTATGTATAGGCATAAACATTCCTGCTCAACATTATGCAAAAATGAAGTTATGCTGTTGGTAATTCTTCAGGGTTTCTGAAGGAGAGGCAACAAAGAATAAAATCTAGTTCCTGAAAACATGTGTGATTTTGCCTTCGTTAAGAATAGGGTCAAGAAATGAAGCAATTTCATGGCTCGGTCCTATTATTTGGGTTTTGCATCAATATATCTTTATAACGCCAGCTTGATATTTGTAATGTTAATTAAATGCTGACTGCTGTATTGGTTACAGGCCATAATAAAATCATTCACTTTCATTTGAAATGTGTGTTTTAATGTTACATTTCAGCTCTAGTTAATGCATATGCCTAGACACTATTTGCTGGCAACAAACTGATTCATCACCAAATTTCCTTCTCTAATCCAACACTAGGATTAAGTAGAGATCTTGGCTATCAAAAAACCCCAGCAATTTTGGAATTATCTCCTTCAGTACACATTGATTCACAATACTTGGATCAAAACAAGCAGCAATACTTAGAATTGCAAAAGAGCTGCACAAAAATAAGTTTTCCCTTGGGAAATTAATAATGGGCTCTTTTCTCCCTTCATTACAGATGCAGTTTTGATCCTGTCTTTATTATTTAAGTTATAGAGTGGCATGCCTGATTAAAAGAACCACTGTAAAATCAATGTCTTCTAGTGACAGCATGTCTATAAATGTTCCTTCCTGTATTAATATGGCTGGATTTAACCAATTTTTCTTATCCTCATATAGCTAATTAGCATGCTTCTTTATTCAGGTACAAAGCACAGTGACACAATTTTGTAATCTAGCATCTGTCCCTTTAGCAAAAACAAGGATAGATGATAATACTTAAGCTGTTCCTATTTATCCTACAGTAATTGATGACAGAAACAATCCGAGGGAAGGTTGGGCATTTGAAAGAAGTCTGCTGTTGTGTTTTTCTGCAGCTTTTTGGAAACTTGCGACCTTCTAGATGCACCATGAACTTCAAATCTCACAATTCATAGCAACGCTCATTCTGGCTAGGAAATTCTGGGACAAAGTCCACACATCTGGAGGATACCCGGACTGGGAAACAAATGAAAAAATAGATATGGTATCTATTGTAAAACTGGCATTACCCAGTAGATCCAATTTTCTGATTAGAGTATTAAAGACAGGAACCGTTGGTGTCCTGAAGGTCTGAAGGTCTGAAGGAAGGTCAAAGTGGTAGGGATGGTGTTGTGATCAAAGATTAGTTTTGTATTTGCATAGATGCTGCTAACACACAAGTGATGAGAGCTTTGATCATTTGCAGTCACTTTAATCTCTTGCAGACTCCTATGAATTGAGAAACATTTGGTGACTTCTTATTAAGTTCTTCCAGTCTTCTCAATTGTGTACCTAAAAGGTCTACCTGACAACTACAACTCCTTTGGAAAAAAGCTGCTCACCCTTTAAAAATTCCAGGAAAGCACTGAAATTAAAATGGTGCTTCAAAATTTAATTCATACAAGCTGCCTAATAGACAATCATATTTAGTGGGGCAACTCCTTGAAGTTTCTTTGCTTCTGCAGTCAAACATGATTTCTGCCCTATATTCTTTTCTCCAGTGTAAATCCATTTAATAGCTCGCAAGTCTGGTTATACTAGGACAAATGAAGCAGAAAACAGAGGGAAAGTGATATGTCACTAGCCTGAATCATGTAGATATGGCTAGCAATTTTCCAATTACTGGGTATGAAATATGTATCATTTCACATTTCTAACATAAACTCAAGGCCATCAATACTTTTCAGATATTAGAAGAAAATAAATCCTATTTCAAAACAGGACAATTCAACACATGTTCAAGATAATTAAGTCTCTCCACAATTGCCAATTTCCTTCAAAATAGAAGCTATATTTTACTAGTATGTATAAAGGAATTTTTTTCCTTTTAATTACCAATCCTGAAGCACAGGATTGCAAGGAAATTCATATATTGATCCAGAGTGAACATCAAAAATATTTTGAACAACAACCTAGTGGGGGCACCCACTATCTGGAACGAGCTCCCCCCAGAGTTACGGAGGATCCCGGATCTTCATGCCCTCCGCCGCGAGTTAAAAACTTTCCTGTTCCACCAGGCGGGCCTGGCCTAATTCTTCCCTTTTCCCCTTCTTTTGTAAAATAATTTAGAAATTTTAAATTGTAAATATTTTAATTTGGGGTTTTAATATTTTAAATTTGGGATTTTAAATATTGGGGCCAATGTTTAATTCGGTTTTATTTGGCTTTTAAATTTTGTATATATGTTTTTTATTTATGGCTGTTCACCACCCTGAGTCCCCTCGGGGAGAAGGGCGGTATACAAATCTAATAAATAAATAAATAAATAAATAAACCTATTAAGGGTTATACCCTGTCAGACTTCCAGTTGATGTCATGGCGCTATCGGGTGCTTGGTGTAGGGCTCCATGAACTTGTGCCGAATCCCTTCGTTGGAGGGCCCCATAAGGGCTAAAGTCACCCTGTAGAGATGACGAAGAGTGGAGGGGTGCCCTGCTGGTGGTGGAGAGTTGTGGCTTGACCCAGGGCTAATTCCCTCTCATCCGACGATGAAGTGGAGAGGCAGTCATAATGGCTGCTGTGAAGCTGAGACAGGCAAAGAAACAAAAAATGTGCTGGAGCGGTGTGGATGAACAGTGATTGGAACTGGGTGAGGTGATCCCCTAAAACCTACCCAAAAGAAAATAAATTCTGGAAAGGAGACCCTTTGAAAAGTTTGTTTAAGCTGTGAACAATTACAGAGAGAAAAATCACAGACCTGAAAGAAAAGATTCTAAGAGGAGAGCACAAAACCTTTAAAAACATAAATAGATTGGAGGCTTGGCAGCAAAAGATAGTAGAAATGGAAGAAATACTTAGGTTAAACAGGAAAGATGTAGATAGAGATAAAGACCCAAGGGAGGAGTTTGGAAGGCAAGTCAAAAAATGAATAAGAATTGAAATATTAAAAATGGCAAGAGATGATGGATAGAGGAAGTGTTTTGTAACACAAGATTGGCTTTACTAGGAGCTAGAACAGAGGCAAAAACAAGAAATAAGGGGAGTATTATTATACATATTTCTATATAATATACTAAAAGTAATAGCTCGATGTAAAAATTAGATTTTGAAAGATGGTGACACTATGTATGTTTTAATGATATTGTTATTGTCATTAGAAGAATGGACTAAAATGCTGAACAACTAAATAATAAAGGCCTATATTTAACACAAATATGCATAATATTACAATTACATAAGTATGATTTAAGTAACAAATATTATTAATACTACCATTACTATTTATATCCAAATTAATGATACCCAGATGCCTCACTGTTCATGTTTTGATATTGATGTATATTTAAAAAAATACAAAAAAATTACCAAAAAAAAGAGTTATACCCTGTCTCAGTAATGTAATGTATGGATTATACTTTTAAGAAATAGGGATAAAAACATTTAGAAATAAACAATTTATGTAAATAAAGTTTAGAAGCAAATTTAGTATACTTGTGCAACTTCCTACTTGTATATATGTTCATTTGTAAAACATGCTAGGAAGTGTGTGTGTGTGTGTGTGTGTGTGTGTGTGTGGAAGTAGAAAGTTGCAGAAGTATGCTAAATTTGCTTCTAAATGTTTTTTTAAAAAGAAATAAAATTGCAAATTTGACGATCCAAACAATGACAAGATGCCCTCTAACTGGAAGACATTGTTTCCATACAAAATAGATTTAATTCTCAATTCAGTAGAAAGTCAGCTGCATGATAAACACTTACCCTTACAGAGAATTAATTAATAATCATATGGGTACTCAGTTTTGTAATGATCAGTTTCAAATGCTGAAATATAGCAGTAGAAACAGCTGTTTAAGTAAATGATGGAATTGTTCTTCAAACTGCAAAGTGCTTTGGAACTATAAATCAAACCTAAAGTGATTTTGAAGCAAAAAAAAAAGAACAATACTCATTATGATCATACTCACAGGTCTTTAAATTAATCAAAAGAAAACATAACTTTGCAATACAAAACAAAGGAAATAATGTGTCTGTTTATTGTCATGTTTATCCCAAACTTTGTAAGTTGGCAACAAGAGTTATTTGGCTAGTGAATAAGGCAAATTGGTCTTCTTCAACTGAATCTAATGGCTTGGGTTCTAACTTGACCCAATATGAATGAAAGGCATGTTGCAAAGACATGTTGCAAAGACAGAAAGAATCTATTTCTTAGTAAAAGAACATTTCTATGAGTGCACCTTTATAATGAGTTATCCAGTAGGATTTGGGGGTATCCAAATCTCAGGCTGTTCTAGGTAGCAATCTAACAACATGCATGCAAGGTTTAAACATGATAATCTGAACTTTGAATGAATCACATAGTGGTATCAGTATGCTTAATTTGCATGTGTTGCTGAATCCTGCATTATTTTTATTTTATTTTTATTTTTATTTGATTTATATGTCGCCCTTCTCCGGAGACTCAGGGCGGCTTACAGTGCGTTAAGCAATAGCCTTCATACTTTTTGTATATTTATACAAAGTCAGCTTATTGCCCCCACAATCTGGGTCCTCATTTTACCCACCTTAGAAAGGATGGAAGGCTGAGTCAACCTTGAGCCTGATGGGATTCGAACTTGCAGTAATTGCAAGCAGCAGATGTTAATAGATGTTAATAACAGGGTGCTTTAAACCACTGTACTACAGGCTCTGTTTAGCTAACCAAACCAAAAAATTAAGTCAAACTTTAATATCTAAAACTGAAAATTAATGTAGAGAATTTCTTTGCCCCTTTTCTTCTTTTGCTCACCAAAGACAAAGAAGGTATCATTCATTCCTGTTTCAGTACAGGTCTGAGCTCCATTTTCCAGTAGCATATACCTCCAGAACGTGTTCTTACCTAACACTAACATAACCTGATCGGTTAATTTTTGACTTAATAGATGAATAAATAAAAATATACTAGACCAACCTCAGGCTCATCAATTTTTTTTTACTCACATTGGAGGTATATTTATATATGTACTTTATAACATAAGGTTTTCCCCCTTTTTTATCATAGACTCTTAAACTCTTCAAACTTCCAAAACCAGCATGTGAGGAAAAGATGAGCTGGGCTCAAATTGTCCTTCCGCTCTTGAAAGGGATTGTGCTGAAATTTCCTATCTGCCTTTCTGAAAGTCTAGTTCTGTGCTAGAGTAAAGCAACCAGCCCAGATGTCCACCATTCCACTTGACTCCATCCCACCTCAGGAGTCTTGCACCACACGACTCTCTTGACTGTACTGAAGGGCAGCCCAGCAGTCCTAGCCTACTGAAAAAGCTGCAGAAGAGAAGGCAGACCAGAATCAGACCAGATTAGATCCACCTTGCTTACTTCCATGCCAGTGTTCCTAGACAACCAATCGGTCACGCCTGACTTTTAGAAGGATGCATCTGTAGCTGGCTAATTTAGCTGCACCATGGCTTTTTCAAGGATGTGAGTGTATCCATAGCTTTCCTGATCTGCCCATCTCATCTCACCACAAAGATTTCCTCATAAAAATGCTGAATTGAGAGAGAAATGTGGGCAAACAGGAGAAAATATAAGGGAATGGGGAAAGACTGCAAAATTACAAGGAAGCAGGGGAAACTTTCAGAATATATGGAAGCTATGACTGCTGCAAGACAGCAAGACGTAAATATCCATCTGCCAGGGCAACAGCTATGGGAGCAGCAACACCGCTTATAACTCTGCATCAAGTCTTGTATGATATACAGCAGTCATTCTCCTTATAGCATTCTTGATGCTTGACATGGGAAGGAATAAGCACTGGAGCTTATCAGGAACCCTGTAGGCAGCAAGCTGGGGGGAAAGAGTCATCCACACCTAAGCTGCACCTAAAGCAAAAATTGACAGGTAAGCCCAGGGATGAAATCCACTTACCTTCACTACCGGTTCACAAATGTGAGCACGTGCACCTCCTCCGTGCATGCGCAGAGCCTTCTGCGCATGTGCAAAGGGTCAAAAATGGGACGTGATGACATCTGGGTGGGTGGGCGGAGCCTCCTGCCGCCGGTGCTATCGGTTTGCCTGAGCCAGATAAAGAACCGGCTGAATTTCACCACCGGGTAAGCCTGGTGGAAGTCAAGGACTGGGCCCTACATTAACTTCTGAAAAGGAAAGGTCAAATAAGCCAATCCCAGGGACTTAGTTACTCTGCCAGACCAGCTAATTGTAGTTGGAAGGTTGAAGTTAACCCTATGAAGTCTAATCAGAATAAAATATACCCACAAGAGGCAATGGAGAAAAGAGTAGTAGACAGTTACATTGGGGAAAATTAGAAGAAGCTTTTTAAAAAAATGGTTCAAAGCTACAGTCTGTTATGTATCAATAGTCACAGCCAAAAGATCCCCTTTCAAATTCCTCATTGGGCTGCATTTATACCATGTATGACATAGTCTAGGTGCCAGATTATAATTATCATTCCATGTTGTGGTCTCCTACCTTATTACTATTCAGTGATCCATAGTGATATTTAATAATTATTATTAACCGCAATACATAGACTAGCTACCTGGAGATTTCATGAGATGCAACCCAGCTATCTAAAGAGCATCAAATTAGGAAAGGTTGGCTGATGGCCGGTAAACATAATTAACAGTATGGCATGGGACTTGCCTCTAGATGCAATGGTTACTGCTTTCCTTTTTATTATTTGAAGTTAATGGGAAATGAGAAAACACCAATGGAGTTTGTGTGCATGTATATACAGAATTTGATAAGATTAACTCTGGCAGAACAATGCAAGTCCCTGGAGGCTGCAATTATACTGTAGATGTTATACAAGCATGAGATTCTAACACAGAAACACTTTCATTGGTAACCATAAAAATGCATTCTCAAAAAGCTGGACAAGGAATGTAAGACTATCCCAGTCAGATTAAGGCAAGAATGAGTTGCTTCTACAAGTAGAATATATCATTTTTTTTCTTTAGCTCAGTAGCTGGAAGAAAGACAGTCAATCATACCATTTTAAAGCTAGCTCACTGATCACTCAGAGACATAAGTGGCCTCACTGTTCTGCTCAAGGGTCCTCCATTTACAAGATGAAATTCCACTGAGAAGATATAAACTGCTATAACTAAAAATCGCTATAGAAGATATAAACCAGTATAACTAAATATTTCCCTAATCGTCTTCTGTACCTCTCTCTCAATAGCCCAGTTTATGTTTATTTAGACATCAGGCCTAAATATTGCAATGTTTTAAATGGGTCATTTGGTTATTGCTGAACCATGTCTAGTCGATGCTCTTCATACTATCACCTCATACTGTTTTTTTTTCTCCTGCAGATTTTTCATCCTTGTCATCAAAAGATATCTTTAAAATCAAATATGCTTTTGCATCCTTCTGTTGCAGGAAAGCAGTGGCCAATCACCTTTCCTCCTGTGGGAAGAAAAAGATAGAAACAAAATAATCTGTTTCCCAGTGCTATAACTAGTGGGGAAAGGAAAATAATGGGTTAATGTAAAAAGAAAATGAGGGAGGGGGGAAATGAAGACATCCATGCAGGGGTTGGCTTCAGATCCTTTAGCAATGGGTTTGCTGCCCCGTTGCTGGGTGGGCGTGGCCATGGTGGGTGTGACCTAGTCGGCCGCCTGCACCACAGCAGGGGGGAGGAGTTTGCCCTCCAGGCTCCGGAGGCTTTCCTTGAGCCTCTGGGAGGGCAAAAACTTCTTCCCTCGGAATCCGGAGGCCCTCCGGAGGCTGGAAACAGGCGCAGAACAGGCTCAGGCTTCCGGAAATTCCAGGAGGCCCATTTTTCTCCCTCCCCAGGCTCCAGAGGCTTTCCTCAAGCCTCCAGGAGGACGAAAACAGGTTTCCCCAGGGTCCAGATGCCCTCTGGAGGCTGGAAACAGGCCCATTTCTGAATTTCTGGAACCTCCAGTAGGCCTGTTTTTTGCCCTGCACTTACGTTGAATGATGAACGGGCTGTTTGGACACTCCTGGAAGGGGCGGAATGGGTGGGGCTGGGTAAGTGTGGCCAGCCAGGGGTGGCATTTGGGGGTTCGCTGAACCCTGGCGATCCTTGGCTAGAGGGTCACCCAAACCCTGCTGAACCTCCAGAAGCCCACCCCTGCATCCATGTACAGGCATGTACAGGCATGTAAGAAAAGAAAAGGCATAGGGTAGGAAGTCAGTAAGAAGAATCAGGAAAAGGAAGGCATTGGTAGAATGGCCCAAATAGGAGGAGCCTCTTAGCTAGCGATGTTTGCTTCCTTTTTTTCCCAGAGGGGAAAGGCGAGAAGCAAGAAACCAACATCTTCCAGTGATCATAGTATCAACACCTGGCCAACTCTGTTGTCATCCAACTAACTTCCTTTGAACTGAAATTTCTGAAGTTCATTTTAAAAATAGCTGAGACTGATACAAGAAACAAGCAGCTTAGACTGCCATGTGAAATCTGCTTCTGCCTTCCAGGAATTGTTGTCAACCACTTCAGATGATACAATAAGAGATAACTTCAGATCTACCATCAAAGAACGTAATAAGATCAGCATTTCCTTGG
This sequence comes from Ptyas mucosa, assembly GCA_012654045.1. Classification (NCBI taxonomy): domain Eukaryota; kingdom Metazoa; phylum Chordata; class Lepidosauria; order Squamata; family Colubridae; genus Ptyas; species Ptyas mucosa. The sequence goes on along the minus strand of WNWU01000002.1, from coordinate 26,454,618 downwards.
TGATGACCTTGATATTTTCTCAATCAGATTGCTTGGTCTGTACACATAATCTTTTTATCTTTAACTCTGTTATCTAACAGATGTTAAACAAACTAGGATTGCATCTTCCAGAAAAATCCAATATTTCCTCTTTTTTAAAAAAAATACAATCATACTGTATTGGCTAATTTATGGACTTTTTAAATTAAATCCAATTTTATATTTCAGTTACAGTTGCTTTCTTAAATGTAAGTATTTCTGCATGCATTTTAGAAAAGGCTGTTTATGTATAGAAGGTACAACCTTGTTTCACATAACATACCACCTTAAATAGGAAGTAATATTTTAAAATATATCAAGTGGTTATAGCAAAGATGCTACTAGCAATACATTTCTCCCATGTCTCAACCTGGTCTTTACAGACCAACAGTATTAGAGTGTAGTTGTAATCCACCATGGAACTTTTCTCCACAACTCCTTACCCTTTATCCCAGGGATGAAATGCTCCCGGTTCAGACCAGATCACCTGATCCAGTAGCGATGGCAGCGGGTGGTTCGGAGAACTGGTAGCAAAAATCCCTGCGCCCCCCCCCCCATGCCCAGCTGAGCTGCACGATCATCGGAGGCTTTTTTTTTAACTTTTAAAAGCATTTTTCTACAACCTCTTCAGCCGAAGAAGTAAAAAAAATGCTTTTAAAAGCCTCTGACGATCCCAGCTGAGTTGCCTGATCATCAGAGGCTTTTAAAAGAGGTTGCAGGAAAAAATGCTTTTAAAAGCTTGTGACGATCCCAGCTGAATTGCCTGATCTTCAGAGGCTTTTAAAAGCATTTTTTTCTGCAACCTTTTTGGCTGAAGAGGTTGTAGAAAAAAATGTTTTTAAAAAGAAAAAAAGCCTCTGATGATCAGGCAACTCAGCTGGGATCGTCAGAGGCTTTTAAAAGAAAGAAAAACCTCTGATAATCAGGCAATACAGCTGGGATCGTCAGAGGCTTTTAAAAGAAAAAAAAGCCTCTGATGATCAGCTGGGATCATCAGAGGCTTTTAAAAGAAAGAAGAACCCCTGATGATCAGGCAACTCAGCTGGGATCATCAAAGGCTTTTAAAAGCATTTTTTACAACCTCTTTGGCCAAAAAGGTTGTAGAAAAAATGCTTTTAAAAGTTAAAAAAAAAAGTTGGCCACCCAGTCACATTACCTCCCCCACCAAGCCACACCCACAGAACTGGTAGTAACAAATTTTACATTTCACCACTGCTTTATCCCCTTACAACCAGTTACCCCCTTAGAATTTTGCCACTGTTCTGTAAAAATATAATCAGTAGATACTGTATTTGTAATTTGTCAAGAAGTCTAAATACGAAGTATTCATGTTTCAATTTGTCTCATTTCAGTCTAGGCATAGTAATGGGCTCTCTATATTTTCAGACAGGAAGACAGATGCTGAAGAAATTTATTTATTTTCTCTAGGCCCTGTTTCTGGTCATCTTTCAATTTAATCACATTCTTAATTCTTTTCCTGCTTCTAAATAGAAACACATTTTTGTGTATTCAGCAAAAGAATATTCAAATTTGAGGTTTCTTTGCTTCTGTTAACATATTTGGTTTACACTTCTCTTTGTTCTCATTTGAGGAAAACATCCATTCTGTAATAAAAGCTTTCCTTCTCTATTTTTCTTTTAAAACACTAGTTTATTTGTAAATATCTGAAACAATCAAGAAAATATACCTATGATCTAGAACGGGGTATCAAACTGGTGGCCCGCGGAGCAGATGCATCAGGGGCAGGCCACGCCCACCCTGGCTCCACAAAGACAAAAACCCCATCGTGATATGTCACATGATGTCACGTGATGTGATCAAGTTTGACACCTGTGATCTAGAACAATCAAATTTGATCTGCATCATTCAATAGTAGCAATTCTCTGGTTCTTTCCCTATATTTTATTCCTATCCAAATCTAGAAAAGATAATACTGAAAATACAGTACCTCCTTGTTTTGACTACATCAGGCTCCTGATACAATCTTACATAGGATGAACTATTCCTCACAAGGACAAACCTATACAACAAGCATCACACTTAGCCTGGTCCTTATTTCCAACAGAATGTGCATAAGATTGCACTCTATATTAGGAACCTGTATTATTCAGTATATGTACATACAGTTCACTAGCTCTACTGAGACTCTGAGCTGAAATGACTAACTCATTTCACCTTTTTCCTCTATGGAGTTCTCTCATGCTTCTTAGTAGACAAAAAAACCTGAAATGGAGCAAGTAATCAGCCTTTTTCCCAATATTTCTAGCAGAGGTCATAGACAAGAATTGCTGCAGAGGCTATTTAATGTGCAAGATAGTCATAAAATTCCCATCATCCTTGATGCTGACTGTGTTGTATCTGAATAACATTAAGCAGCATACTGAATTGTTGAGCTGATTGGAAATAATGAAACCAATACATCCGGAATATAAAATACATTTGCAAGGAGCTTGCTTTGCTTATAAATCACCAGAGTAGCAAAATGTTTAAACAGAGAAGATCAAAATGTGCATAGGAATCTTTCTATTTAAGTAACTAGATAGATAGATTGATCTAAATCTGTATGCTTTAAGTTAACAAGAAAACTTACATATCCCTGAAATAGTTGTAACAGCCAGTTAGTTAACAGAGCCCTGAAACACGTTAACATGTTAATTTAAAAGGTTATTTACACTACCAAAAAGTATGTGTGTGGATAGATAGATAGATAGATAGATAGATAGATAGATAGAGATAGAGATATATACTGTAGCTGTAGAAAATACATTGTGTCCTGCTAACGTAGGAATATATGCTCACATTAGAATATTAGAAATATTCTAAAGGTATAAAGTAGGCAAAATAACAGAGACATTGTTGTTTTTTTCATACTGCAGGCTACAATGCATAATAAAAGAACTTTAAATGTTAGGTTATATATTCAGGTAGTCCTCAGAAAACTGGAAACTTATTATTAAGAGCGATGATCACTAAAACATAATTTTATTATTTTAGTTCAGTTTCATTTTGTTTTACAGTTATAAATGAGGGCGTTGGTGAGGGCACCAATGTCAGAACTGCAAACGGTTGCTGTCAGAGGCAAGTGTGGATTAACTGCAAAAAGAGAAACAGGTAGACAGGGGCTTGTAAAAAAAGAGAGTAAAGGAGGCCCTGCAGAGTGTACTTTATTAGGCATTGCCAATTATAATGGGAGGTGTTCATCTCTGTTTCAAGGCCATTGATCCAATGCTGTCCAAAGACATTTCTATGGTTATGTGGTCAGCATGACATCATGGAATGCTGTTACCTTCCCACTGAAGTGGTATCTATTTATCTACTTGCATTTGCATGCTGTTGAAATATAGATTGGCAGGAGCTGGAACCAGGATAGGAGCCAGAGGTGGTTCAGCACCGGTTCACGCAAACTGTTGGCAGAAATTTGGCCAAGATCACCGAACTGGTAGCGATGGCTTGCTGGCCACGCCCCCGAACCAGTCCCCTGATCGCCATTTGCTCGCCCTGCCCACCATGTTCATAGCTGCCATGTTATTCACGGACACATATCCCATTGCCTTGAAAATCCAATGGGATGCGCATACGCGAAGAACATGGAGGTGACAACAGCAGCTTTTTCTGTGACCCCACAGTACTTTTTGGTGGCCTGCAGCCAGCTGCCACAGCTGCAAAGCGGCTCTCGAAGAGCCTTCTTTGCCAGCTGCTTTCCAGCAGCGGCGGATGGCTGGGGGAGGAAGTGGGACTAAGGCCAGGCCGCTAAAAGAGGGGAAACGGGGGCAACTGGCGAAGGGAGGACCAAAATTCCCAAAATTTTCCTACTTTTTCCTGTGGACATGGCTAGGTGGGGGGGGGGTCATGTGACTGAGTGGGCATGGGCGTGAATGATATCAAGCTAGCCATGCCCACCGAACTGGTAGCAAAAGTTTTTGAAACCCACCACTGATGGGAGCTCATCCCATCATGTGGCGCTCAGGTCTTGAACTGGGCTGTTAGCTTTCCAGCTGGCAAGCCCAGCATCTTAGCCACTGGACCACTGCACTGCCAGATGGGGGCTTCTTTTTAATCTTTTAAAAAATCTTTTTAATGTTATAGATCTCAAGCCCCTGTCTTTCTGTTCCTCTTTTTATTTATAGACTGGAGCAGGAATAAATGTTATTTTTCTGTTTTTTCAAGTCTCATTTGATTTCTGAACTTTGAATGAACAGGCTCAAATGAAGGGGCAGGAGGGAAGATACTCTCTCAGTCCTTCAGAAGAAGCTTCTGCTTTGAAAAGCTGAGTTCCCATTTAAAGGAATCAAATTATAGGCATTTCTTCTTCTTCTTCTTGTGCCATATCCATCATCGGATATTGGCAATCATATTGGTGATCCTATTTCTAGACAACAATCCTTTCAATCTCTCAACCACCCCGTTTCCAGTATAATAAATAAATAAATAACTTTATTGTCATTGTACGTGTATACACAGTATACCCATACAACGAAATTCACTTAACACCCAAAGACCAGGTCCAACACACATAACAATCTCCAAACACATTCCCACCCAACACAATTCTCCACTCCTAAACTATCCAAATATCCACCCAACAGACCAAGTAATACTGTCCAATAGCTCACTGATGGTGGTCCTTTAGTTCATTCTTGAGTGCAATTATAGCTATAATATAGTATATATAGCTATAATATAGTATATAGTATAGCTATTATAGCTATATATAGTATAAAATGCCTTTCAGATTGATCTGGGCTGTTTTAATTGTTTTGGGGGTCTACTGTTAGGTTTTGGAATTCCAGGGTACTCCAGAAGAAAAGAACAGGAGTGACAAGAATTAGCTGGCAACAAACTTAGTAGAACCTTTGCATTTTTTTTTCCTGAGTCAGCTAGTGTTTCCTCAACCTTGGCAACTGTAAGATGTGTGAAGAATCCTCTCCCAGACTTCTCCAGCCAGCAAGTCCGGAGAGAAAGAGAGAAATCCCTGCTGTGTAAAATATCAGTTTGTTCTTCCCTTTATCTCCTCCATGTTGCAGCTTTTTTGCATTCTTGCTTAGGTAGATTGTTCCAAGGCAGTTAAAGTCCCCTTTCTCTTTGGCAAAGGACAGAGTGGTCTGCAGAGTGAAAAGTTGCTTCAGGGTTTATTTTTTTCTTTTTTTAATGCCTTGTCACTTTGGAAGAAAGCAACAGCATTGAACTAGAAGTGATCAAGGGGGATATAGTCAAATTTCATGCAACTGCAAGTCCCTGCTCACACTGTTTTTGGATCACCGGGAGGCTCATCTCATGCCAGAAGCCGGATGCACACATGCCTAGTAACTCCAAAAATGTTCTGGTTAATGTACAATATGACTAGAAATGCAAAATTCAAATTTATCAAGAACAGTTATTGCAGTTAAAGCAAAAAGCAAAAACGCATGTGCATTTGGCTGTTAAAATAAAAGAATATTAAATTTCAGTCATCTGGACATGTCTACAATAAAGTAAAATAGTACAACTATAAAAGTAATTTTTAAGAGCTAGAAATATTGGATTCATTTTCTATGTGAACATAATTACCCTGGGTATTCTACCTGGGAAGGGAAGGGAGAGGACGTTTGTGACAACTTACAAGCAGTTTAAATTGGTAATGAAGAAAGGATGAATAAAGGAAGGAAACATTAAGTTTTATGATGCTTTTCCTTTCAAAAGCTAGCCAAGAAGTTTTCAAAGTACAGAAGATGCTGAATAGTAGTAGTGCTTCCCTTCACATGAAATGTTATTGATAGCCTCTGGTTATATAGGTAAATGGTATCAATATCACTATATCCTGGATTGCCATATTATTATAGGACCCCTGTTGCAGAAGCACACAGCTTAATGGTTTGCCATGTCTCCCTTCAACAGTAAGATTTTAATGCACTTTATTGTGATTCATTCCTTGTCTTTTCCATCTTTTTCTTATTATTGTTATGCAGTTTTTGTGAATCTGAAGTTTTAATCCTAGGAATGGGTAACACATTATCTCTTATATGAATTAGTCATTTAGTTCTGTTTCTGCGTTTTCTTTTGAGAATAATTAATGAAAGCTTTGATTTTTAAATTAATAGCAATTCATTTTCTATTGACATGCCTAGTGGTGTTCTTAAAAATATTTTCTGCTTCAAAATAATTCCAAAGCCTTTTCATCTTAGATTAGTATCACTAAATATGAAGGTAGATTTCAAAAAATCAGCCAATTGTTGAGGAAACCAAATAGCAAGAGAAAGATGTCCACTAAAGGATTATAAAAAGATTGTGTTTCTCTCCGTTTGAATGTAGTACTTTATCTTTGAAAATATTCTAGATAAATTTGCTTTTATTGTATGGAAATTATTTTCTTTAGACTAACGTAAGATTCAAATACAGAATCACTTGCGTCAGAATGCTGGGCGTGGCCATTAGGATGAATATATGAACAAGAATGTGCTTTTACAGTATACTGTGTATAATAGATACTGTGTTCTGGTAGTTCCAGTTATGAGTGCACAGAATTGCAATTGTTGATCACAATTTACACACCTACCAAAAGTCAGACTTAATGCACCTGATTTTCAGAGCTTCCTCTTCATAAGACTTTATGCACATTATGTATTTCCTCCCTCTGCTTGAAATTCAAGACAACATACTTGCCACTATATAATATAAGACTCTTAGTCATGATTGTGTTACTTTTAATTGTCCTTATCCTAGCATTCTAGCTTAATGTAGCACTTAAAGCTAATCACACATGCTCAGTTCACCACAAATGCTAAAAGTGCAGCTGGAGAATTTCTAGTTCAGTGTCTCATAAGAACATAGGTGCTAAATATTTCTATGTATTGTGAGTTGATTTTTCCCATCTTTAACAATTCCTTGGACATTCCCATCCTTGGACATTCGTGATTTTTGCTATATTCCAAAGAACTGTAGAGGGAATAGAGAATGGCCTTGAATACAGGATGAAGAGCTGCTACCAAGGCAACAGACAACCAGGCCAAGAAAATAACTTGATAACATATCTCAGACAAATCACTAATTCACATAACAATAAAGTGACAGGGGTGGCAATGGGAAAAATATACTCAGATTTGCAAGATTCTGTTACTGTAACTATAACAATTAAAACTGCTGTATGGCTCATCTTTATGGCATTGGTTTTTTAATAACTGGTTTCTTATAGAGCTGACATAAGATTGAAATGATAGCACAGTGATCTGATGGTTCAAAAAGCAAATTAATTGACTGGTGATTACTGAAACACCTTTATGGACTTTATGGAGAGGAAAAAGTTTGTGCCTTCAAGTCAGTTCTTTTTGTTTGTTTGTTTGTTTGTTTCGTTCGTTTGTTTTATTTCTGGAGACTGCCTGGAATAGTTCCTAGAGCAGGGGTGTCAAACTCAAGACCTGGGGGCCAGATCTGGCCCACAGGTTACTTAGCTCTGGCCTGCAGGGTTGCCCTGGAAACAGCAAAGGACCAGCTTGCGGTGCTTCTGCCAGCAAAAATGGAGCTTGGGAGGGCTGCATGTGTCTTCCCGAGTTCACTGTCAGAGGGTTGCAGGAGGCTGTGGCAACTGAAAATGGAGCTTGGGAGCCTGTTTTAGCTGGCAGAGCATTCAGGCAACCACAGGTGGCCCCAACATGAGTGATGCTGAGCTGGCCACGCCAATCCTGGCCATGCCGACTCCAGTCCACCGAGGTCAAACACAACCCTGATGCACCCCTCAATGAAATCGAGTTTGACACCCTTGCCCTAGAGCTTTTCTGGCTACTTTGTTTGGAAGAGGTCTACTATTACCTCCATCCTAAGGTTGAGAGAGAGTGACTGGCCCAAAGTCACCCAAATGGCTTCATGCCTGAGATAGGACTAGAACTCAGTTTCCTGGTTTCTAGCCAAACTGGCTATATTACCCATACAGACAAGGAAGAAATAGAGAACATGATTCTGTTATGGAAAGGAAACAAACAGAAAAAATGAGAAAGAAATAGCCAATAAATCTACAATAGTACAAATAATGTAAATTTTTAAAGTAGGAATTAGCAATTTCACATATTTCTTTTTTAAAAAATGTACTTTCTGAGTGATTCCCACTTTTGCCTCTGGTTCACATGGAGCCTAGGAACATTCAGCAATCATAGCACATCAAAGAATGTTGAATCCACAGAGTTGATACAAAAAGGAAGGAAAAAGAGGAATAGTGAATATTTCAGTATTGCCACCTTGGTAGTGTCTGTATCTGGGGCACTAAACAGTCTCTATGGTGCATTTCCAGTCTACTAATCTGATAAGATTAATGAATAAAGCTTGTATCTCAATTCTTAACTCATTCATCTACCATCTCTTATTTTCACAGGCACACATCATGCCAGCATTCAAAGTCCAGAAATATTCTCTCAGGATTTACATCTAACATCCACATCTAACTTTTAGATTGACAACTCAGACAGTTTTCTTGGCATATCTGGGATACTGACTAAATTATCACCATATGACTGGACAGCTTAAAAGCTTCATTCGTTTGGATGCAGTTTTCTTACATTCTGATCTTTTTTTCCAAATTGACATTCCCCATGTGTTCAAAACAAGCTCCATCAGATGCATTTTTAATGGAAGCTCAACTCTTTATACTGTACATACAGACAATTTTGATGTCTATATGTTCTTGCTGAACAAGTTTGTTTCCTTTCCATTTGTTGTTATTTGGCACATCTACAGTATAAAATTACTTATATACTATTGCATTGCCAGTTTCCAGCAGGGGAAGTCTCTAAATTACTGAAATTACTATTTATAGTAAAACAATGATTTGAAATAATTTAATCTGTGATACATAGCAAACCTCTCTCTATTAGATTCTTGTACAAAAGGCTATAAAAATGAAAAGTATCTCTGTATTTAAAAGACATGCCACTGTTGTGTATAATTAAAGAACAGAAATGTATTCTGATTTATCCAAGCCATCTTATAATACTTATATTTCAACTTGCACAGGCCATTTACCTCATACTATTTCAAAAAGATATGACATAAACTATGGAGAAAAAAATTAAATTAAGGCAATAAAACAGAACTGGACAATTCTTTTGAAAGAAATTACAAGCTTAAATATAACCATGAAGTACTGTTTAGCACAATAAGCACTGCATTGAAAGTTCCAAATAATTATTTAGGTTTTTTTATAAACCAGGAAAGCAATTTTTAGTGAGGAACATATGTGCTTACTATAAAATATAATCAGGTTTCATTACATTTCTGCTCCAAACCATGTTACTCTTTGCTAATGAGATATAATTACCATCCTTCCACACCATTAGGAAAATCACATTCCAGGCATATCCACACTGCACCCTTAAGCTGTTCCTTCCCATGATGACAGAGGCAGAACTTTAAAGTGGTTTTAAGAAACATCTGCCCAGATTGAAATGCTTGAGATTTCATGGTGTTCTATAAATATATAATCAGTAGACGTGTTGCTATGCCCACCATATAATGGAATATAAATCTGAAATATTTTATGTGAAAAACAAACAATTTTTGGAACAATTTACCTCCACTAGCATAGGATTTTTATTTTTTCAAGAAATTGAAGCCTGGTTTGCAGAGTGATATTCATTTTAATGGAGTTTTTTTTCACAGATTGAATTCAAGACCTACCACACTCTAAGCCTGAAATACTCGTGATGAACTGGGTTCCTTTATATGACACACATTCTAATAAAGCATGGTGAAATAACAAAATCTCATTATTATTCTTATTTAAAAGGTTAAGCTAGGTAGCAGTTACTCCATTCTGAATGAGTTACTGCTCCATAATTAGGATATTAGTGAAAGGATCCTAAACCACAGATAGAAGGTCAAGCAAAAGCATACAGTGTTTTTTACAGCCTTCCATAGTTCCGTAGTTATTGTACTTTGCGTGAAATAGCCATGACAAGTGTCCTCTACCCATCACATTTTTCTAGGCTTGGCCTGAAATATTCTCAAGGTTAAATGGTTTGTGGACTAATAGAAACCAGAGAAATCAAGATGAATACTAGTGGAATCTTCAAGAAATCTATCAATCACCCACTTTCCAAATATATATATAATAATAATGGTAAGCAATGAATTGAATTGAAGTAAGAGATAGTGAAGTTTTCCAAATGAACTATAATGAGGTGGGACTCCTGTTGTTCACATGAGATAGTAAATGAATGTCTTACAATGGCAAGCAATTTCTTTACATCTCAGCCCCAGCGACACAGCATCTTTATCTGCTCAAAATCAGCAACATATTATTGCCCTGTGTTTTAAGAAATTGTATATGCTCTTATCACAGAGCACTCATGCTTTGTTCCTGAGGTCCCATCCCAACTGTTTTTCATATGATTAGATAAAAAAGTTCAAATGTGGGATGTCAGCTCATCAGCATTGTTGGAGATATGCCACTAAATGAGTACTAAAGCAAGAAGAAACCCCACCAATATATGGGTTGGGTTTTTTTTGTGAGCAGAGAGGATGTACGTGTGTTTACCCTGTCCTTTAGACCAGGGGTCTCCAACCTTGGCATCTTTAAGACTTGTGGACTTCAACTCCCAGAATTCCTCAGCCAGCAAAGAGAAATTCTGGGAGTTGAAGTCCACAAGTCTTAAAGTTGCCAAAGTTGGAGACCCCTGCTTTAGACTGTTGGTTTGGAGGATAACAACTGAGTGGATGATTATAATCTTCGTCTTTTTTTCTTTTTTAAAAACAAGTTTTATTGATTTTTTTTTCTTTCACGTACATGTTTTATGAACAGAGCATTTACCGGATCATATCTTATAGAACTTGTCACATCCAAATACAATTTACATATTTCAATTTCTGCCAAAATATTTTTTTCCCCTACTTTTTTATCTTGTCTTAATACCTTCTATACTTATTTTATAAACAATATCACCATCCACCCTTCAAATCTTAATTCCTTACATTATTTCAATTAATTATCTTGTCTTATCCATTGTTGATCATACATATTCTCTTTTAACCTTCATATTAATTCATTCTTCATCCTAAAAAGTTTGAGTATACTTGGGATTGCTCTTCTACCATTCCATCTCCTTTATTTTACAATAATTCTTCTTCTCCTTCTCTCTTTCCCTTCCTTCCCTTCTTCTATCCTCTTCTGCTTTCTTCTTTCCTCCTCTCCTTCCTTTCTCTCCTTCCCCTTCCTTTCCCCCACTCCTCCCTTCTTCCTCCCGTCTAACCTTCGCTCCTACTCTTATTTCCCCTCCTTTCTTCCTCTTGTTTTCTCTTTCTTCTGTTCCTCTCTCTCCTTCTTCTCCCCTCCTATCTATCCCTCTATTCCTCTTTCCATTCTCTCTCCATTGTTGTATTCATTTTCAATTCAATATTTTGCAAAATGGTATCTGAGCAACCCCGATTTTTTTCCCATTTTTTTGAATATGTTTCTCAAAACCCCCATCTCATTTTTTGGTTATAAACAATTTATTTCATCTTATTCCATTCTTACATTGAAACCGTTTAATTTAATTAACCTTCCACCTCTTATTTTCCTTAATTCCTAATTTCTTATTCTAATATCAATTAGTTATTTTATTTCATCATTAACAACATGTTTTTTTCTAAATCTCCATCACACTTTTTAATATTTCAATTTTATCTCTTGATTTCATTTATTCATAGTTAAGCCAATTTACCACTTCATATTTCATCTGTTAATCCATTTTACATTAAACAATATACATCATATTTACTTCTTACATACAATAATTAATATTAACTTTTTTCTTTTAATCTAAATTCCACTTTGTTTGATTCAGTGATAGAAGAGACGGACAGTTCTTCAGTAACAACAACTCTTTAATAGTAGACCAGTAAAACCCAACAACCCGCTTGTCTGGCAGTGTCCTCTTTTATAGAGGGCTGCCAGATGGCTTAGCCAATGAGATTCAAGTATTTTCCCGCCTATTTGGAGGACCTGAGTGAAGCCTACAGCTTTCTTCCTTATATGGTATATAACACACTTCTTAAACCAGATTACATTTCATATTACATCTGCTGATCCATTTTACAATAAATAATATACTTCATTCTGTTTGCTTCTTACATACCATTACTACTATTAACACAGTTCCCTTAGATCAACTAATATATGCTTTATTTCCCTTCCTTCTCTCTGCTATTCTTCCCCTTTTAATTTTTTCTTATGGCGAAAGAAATTGCTAACATCTGTCTGATTTGTAAATGTTGACAGCCTGTTTGGAAGTTTATCTTAGCCTGAAACTTTCAGCCATTTTATTTTCAGACTATATTCTGAATGAATTATTCTGAAACAGTGGGTCATCAAATCACAAAACCCATCCCCTGACTTCCTTTTCTTCTCTTCTGCCATCAAACTAGAAATACTGTAACACATTAAAATAATAAAATAAATCCACACAAGATATAGTCCATTGTTTTATAGAATATTAATCTGTCTTCAAGATTGTCAAAATTTGCACCACTAATCCACACTTCTCCCTGTATAAAACCTGAAATAAATATTGTCATTTGGATCAGATCAAGTCCAGCTGTCCATGAACCTGTCAAGAAATGATATTTTTCTTAATATCTATTTGATTATACATGTAATAACAGCTGCAAGGATTGTTTATTCACAAAATTGGAAAGCTGAGAAAATACCTTTGGAAGGAGAAGTAATTTAAAAAGTTTTAGATTGTGCAGAAATGAATAGATTAACTTTGATGATTAAAGAAAGAGAGGACTCAGAACACTTTAAGATATGGAGTCAATTTTACCATTGGTTAGAAAAGAGATACAAATAAGTAAATTAATAGTTATGTATAAAAATGCTACAATTAGAATATTGTGTTAGTGAAGAATTGTTGTAATGGACTTGGCGAGAATGAAGATAGAAGAAACAACAAAAAGAAGAAGTTTTGGAGACAATACCAAGATGTCACATGAAAGGAATGACTGATCTATTAAATGTTTGTTTGTCTAAAAAATAAAAAACTTTTTTAAAAAAAGAAATGATATTTTTCTTCAGAGGTGTGCAGTTCTTGCCCCAACCCATTTCTTGTAATACCATAAAATTAAAACCGCTGAAGTTGAGCTGAACTCCTGGTGACTACATGGCCACATCCATGTGGGTTTATTCGCAATTATACAGGAGTGGTTTGCTGTTCTCTTCTTTCAGGAAATTTCTGTGGTTTCCCATACTAGGTTATGGTCCTGGTTATTTCCTGGTATGGTCTGCTATCCAGCCAATAATTCACTAGGTCTAAACCTGCTTAAGTGTTTTGACAGCAGTCAAAATCAATTAGAGGCAGCAACATAACCTCCTAGGCTTCACAAGTAATGTTAAATTTTAGTAACAAATGGCCAAAAAAGATAAGGGGGATGGCCATGAGATTTCATGCCATTTTTGGTGTCAAATAACTTTTAACATAGATACAAACCTATATTTTATTTTAGCCTGTGAAAATAAGTGAAATGGTGAAACTTGAAAGAATACTAGAAGAAATAAATGAATGATGTTTATTTGACATATGTCAAAACATAGAGCATGCCAAGGGGAGTGTTCAGCTTTTGTCTATGCTGGGTTATAAACATCTATTCCTGTCCTCTAAGATAATTATTTTTAAAATCTATATACCCTCAAACTATGCTTTGATCTGCGAAAGTGTAACAAGACTCTTGTTTATTCTAAAACAATGGGGCAAAACTATATTGATTTTTTTTTGTTATGATAAGGTGGTTTAATAGTTTTTAAATGGTATCCTTGGTGATTGTTAAATTTATGGATAAAGTTGTATAGTAACACACAGTTATACATTACATTAGACTGCTGTTATATTACACAGTGCATTTCATTCTGCATAGTTTCTCCTGAAAAACAGCAGTTCTGTATAATGAAACCAAAATAGAACCTCTTTTCAGGATATTTTCCTATCATGACTTATAAACTCAGAGTGTCCTCCCACAGAGAGCCCTAACTAATCTCTGATGCTAGACATCTTTGTTGAGCAGTGTTTCCCCATCATGACTTAAATGGAAAGTCATGTGGCTTCTTCAGTAAGTCATATGATTCCCCACAATAGTCCTTCACTGAGCTTCTTTGTAGGCCTCAGCCACTATATTTTAGTCCCAATAGATAGACCAGAAAAATTAACCCCAGAATTATATTACATTGGGATGGGCTTCAGCTCCCTTTACATAGGCAACAGCTTTTGAATATTTCTGTCAAGGTCCCCTCCATTACTCTCTACAGTGTACTACCAGTACTTATATCACAGGACAAATCATAATACAACATCAGATAGTCAGAAGGAGGGATTTTAAATGGTATTAGATTCAGAAGAAGTTGCTAATGTATTTGGAATCAGATCCCAAATTAGGATTAAGAGGGTCTCGAAGAATTAATAAAGGAAACTTACTAGGAGAATGTGCTGCACAGTAAAAGCAAAAGATGGTCATGATCCTAATTCATGGGAAGAAATAGAGAAGCTGTTGACAGCTGAAGCACAGAAATGAAAGAAAACTGCATTGGAAAAAAATGGAATCTTTGCACAAATAGAACATACAGTAGATTTTTACAGAAAGCAAGACACTATAAGCAATAAATGAGTTTCCAAAACAAAGAACACTGCCAGGGAAAGTGTACAACGTTACAAAGTGAGTTTAGTAGCAAACAGCTACAGACAAAAATACAAGTTCACCAAAGTTTTTGCACCAGTAAAATATGTATTAGAATTCAACTAAGCATAGCAGAATTTAAAAAACTGCATGTGGAGAGTTATTTAGAAAGTCTTTTTGCATCGTGAGCTAAAAAAGGAAATTTACATGTGACAACCACCAGATTTTTAACAGCCAATAAAAGAAAAATTAGTGTTTAAATTGCAAAAATCCGTACGTGGGGTAAAGCAAGCAGACAAAGCATGGTCTAATAAATTAAACCAAATGTTGCAAAGCAGAGTCTTTGAATAGGGAAATCCTGATCCAAGTTTATATATAAGACTTAAAAATGGAGGGCATGTGTACATTCGCTGTTATGCTGAGGAGCCAACTGTATGTGCAGAGGACGAGAGAGATGGAAATAGCAAATGGTTTAAATTAAGAAGTGGAAGTAAACATCTTGGAAATAGTAGCCTTTGTCTTGGACCTGCAGTAAAAAAGGGCAATAGTCCACAGTAGATGTTTAATCAGAAACAAAAGGTAATAGACTTAGTATTAAGCAACAATCAGCTTTAAGTTTGTCAAACTTTAAATTTTAATCTCAAAGAGTTGAAAATGGTATTTATTAAAATGTTGAAATGTGAGAGAGGGAGTCTGACACTAGTCCAGGGGGTCAAATTCGTGAGTCACGTGTTGGCTACGGCCACCCCTGGGTTAGTGAAAGGGAGAAAAGTCATGATACTTCACCTGACGATGATTGATGACACTAGTTTGACACACACACACACACACTGCACTAGTCTATAGATTAGTGGACTCTTATCACATGGTTCATTCTACCCAGCACTCAGCACCTGGACAATTCAGGCATTTGTCATCTTCCATCTTACTATAAGCCTCTCATCCTCTGATTCTCCACTCTCACCTGGCAGATCAAAACATTTCTTTTTTAAAAATGGCACTCTGTCAGATTTCTGTATTTTCAAGTCAAGAGTTCGTTGTCACACTAGGAAACCTCAGCAATGCATATATAAATACTAATCAGAACTCCATCCTCTCATGCATTGATAATGTTACCTAATCTAGTAATGAAATGATTGCAAGAAAACAACCAAGCTTAGAGGACCCCAAGACTCACTATCTCAACCCTAAACAACATAGGATTTCAGTGTCCTTTCAAACACAGCCAAAAGCAAGAAAAGGCCAAATAGGCCCAGCCCCCTCCCATGCTACTTTCTGGTGTATTTGATTGTACGTCTGTGGAAATCATTGCCAGGGTGAAGGAATATTGTACAACACAATCCTTGACACATGCCTTCTTTCATGTTTCATACTTGGTGGTGCAGCAGATTAAAGTACTGTTAAGTAACACCAGCTGCCTGCAATTACTGCAAGTTCGAATCTCACCAGGCTCAAGGTTGACTCAGCCTTCCATCCTTTCAAGGTAGGTAAAATGAGTGGGGGCAATAAGCTGACTTTGTATAAAAAATAACACCACTTGGGGGGACCGAAAGCCCAACTAAGCAGATATATAAAAAAGTATGAAGGCTATTGCTTAACGCATTGTAAGCCGCCCAGAGTCTCCGGAGAAGGGCGGCATATAAATCGAACCAATAAATAAACAATAAATAAATAAATACTTGTAACTCTGGACATTAATTGATAATTGAATCATTCTCGCTTTGTTGGCATAATAAATTATGACCATTTTATATGAATTCATTATATTCTAATTTGTTAATATCTGCAAATCAACAACTTCTAGTAACATAAATACAGAATCAATAAAATCTCTGAAGATAATTTAACTTTTTTTTTTACATCATTTTATGCTGTGATATGAGGCATAGGCCACGCAGCTTTTGGAACAACATTTAACCCACAGAATATGTCAGAATCTAATATTGCCATCAACAAAAAAATAATTTAGAAATAAAATTTTAAAAACTCCCTTCCAAATATAGTAATATTTCATATAGTAATATTTCAATAAGATCCTGATAAGAAACCTCTTCCCAAGATTTTTTTCACCTTTGTTAATATACTTACTAGTTAATAGAAGTAATATAGTTTATCTAATAATCATGCAATAATACTAATGGGGTATAGTATCATTGAATGAAACCACTGCTGAGTTTGTAGAGGAGAAATATTGCAAAAATCATCTGAGTCACAATTCAATCAAACATCTTTGATCTTATATATGCCCCCAATTCAGTGCTTTGAATTGACAGTAACCTTCTACAAATTGAAGGACATTTTCAATTTGTGAAAGGACTTGTGATTTATTGAGGACTCCACTGTTTGTAAGAACCAGAGTGGGAATTCTTCATTTCATGTTATACCATCCCCCAAATTATTCCTCATGGTTCGTCACCCTTCCAGATATTTTCTTCCTGTCCATTTTAAAAGCCAAAGATTCTATGGCTTAACTTGAATCCTGACATTTCTGATTCCATCCAAATACAGGTAGTCCTTGACTTACGACCACAATGTTGCTAAGTGAGAAATGTGTTAAATGAGTTTTGTCCCATTTTACAACTTTTTTGCCACATTTGTTAAGTGAATCTGGTTTTCCCATTGACTTTGCTTGTCAAAAAGTTGCAAAAAGGGATTACATAACCCCCGGACATTGCAACTGTCATCAATCTGATCATGGGGATGCTGCAACAATCATAAGTCTGAAAAAATAGTCACAACTCACTTTTTTCAGTGCTGTTGTAACTTTGAAGGGTGACTAAATGAACTGTTGTAAATCGAGGACTACCTGTAACATTATTGTGCAGCATTATTGGGAGTTCTGATGCATACACTACTCCCATCGCTGCCTAAGCTACCCTGTTCTTTTCAATACCGCCAGCTATTCTAAACTTACGTTTTCATGCGCCATGGTGGCACAGTGGTTAGAATGCAGCACCGCAGCCTACTTCTGCTAACTGCCGGCTGCCAACAGTTCGGCAGTTCAAGTCCTACAGGCTCAAGGTTGGTTCAGTCTTCTATTCTTGCGAGGTTGGTAAACTGAGGATCCAGATTGTTGAGGGCAATATGATGATTCTGTAAATCACTTAGAGCGGGATGTAAAGCACTGTGAAGTGGTATATAAGTCTAAGTGTTATTGCTATTGCTATTTTCGGTTTCCATGTACAGACTTCCTTTTCACAGGTAGAGAATGAAGAAAGCCTATATTGATAGGCAACAGCATTCATTACAGATTGAAATAAGCACCATAAATATGAAGCACATTATTTTAGTGTTGCAGACACCACAGTCACATGTCCTGCTTAATAGGTCCTGCTGTCAGTATAGCTTACTCCCAAGAAGTTACATTCACAGAGGGTCTTTACAAATAAGTGTTTTGTTTCTCCATTAAAACAATGTTTTGAGAATGTTTAAGTTGACAGTATGCACTAGTGACAGCCTTTGCAACTTTCAAACATTTTTCAGAGTGCGAGCCACAATGAATCAAAAGTGAGTTAAACCAGATGGGCTTGAGTTCTATAGTACCTCATTCTTTGCCCATCCATGATATTTCATTTCATTTGACAGAGAAAAACCAAATTAGAAAGTCTGGAATATTTGTTTTTATATGGTCACCAAGCATCTGGATTGAATTTTCAAAGAAAAATAAAAAGGTTACATTCAACAGAATTTCTCTTCTCCCAAGAGTTTGATTTAGTCCTTTAGATTACAGGGGGAAATATGAAATTAAAGCTAGCAACTACTATGTTTTCAGCGATTTCAAAAACATAAACCTCACTCTGATGATTAAAAAAGGTGAAAAATCCAGAAGGCATCTCAACCTAAGAGACTTTCTCAGTCGGGTTATTTCACACAAGTATATTTTGATGCATCAATTTACACATAAACATGCACAGACATCACAGAATATTTGCCAACATTAGTCAGTGTCAAATATTACTTTCAAGGACTGTTTAGAAGACAGATCATTTATGAAATCATTCTAATTGTTTTTGATACTCACAGTTTCTGTCATTAGCAGGGCAAACTGACAAATTATCAATGGCATATTTGTGCTACTGTTGGCTTTTGCTGGCAGGCAAAATAAGGGATCAACATACTTAAATGAAGATATGTATAGAATCTTGTTTTTTGCCATCTGTTTGTTTATACCAAGAGCTGCATAAATTATACCATTTTCTAATGTAGATTATGCCATTGGTTTTTCACAAAAAGAAAGAGCTGTGCATGTGGGACATTGCGCTGATTGGTTTTACATGGATTTTCTCATTATGTAAACAATTTTCTTCTGCTAATAGCCTAACAATTGGCTAAGGAAAAAGGGTTACTTTTCAGGAGTGCCTTGTTTTGAATTTGGGATGATTCATTAAAAAAAAGGCAAACTCATTTTAGAATTAAACAAGAGGGAAATGAATTATTTTAGGGGGAAAAAATCAATCGACTATAAAATTAGATAGTGTTTATATCTTTGGTATATTATATTGTAGCAAACATAGTAGCTCCCTTTGGCTCTTTTATGCCTATGTCAGTTCAGATATTGATTCTGAGTCTTTTTGGCAATGTCATAATCAATGACAATTGATTCCTCTTCCATTTATTAGATGGTCCTTTGGGGACCTTAATCAGTGGATTTTATCCAATGTGGCACCAACATAGTGTCTCCTCTCTCATCCTTCTGTTTTATTTATATGGCCATCCATTTTAAACTAAACAGAAAAACCTTGATTCCACAACCTAACTTCCAGATGCAGCCCACACTTTATTTATTTATTTATTTATTTATTTACTTTGTCAAACATGTATAAGATAACAGGTATAAGTATTGTATAAACATGGACATGAGCACATGAAATGAGTACAAATAAATGGGGACAGTAGGACAGGGTAGGTAGGCACGCTGGTGCACTTATGCATACCCCTTACAGACCTTTTAGGGATGGGGTGAGGGCCACGGTAGACAGTTTAAGGTTAAAGTTTTGGGGATTTGGGGATATAATCACAGAGTCAGGAAGTCATTGACCCGTCTGTTGCTGAAGTCATAGTTTGGAATAGAGTTTGGAGCAGTTTACCTTGACTTTCTTTTATTATTTGCCTATGTATTATTGCAGTTGAAGCTGAAGACATTGACAGTTAGAATGTTTTTGCAGACAATTTTGTGTACTATGCCGTAGGCAGCATAGTTCTTGATTGTCCAAGGCCAAAATTTCAAGCCTGGTGGCATAAGGTATTAAATATACATTATTATTATTATTATTATTATTATTATTATTATTATTATTATTATTTAATCTTTAGTGAGATTCACAGCCTTTGAGGCTGGTTAATAGCTCAGCAGCTCGAGTCCTAACCAAGGACCTAGGAACCGTTAAGGTATCATCGGAGGATGTAAGCTGTTCCGAGTAAGGTGGTTTTTTGTAGAGTCAAAATGTTCAAATCCGATAAATTTAGAATTTCTAAATAGCAGGGTAGCCCTTTGGGTATTGCTCCAAGGGCTCCAATTGCAATCGGGACAACACCCAATTTCTTTTTCCATAGTCGCTCAACTTCAATTTGCAAGTCCCGGTACTTTGTGATTTTTTCTTGCTGCTTATATTCAATCCGTGCATCACCAGGTATTGCAATGTCAATGAACCATACTTTTTTCTTTTCAACTATTGTTATGTCAGGTGTGTTGTGGACCAAGTGCCTGTCAGTCCTGAAATCCCACAAGATCTTGAGTTGCTCATTCTCTAAAACTTTCTCAACCTGATGTTCCCAGTGGTTTTTGCTGTAATATTAATTATTATTAATAATACCTTATTATTATTTAATAAGGTATTAAATATAAGGTATTAAAGTCAGAGGACATGACTTTAACCTCAACCTCATCCTATCCCAACACTTTGGGGGATTAAAAAGACAATTCTTACATGCTTTCCCAAAAATTAAAAACATAGGGGCCAGCCAGATATCAAGGGGAAGGGTGTCCCATAGGGCAGAGGCTCCAATGGAAAAGGCATACTTCCTAGATCCTGTAAAGATAACAACATTTAAGAGAAAGGAACGGTTTTGTTCTTTTTAAAACAGACTTTACAAACAGTACTACTTTCTGTAAAATGGAACATATTCCCCTGATGTGGTTTCCCTGAGTAGTCTCTTCCATTTCCTTTGCCTTCAGTTTACTCATTTGCAATCTTCTTTAAAGCTTGTGGTGATTGGGTGATAGTACTGCTAATTAAGCGTGGCAGAGCTGGTGGGACTTGGGTGACATAATAATTTAAATCACTACTATTAATGCCCAAGTTTAGATCCCAGAGGGAAGAAAAAACTGAGAAACATTCCATCACTTGAGTGAAAGGCCAGATATGACAGTGACTAACCTAGGAAGACTTGCATCCATCAGAGAAAGAGATGCTTTTGTCCTTAGTGCTACGTATGTAATGCTAGGAAGGCAAATATTAACAGATCACAGATATTGTGTAGCATTAAATTAACCTGCTGATAACTCATTTTGATTTGTTTATTTAAGTGTTTCATTATTTCTGTATAAAAGTTAAACATTTTTCTCATTTAACTGTAACAAAATAAACATTGCTGTCTTCTATCTTCTCCATGTTCCACCACATCGCATTACCTCAGAGACATAAATAAATAAAGGAAAGGAGCACAATAACAATAATTTCTTAACAAGAACAGGGTTTAATCTTTTGAAGTTCTCTCAGATTAATAGATTTTGTTTTAATGCTGATGAACAAAGAATATTAAGAAAAGGCTACCCATAACACATAACAATCACAGCAATCACACAAGATCAAACAGGGAATTTGCTCATTTTTGTTTCTTTTAATACTTAGCTACTCATTCACAGAAAGTGTTCAGTCAAGCAGCGTCAGGTATAAGCACTGGGCAATGTGCAAAGACAGAGTCCTTGATTTTAAAAAAAAACTTACCGTATATACTCGAGTATAAGCCGACCCGAATATAAGCCGAAGCCCCCAATTTTACCACAAAAACTGGGAAAACTCATTGACTCGAGTATAAGCCGGGGGGTGGGAAATGCAGCGGCTACTGGTAAATTTCAAAATAAAAAAAGACTGGTCAAAAGTGCGAGGACCTGTCAAAAATCACCTTTTTCAGCCCTCTGGGTAGTCCTTTTGTGCATATGGACTACTCAGAGGGCTGAAAAAGTAATTTTTGACTGGTCCTCGCACTTGTGACCAATCCTCGAAGTTACAACTGTTCTCACATTTTACGTTTTTGCCCTATCTTGTCACCATGGTGAAGAGAAGCAGTTGTGAAATGAGTGACACGGTTGTTAAGAATGCCACAATGGGCAGAAATGATGACCAGTCATAAGTGCGAAGACCGGTCAAAAGTGCGAGGACCTGTCAGAAATCACTTTTTTCAGCCCTCTGGGTAGTCCTTTTGTGCATTTGGACTACTCAAGAGGGCTGGAAAAGTAATTTTTGACTGGTCCTCGCACTTGTGACCAGTCCTCGAACTTACGACTGTCCTCACATTTTACGTTTTTACCCTATCTTGTCACCATTTCTCTATCCCCCTCTGTTTCTCATTCTTTCTCTCTCCCCCTCTTTCTCTCTCTCTCCCACTCTCTCTCATTCTCTCTCCCCCTCTTTCTCTGGCTCTCTCCCACTCTCTCTCTCTCATTCTCTCTTTCATTCTTTATTTCTTTCTGTGTCACAGCCCTCGCCACCCCTGATTTCAAGCCCCATAATGCTCAGCCTGCCTAAAGAATGACACCCTCTGTAGATTCACCCGCCCAACTCCAGTGCCCCTATTCCCCAGCCAACTTGACGTCACTCACTGTTAGAGCCAGGAGCTGCACATTTTGAAGCTCATTCTGCCCTTCTGAAGCCCCCAATGCTTTGAGTTTCCTTCCACCAGCCAAGCAAACATCGGAGCCTTCTCTTGCAGAAGCAAAATCCAGCAGAGAAATGGAATAACGAGGGGGGGAATGGGAAGGAGAAAGGGTAATTAGCACAATCCAGGCACAGAAATGGAAAAACGGGGGGTGGGAGGAATGAAAATGGGGAGGAGAAGGGGTAATTAGCAGAATCCAGGCACAGAAATGGAAAAACAGGGGGGGGAGAAGAATGAGAATGGGGAGGAGAGGGTGTAATTAGCGGAATCCAGGCACAGAAATGGAAAAACATGGGGAGGGGGGAATGGGAAGGAGAAGGGGTAATTAGCAGAATCCAGGCATGGAAATGGAAAAATGGGGGGGAGGAATGGGAATGGGGAGGAGAGGGTGTAATTAGCAGAATCCAGGCACAGAAATGGAAAAACGGGGGGGGAGGAATGGGAATGGGGAGGAGAGGGTGTAATTAGCAGAATCCAGGCACAGAAATGGAAAAACGGGGTAGGGGGAATGGGAATGGAGAGGAGAAGGTGTAAGAAGACATTTCCTTAGATCATTGACGCTCCCAACAATGAGTTTGGTGGAGATGTAAGGAAATGTCTTCCAGCTTTCAAGATTGACTTTAAGCTGACAGCAAAAGTAGTGGGGGGAACAACAGGGGCATGTGTGTTTACCTCTGCAAGAACTTGGAGGCAGACGCTGCCCCTCTGAGGAAAAGAGGAGACGGCGAAGCCCTGGCTGTCACCTGGACAGGAGGAGGGCACGCTGGGAAGCTCCCTTCCCCGCAGCCCTGCAAAGCTTGCCTGCCTTCCTCGTGGCCCGGTTCGGGGCGTGGCCAGCCACCAATTGCTACCAGTACGGCGAACTCGCCTCACTGTCCGCTACCTACTCGCCCGAGCCGGTCCAAAGCGGGAGCATTTCACCCCTGCCTCCCTGCAACCCCTAAAGCCAAAAAGGGGCACGGGGGAAGGGCGCTGCACCCCCCCACACACACACACACACCATTTTGGCTTTAGCAAGCCTCTCTGCAACCCCGGGAGCCAAAACGGTTGCAGGGAAAAAGGCATTTTTTCCGTGACTCGAATATAAGCCGAGGAGGCTTTTTTCAGCCTGAAAAACGTGCTGAAAAACTCGGCTTATATTCGAGTATATACAGTAATAATGTGAAATTCAAGAATCTCCTGTGAATGCTGTTTATAATTCTACAAAGCACAACAGAGGCTTTCTCCTTTGCAAAGTTCTCACCTTCTCTGTTTCTTTTTCTTTAATAGGATAAAGCCTTAGTTTTAAATGGACTTTTCAGCATCATCTCCAACTCCCTTTTTTATGATCCCGTAGCCCCAAGATAAAAAGGATGCGGTGGCTCAGTGGCTAAGATGCTGAGCTTGTTGATCGAAAGGTTGGCAGTTCAGTGGTTCGAATTCCTAGTGCCGCATAACGGGATGAGGTCCTATTACTTGTCCCAGCTTCTGTCAACCTAGCAGTTCAAAAGCACGTAAAAAATGCAAGTAGAAAAATAGGGACCACCTTTGGTGGGAAGATAACAGCGTTCTGTGCACTTTTGGCGTTTAGTCATGCCGGCCACATGACCATGGAGACATCTTCAGACAGTGCTGGCTCTTTGGCTTTGAAACAGAGATAGAGTCTACAGAGATAGACCTCCCTAGTGTCAGAAACAACTAGCACATATGTGCGACGGGAACCTTTACCTTTTACTTTTAGTTCCAAGATAATGCTAACTGTAAATTGGATTCCCACTATTTCTAGATCCACCTTTTATTTGTGAGTTTGGCCTCCTACTGATTTATATATATATATATTTTAAGAAAGCACAGGATAGCATGCTACAAATGTGACCAAAGAACTTTCCTAAACTTAAAGGGAGTCAATGAACCCCAATGTGCAAAACACCTAAAACTACTGCATAATCTAAATCAGTGTTTCTCAAACTCAGCAGCTTTGAAATGTGAATTGCCCAGCCAGCTTAAAGCAAGCAGGCCCTACTGGAACAAATAGTTTATCTCTTTTTATTTATTTTTGCCCAAACCTGAATTATTGGGCTTCCTTGGCACTAAAGTAAGGAAAGGAAAAGTATTCTTTCCCAGTGGCTATTTTCCCATATACTCAGGTATTTGACTTCATGTTTCTACTCAAAGTTCTTCCCTTCTAAGCAGCTTTTTCTCTTCCTTACAGGTATTCACATATTTTTCTCGAGAAGGGAATGGACCATTGGGGGATGAGGAGGGTATTTTAATTTTTTAAAATCGCTAGAGGTAAAAGATCAAGCAAATGTTTCCTCTCTCCTATCTGTACTAATTCTGTACTTCAGAACAGAATATACCAAAAAGCTACCTTTGATGTTTTAAAATGAGAGGGAAAGGTACAGTTGTAAATCTGCCTGCTGGCTTCCCTGGGCTTACATGAGCTTTTCTATGTTCACACTATCACCTTAAAGATCATACAGAAGCCCCTCTTCTGATATTCAGGTCCATGGACAAAATCCAAAGCTTTCATAATATTAAAATCCTGATCACTATGCTGCGGATCCCACAAAGAGACATCTGTCCATATAGTTTCAAACTTGATCTTATGTGTTTTTTGAGGCTTCAAAACCTTTCAGGAAATATCTATTGATTTACAATGTTTAGAATTTGGAAAGGCTACAGAAGAATCATTTTTTTTTATTTAAAAAAAATCAAAAACCTACATTAAAATACAAGACGAGAGGACCATTGAACATTCAGCTCTTTGCATGTCAGAATGAATTAATTCAAATGTTGCTTCAACATTTGAAGTTGAAACATACCATTTGAGCTGTATATTACAAAATTCCCAGTAGCTGCTGATTAAAATTGAAACCACAATAGAATAGATAACATAAATATAAATATATTCATAGTTTATGTTTCATAACCATTATCAATATAACTAAAGGGAATATTAAAAGTAAAGGTTCCCCTCGCACATATGTGTTAGTCATTGCTGACTCTAGGGGGCGGTGCTCATCTCCATTTCAAAGCCGAAGAGCCAGCGCTGTCCAAAGACATCTCTGTGGTCATGTGGCCGGCATGACTAAACGCCAAAGGCACACGGAACGCTGTTACCTTCCCACCAAAGGTGGTCCTTATTTTTCTACTTGCATTTTTACGTGCTTTCGAACTGCTAGGTTGGCAGAAGCTGGGACAAGTAACAGGAGCTCACCCCATTATGCGGCACTAGGGATTTGAACCACTGGACTGCCGACCTGTCTTACCCACTGAGCCACCACATCCCTTTTAAAGGGAATATTAAATTTGTGTTATTCAAAGGGGAGCTTTTGGAGGTTTCCTCCATAGTTTCATTATACAATTCCTGCCTAATACTTGGATAGCCAAGTATTAGTTGCTAGAATTTTAACTACAAGCAAATATATTTGGATGCTAATATTCCTCCTTTCTATTATCATGTGAAATTTCGAAAGCCAAGTGGCAACAGACTGGGTTGCCATATGGTAGGCATTTCAAAACCAAATGACCTTATAAACTTCTTTCAATCTATATAGCATGCTTATACACCAGGTTTGCTATGTTTTCAAAAGAACTAATTTAACTTAGATTGATATATCTCAGTTCCTTTATAAATATTTTATTGCTTCTAATAAAAGAAATAAAAGGTAAGCATAAACTAAAAGAAGAGAGAAAAGCAAATTATGTACTTGGTTCAGTTTTTAATAGCAGATTGTACTTTGATCACACAGAAATATATATTTTCTTCTATTTTTTGTTTATAATATAGTTCCCCATTTATCTACCACAATTCTAAGTATTTAACAGGAACAAACAAGTTCATTTCTTGAGAATGAACATTTTTTTTCCATTCAGCACTTAAAATCAGATGTTACAGACTCTTTTTATCAAGTAAAACATTATTTAGCTACAGTCCATACACAGCTGGAAGGGTAAAGAGACAATTCCAAAAATAGCTACATAATCTACACAAAAGCAGTTTTATGTCCTTCACCTCTATTTTGAATAGTTTCAAGAATCTTTCAATAAACCAAGTCAACTGTGAATCTAATTATGCTAATTTTAAAGGGATTAAATTTATTCTAAAATTAGCTATAATTTTTAGGTTTCATAAACTATTGGCTAATAGAACAACAGGGTGCCTATATTCTCTAAAAAAAATACTTGCATTATTTAACAAATCTACCTGAGATAATAAATGATCTCTCTAAATTATGTTTTTTAACATATATATGTTAAATAAAATCATTAAAAGGCAAATTTAATACATTTTCAATGTCAGTTGCAATTTTGTGCATGTAAATCCAAGGGAATGATAGTATGGAATACTTCATTCTGAAAATTCAGATTTACCTTTCCTATAGGATTTAATTTTGTGGGCGTAGTTGCTGTTTGCTCTTCTGAAAGACTTTAGAGGAAAATTTAAACTGTTGACAAGTTCCAAAACACCAAATATATTTTGCAGATATTCAAACACCCTCAGGGGAGAATCAAAATCATGGCCACATTTCACAACATAGAATGTGGCTAATTAAAGAAGATTATATTCACCTTATAGTTTTTCTTTAAGGGAACTCAGTGTAATAAATCAGAAGAGGAAACTGAAACATGGTAAGGTTTTTTCTTACAAACTATTATTTCCTTTCTTTTCTTTTGTTAATGGTTCAGTGTATAATATCACGTATTATGATAACCCCTAAATAAGGTAGCAAAGGCGTGGAAAGGTAATTCTAGCAAGGAAGCATAGATTGTTGTACATTGATTAAGGTAGCATATCTGCTTAGCTGTGATGTATGCTGTTTGCCAAAACAGCATGCATCACATATTTGCCCAATCACCTCCTTTAATTGGTGTCTCACAAGATGACTATACTGATGTGAGAATAAAATCATGTGATCCAATGTAGGCTACCTGAAGGATGGACATATAAATGGACATATAAATGGATAGATAGATAGATAGATAGATAGATAGATAGATAGATAGATAGATAGATAGATAGA